>CM021765.1:173996364-174048926 GCA_011076525.1 Nettapus auritus
TCTTTTTTCTTCATAAATTAAGCTATAAACTCTCAGGACAAGAGTGTATGTCTTCCTGGCAGGTTGGATAGCACCTAAGATAATGAAGCTTCTTTCCTTCTTATGACCTCTAGGCATCACCATAATATAAATTATGAATAAAATGATTCTAGTTCATGGTCACAGTATATAGACAAATTCATACATATAAGTTTGGGAATTATTAATTACTTTTTTTAAAAAAAAGTGAATTAATGAACAGTATTCCTAAACATGTACATCTCAGGCAGGGTGCTCAGTTTATTGCCTCAAAATGGAAGGCCTTTGTTCATAAATAGGATGTTGGAAAGTTTTCAAAGCTAGTCTGCTTGTCAGCCTGTGGGTCACATTTCCAAAAGCATTTGGATGCCTAAGGGTGCTGACATTAAAAATTCTATCCTAGGAGTTTTTCTCCACCTTTTGGTACCCACAGGTAATGAAAAATTGGTTCTGAATGACATTCTGGAAGGAAGCTGAAAGGAGTTGTGGTTTCTCTCTCTAGACACTGCCACTGTCCTGCAGTGTCTAAACAAGCCATAAATTTATCATCCTCCTGCACCTATTTCTGCTCGTTTGTAAATGAGCTGCAGTTTTGTTTATTCTTGGAAAGTGCCTTAAGATCAGAATTTTTTCATTCCTTGGGAAGGACTAAAGTTCGTTGTCCAAGGTCTCACTATTTCTACTATTGTCCACAAATATGTTAGACTGGGAGGTACTGCTAACTGTGATAAGGCTTCTGTGGTATGAACAAATATGCATTAAGAACTTAACTGAAGCAATTTCTTCAGTTTAGATAGCTTATCAGCAGTCCACTGAATGCAGATTGGCTACAGATCCTCTGGTGTGGTTCATATTGATGCTGAAGATACAGAATTTATGTTATGAAATCTCCAGTCTTTTCATTCTTCTCCCCTTGCTGTGGAAAGCCTTTGCATCTTGAAAAATACCCGTCAAAACACCTTATTTTTCTTAGTACGTGTGCACTCCTCAGGATCTTCTTGCAAAGAAATTCCTACTATTGCAGAGAAACCTGTGTTGCAGGTATGCAAACCAGTGTGTATATACAAGTAGGGAATTAGAGAGTGCTGTGATGGCAGTGTTCAGAAGATTGACAAATGAAGGAACTTTTGAACTCTAAGCTTTGTTAATCTCATTCATCAACAACATCCTTTGTGCAATGGCTAATTCTCACACATTGTTTATCATCACTGTGTGTACAGAAGTGTTTGTCTTCAACAGCCGTAATCTGCGGTGAGTACAATGCCACAGAGATGATGCCACACAAATGAAACTGTGTTCCTTGGTGGTCCCTAGACATGACAGTTAGAGTGATCAGGCATAAGACCTCATTCATGAGAGAAGCCAGAAATGAAGTGGGCTTGTGTGTTGGGTTTACATGGCAAGGTCTTGGCAGCAGGGAGTTGCAGGGGTGGCCTCTGTGAGCAGGGCCCAGCAGCTGCCCCGTATTACGTAAGAGCCAGCTCCAGCTGGCTCCAAAGAGGACTAGTTCCAAAAAAGACTGGTCACAGCTGAGCCAGTGAGCAACACTGGTTGGGCCTCTCTGAGAGCAGATTTAAGAAAGGGGAAAAACAAAACAAAACAAAAACAGCTGCCCTACAGCAGCTGGGAGAGAGGAGTGAGAAGCAGCCCTGCAGGCCCCAGGTCAGTGCAGCAGGAGGGCAGGAGGTGCTCCAGGCACGCAGCAGCAGTTCCCCTGCACCTGTGGAGAGGCCCCTGGTGGAGCAGGCTGTCCCCCTGCAGCCCATGGGTCCCACATGGAGCAGATCTCCATGCTGCAGCCCGTGCAGGAGCCCTTGGTGGAGCAGGTGGACGTGGCCTGGAGGAGGTTGCAGTCCATGGAGAGCCCCCTCAGGAGCAGGCCCCGGGGCCGGAGCTGCAGCCCGTGGAGAGGAGCCCACACAGGAGCAGGGGTTTGGGGGTGCCAGAATCCCATGGGAAGGACCCTACCCTGGAGCAGTGGCAGGGAGTGACCATGAAGGAGGGTCAGAGATGAAGCATCAGGGACTGATCGCAGCCTGCATTCCCTGTTCCCCTGCACTTCTTGAGGAGAGGATGTAGAAGAGGGTGGATGGGGGGGGGAGGTGGTGGGGGTAAGGTGTTTTTAGTTTGTCACTGCTCTGGCTTGTTAGTAATAGGTAATACATTATATTACTCTCTCAATGTTGAGTCTGTTTTGCCCATTTTGCCTGTGACAATAACTGTTGAGTGATCTCCCTGTCCATATCTCAACCCGTGATTCCTTTCCATCATATTTTCTCTCTCTGTTCGTTTGAGGAGAGGGAGTGAGAGCAGTTGTGGTGGAGTTCAGCTGCCCAGCAGGGTAAAACCATCACAGTTTGTCTTATTTTTTCTCTGTTTTTTCTTGTTTATGCCTGATGGTTCATGCTATTTTCCCCTCTCAAAACAGGGGGACTTGTGTCCCTTGTATCCTCTAGATACCACTTTTTTCCAGCCAGTCATCATTTTTGTGCATTTCTGTTTTGCCTGTTTGCAGTCCCTTGTGCTTGTCTTATCCTCTGCCTGGCAAGTTTTTGTTAACTGTATGTGGGCTACCTGCAACTACGCCCACCTTTCGTAGTCATGTTGCTCATGTACTTAAGAAAAATTCTTCTACATTGCATCTTGCTGTGCCGTGAGCACTACAAAATACTTAAATTCTCCTGTTAGTTACACCATCTGTGTACATATTTGAGTGGAAGGCAAATTAATATTAATTATGTCTTGATTAATACATTTATCATTTCTAGGTGACACAGACCTCTGTGTTGCCATAGGTGCATATTTGCAATGTTGTTCACCTTTCTGACCTCTCTTCTCATGGCACAGCAGGCTTGTGGCCTTTTCTCTCTTACTGTCTGAACACTGGTGGCCACATTGTGTGTTGACCTTGTAAGACAGATGTATATTTTGTCAGCCTTTCCATGGCTATTTCTGCAGATACTGAATCTGCGGTCCCCTGCTGGGGAAGAAAAGGAACTGAATTCAGTGACTAGCAAGGCTCTTCGTAACTCTTTTCTGCCTCAAGGACACAGGTTTCTTTACTCTTTCCAGTGAAAGTAATTCTGCAATAAAATAAGGTCAAGGAGTTGGCCACATCTCTGACAATATGATGTCATGTCATTTGTAGAAATTATGCTTAGATTAACCCGTCAGTTTTTTGCCTCCCCTTTGAACTCACCATGTTCACTTTGATTTGGGAAGCTGCATTCCTCAAAGGACAGAAGGTTTGAAGAATGAGAATCAGATCCTCCTTGATTCTGCCCCCATTTCTGCTCTCATCTTCCCTTGTGACCCTGAACAAACCACTATGGACATTATTAAAATAATGGAAAAACAGCCATGAAAAAAAAAAAAAAAAAAAAGGTTTTGTATAAAACATTGATTTTGTTTTGGTATGGTTGGCATTCCTTGAGATAATTACGGGGAATACCATTGATTCTGAAGGAACCAAGCTATCCCAGTGCTTGGAAAGATTAGTCTCTGGAGTGGTCTTATGTCTGCTCCTTGGCATCCCTCCTGGGCAAGACCACACCACAGGTGGCCTAGGGACATGAAAAGCTATGTGCTGCCCAAGCTAGATATCTGCTTTCCTAACAGCAGGCTAGTCTGATCCCCAGGAAGCCCTTTGCACACTCTTACTCCTAGCTTGTCTGCATCCTCTGTTTACTTACATGGGAGAAAATTTGACACCAGTTTTATAGGGAGTGCTCAGGTAAAGTAGGCAGCTGCTGTTTTTATCTGTGTAATCATTCTTTGAGGAGAATGAGATGGCTGAAATGTTAACTAAATTTTTGCTGCTCTTCTCATCTTCCTAACTGATGAGGTTATTTGTCATCACCTCGATGAGCCAAGCCAACATTTCTGCCCTAAGCTTTTCCCTTTGCCTTTTTAGCTAGTGAGGGAAAGTACTTTGGAATAGAAGCTTGCAACTAGATGATGGAGTCCAAAGCCATAAGGAAAAACAAGGTGAAAATGTTTGTCTTTGGGGAATGCAGTCATGTATCATACTGAGAACTTAGAAAATCCTGAACATGATAGCAAAGTTTGTTTAGTTTAACAAAGTGTCAACCTATGCAATTCGAAAAGTGGTGCACCACCTCCTGTGCCCAATGGTACACTCATGACTTCTTCCTGTGTTTTGGGCCTCATCTTATGGCTATATCAGTATATTGAACTAGCCATTTATCTACTTAAATATTAAAAACATTCAATTTATTCTTCTTGAGTCTATCTGACACTTAGAAAAGAGAAATTCTAGGATTTAAAATGTATGACTTGGCGTGATTAAATGGTGAAATGAATAATGTTTTAATGAGTGATTGGTAATTATTTAATAATTAAAGAGCTCTTATGCATATTCTTGAACACCCTGTGGAAAAGCTAAATGGTATGCTGATTTCATCAAGCATTCAAATCAAATCAGAATTTATTTTTATGGGATCATTTTAGAGATAGTCTACAGGAACATCACCATAATAATGCAAACAGAACATAAGAGTAACTTGCTCTAATACCACTGCTTTTTTTTGATTTTTCCATGCAAAAGATTTCAATGCACTAATGGATTGCAGCTGAACTCTATTCCAAGTGCCACAGGAGCCAGTCAGGTTTCATCAGTTGTTTAGTGATAGGCTAAGGGTGCTTCACGTTTTGTTTGTAAACACAGATGAATGGTAGCTTATTGCTGCAGTTAGAGCCGTCCCATTCACCCTCTCCTGGAAACAAAGAGCAAGAGTGATAACAAAGGAAAGGCAGAAGATATGATAAGCGAACTATTTCACTCCTTACATGGAATCATTTAATCTCAGTTCAGCACCTGGAAATTTAATTTTCTTTTCATTTGTGTTTCCATAGTATGTACATTGCAGGTTTTGGCAACATTTTAATAAGATGATGTTTTCTCTAGCTAATCCTGGAAATAGTCTATCCACTGGAATAGCAGAGGTTCAAGAGCAAAGTAAACTGTGTGAGTCATAAATCATCTCAGGTTTTCCTTACCTCCAATACTGAGGCTCAAGCAAAGTTTTATGTTAAACAGACGGTTAATTAGTCTTCTAACAGAACCGAAAATGGTTGACAGAGGCCTCTGGATGAAGGTTGTAAGAGATCCATCACTCCATTTCAACAATGACCCCTGCAGACAAAAACAAAACAACAACAAAACAAAAAACTCCAGAAGTTTAATGGGAACTGCAGGTTGCAGTTAAATTCTGAAAGCAGTTTGGCACACTTTTATATTTGCTGGGATGGAAAAAGGACTGAACGGGGGCCCTCTTCCACATGGACTTAGAAACAGTGATCGCTTTTGGGGATATCATTGTTCTGTAGAGCTGCATGAATAATTAATTTTTAATTCCATGTTAGATTAATTTCACCTCATCTTCTCTATATGAATTGTCCTCAAATAAATCATAATTTTATTGAATATATTTGTAATTCAGAATAGACTATATCACTCATGACTAATTCACTACAGGTAAGTGACACTCAGAATTTGAGACATTCTGGATGGACACACAGGTCATTAATATGCCCTGTTACATGTGTAAAATGTACAAAATAAAATTTCTATTTCCAACATGCACTTACAAATCTGAAATTCACTTGCTTTTACCAATTTTACTAATGTTATATTCGCCATATCAGTAAAAGCTCTGGTAGGTTAATTGTCTAGAATATTGGTGAGAAAACACTCTGAATTCACTAAAAAATCTGAATGAATATATCCATCCACGCTTTTTATAACACCAAGTCCAGTCTACTGCCCTGATGTTCTGCTAAGCAGAAATTAAAGAGAGAACTTATTATCCACTGTCCAGTGGTGGATTTATCCACTTCTCCTTTGAGATTTGTACCTCAGCTCTCCTTCTTCAGGTGGAATATAATTGGAACATGATGTTTAGCAGAGTTTATCGCTTCAACTTTTTTCCTCCAACTCCCATCTTCCTCTATCCCCATCCCCCCAAATCACTGAAAGATAAAAAGCATGACTTTTTGATACATATTTAGTTTTGCTGAGACTGAAAAGATCTTCCATGGTTACAAAGGGAAACTATTCCCTTGGGGAAAAACATAAAATTCTAATAGACTTTTTTGGTCAATTGAGTTATAAAGTTCTTTTGACTGATGCTTGTTTTCATTACTGGTCCTGGCACACTTGCCTTTTGGTAAGTTCCACCTGTCCAGAGCTGGATTTGCTTTTGTCCCTGAGAAAGTTTACGAAGGAATTCATTCTCTTCTTCACTAGTGATGCTGGTTAGGTGACTTCCTTCTCTTTCAGTCGAACAGGTTTCCTGCACAGAAGAGAGTTAAACGTGGGAGATAAAAAATGGCTAGAGCTTTCTGAATAAGAGTTGAGCAAAGAAAAATGTGGAATAAATGATTAGTGGATGGAAAGGGACAGGGCAATAAGAGAAAGTCCAAGAAAGGGAAATCTAATAGGAGTAGAAATGTGAAGTGACAGGGAAATCCACCAAAAGTTTTCATTTTCAAAGGAAGAGGAATCAAAGATGGAAAAAAAGAGAAGACCAGAGAGAAGGGATGCTAAAAAAAAAAAAAAAAAAAAAAAAAAAAAAAAAAGTGAAAACCTGAACTGCAGGATCCTAGTGAGTGGCACCTGTAGTGTAGCCAATTACACAGGGTTTCTATACAGCCAGTAGAGAACAAGAGGTATCTCCAGACTGTCATACACCCAGTGAAAGAAAGGCATCGAGGGGAGCTAAGATGAAGTGGCTGTCACTGGAGAGACCCTACTGAACAGCACAACCTAGGTATCTCCACTTTTTTGACAGCTAACGTCAGGCAAAATGAACCTTACAATGAAGAGAAACACAAAAAGACAGATCAGAAATGGAGATTTCAGAAGAGCTTGTCCAAAAGGATACTATTTACAATATTCACTCCTCGTGTCCCTAGCCATCTGGAAAATGGAGTAGACAGGAGCATTTCTCCACCCTGAGTCTCTCCAAACAGACGGGGTCCTCAAAGAGATTTCTTTTGCATCTGGTAGGGAATGATACTTTTGTTTGCACTGTGAAGCAAGAGCATTCTAGCTGGTATTTAATACTGGTGTTCAGGCTCAGGAGAAAATTTTTTTCTTCAACCTGAGGCATTTAAATTTCATACACTCTTGTAGACATGACTCAAGAGAAATATGGCATGCTGAGGCAAACATATATGGAAAATTTTTGTTTGGCTCCTGAAACCTATCAAGAGCAGAGCTTCAAATTACAGGACTCACCTCATATCAACTGAACAAGTAGCAAAGAGAAATCAGAATTTTTTTGGAAGTATCACTTATGAAGTGGAAAAAGCGTTCACTGTTTACAAGAGGTTTGATGAATCACAAAGGTCAAACCCAGAAGAGATGGTGCTGTGAGACATATAGGAAGCACAGGGAGAAACTCTTCAACTATAACCCTTCAGTTTGGTGTCCTCTTACAGTCAAGGACCCTCAGAACCACCTTTACTTCTTTTCACTGGTGTACTATAAATAACTCACTTTATAGCATGAAGAAACTAGGCCCCATGCTCAGAAACCTTAGTATAAAAAGGGAAGCATGAGAAATAGCAGCTCCAGAAGGTTCAGGTTCCAAGCTGGAGGTAGTTTTTTGCAGGAGCATGTCCTGTGGTGAGGCAGAGTACAGCTAACCTCATCAGCAGCACTGAGCTGAATATCACATTCTTTTGGTCAACACTGATATATGAGAGAAGAAGCAGCAAGGGAGGAAAAAGAGTCTGGTATAAGAAAGATAACTGTAGAAAGTAGAGAAAAAAATTATGAACACTCCTGTTTGGAAGAACCTGGTACCTCAGCTTGGGTCCAGGTCATTCTCTCTTGAATAAGCTTGTAGCAGCGGCCTTTGTAGTTAATCCAGCCTCTCTGACATGGATTTTGGCAGATGACTTTTGCAGATGAGCCTGGAAAAGATGGATTAGGAATTACGTTATGTGTAGGATTATGCCTGTCAGAAATTTTGGGCAAGTTGTTATGCTCAGCTCTAGTGTTGTCAGCAAAGGAAAGTCTCACAATTCTTTCCAGATTATCTCCCTATTGTATCTTGATTCAACTAAACTGAGTTCAGCATTTCACAGGGACATTCAGTAAAGTGAAACTGCAAAACAAAAAGCAAATACTAGACATCTAAGGCCTGGCTTTTTTTTTTTTTTTTTTTTTTTTTACCCTTGTATTTATTTCAAAATAAATAAATAAATAAATAGATAGATAAAATTATAATATTTAAAACATCAGCATATGAAGAGCACTAATTTAGGAGCCAGGTGCCATTTAGGTTATAAGCAGACTTATTTTGCTGCTGTCATTACAGGGTCCAGTGGGTGCAGCTGTGCTTCAGTAGTCCATTCCAATGCGTGCTGCAATGCATCACATTTGTGGATTCTGCTCTGGATCTGCCCCCTGGAGACACAGCAGCAGGTTTGGCGGGCCAGCTCTGAAAGGTGTGTGGGCCTTTGTGGATTCCCAAGAGTCATCAGCATGTGGTTTGGCTGGCCTGGAGTGTAGTGTATTAATCCGCCTTTGCTGGGGAGAGCCTGTCTCTGCAATAGTAATAGGGATTTCAGGCTGGTGCATCACATTGCTTTAGAGGAGAACAAAACACATCTGTCAGACCTGAATTAAGATGGATTTTGTTGAAAGTTCTTGGAATTGATTTCTTTCCAGTTTCTTTCTTGGTAAGTAGTCAGCACAGTTGGGTTCAACTTACAAAATATCATTGATTTCTCTCCCCAAACCACAGATGATTCAGCTTGTAATTTCCTCTACAATTATAGAGCACGTCTCCTTAGAAACTGCTTGTATCCATTCAGAGTTTCATCTTGTGGAAACCACATTTCCCCTTTCTTTGGACAGATGTGCTTGGCACTAGTCCAGACAGAAAAAAAAAAAAAAAAAAAAAAAAAGGAAGGTACGATAAATATTCTCTTTTCTCCTGTTCCCTGTTCCCTCTTTTCTGCTTCCTGAAAGGAGATTCACAGTGTTACTATTTCAGCTCTCTCTGAGTGCTTTTGGATCTCAGATCTCATCCCAAGTTGTGGAGTTGGCTCTGGAGTTGCTAATGCCTCTGCAACCAAAATGGCCAACATTTTTCACAGTCTTTCTCCTCTAAGGCAGAACAGGACACAAAAGAGTGGTCATGTCTTCTCTACCCCAACACAGCGTGTGCCACCAAAGCCTAGCCAAGCCAAGCTGATTGCACAATTGGTTCTGCCTTGGCTGGCAGTCATACATTGCTCCTTCAACAACACACAGGGGAAGTCTCCTCCTTCTCTTGGCATCTCGCATGGCCCTCAAAGTAACATATCCTCATACAGGGAGTCCCTGTCATGGAAAGAGCTTGCCTTCTGGGTCTGAGCGAGAGGGTCAGATAAACCACAGGACTGAGTTTGGACAGATAAATCATAGGAGCTAATGACAGTTTGCAGAGCTTTGCAGGACGGAAGGTTGCACTGGGGCAAGGTCACCCAGAGTGTCTCTAACCTCTGTTTTCTCCTCAGTGCTATCCTGAAAAGGTCAAGATAACATTATATTCATTTCACATTTAGAAAAATACCTTTCACATTTAGAAAAATACCTGCCTTAGTGACTGTAAACTAGGCCTGTGCTGGCAACAGAGGCAAAAAGTTGAATCTAGGGGGCAGATTAATTTTTTGCAGCATCAGAAAAACAACTGAGGCATGTTACACTCACCTTTTGAGATGGAGAGAATCAAGGCTCCAAAAAGCAGGAAAAAAAATTTATAGGACATTGTCAGGTGGCCTGGTAGCCCTGCTATGTGTGACCTGTAAAAAGCAGAAGGTGTTCACTTTGGTACCTAAATGTTGATGGAAGTTGTTAATTGAAAAGATCTGCTCCCTATGAAAGCGGCTTGCAGCAATGTGCTTTACTTCACTGGGAAGAGCGTGAATGAGGTGGAGAGAGGACTGGCTGAACTGTGGAGCTCGAAGCATTGTGGTCTGTGGCAAAACATCCAGCTGGAGGCAAGTGACCAGCAGTATGTCCCAGGGGTCAATACTGCTGCCAATACTGTTTAAGATCTTTGTTAATGACCTCTGCAATGGGACACAGTGTACCATCCTCAAGTTCACATATGATACCAAACTGGGAGGTGTAGCTGGCACGCCATGCGGTCATGCTGCCTTTCAGAGGGACCTCAACAGGCTGGAGGAATGGGCCAACAGGAACGTCATGGAGTTCAACGAAACAAATACCAAGTCCTGCTTCTGGTGAAGATCAACCCCAGGCACCAGTATAGGCCGGGAGCCAACTGACTGGAAAGCATCTCTGCAAACAAGGGCCTAGTGGACAGCAAGCTGACCACAGGACAGGAATGTACCCTAATTGCCAAGGACAACAGCCTCCTGGGCTGCATCAGGAAGGGGGTAGCCAGCAAGTTGAGGGAGGTAAACATAGAGGGTTCCCTCTGTTTAGCCCTGGTGAGACACATCTGGAGTGCTTGAACCAGTGCTAGGCTCCCCAGGACAAGACAGACATGGAGTGAGTCCAGCCATGCCTGATAATAGCTGTAGGCCATGGTATGGGTCATGGCCCATGACTATGGGCCAATATACAGGCCACGGTAATGATTAAGTATCTGGAGCATCTTTTGTATGAGGCTGAGAGAGCTGGGAGGGCTATTCAGCCTGGAGAAGAGAAGGCTTAGAGGGATCTTATAAATCTATACAAATATTGGAAAAGGGGAAGCAAAGAAAGTGGACCCAGCCTCAGTAGTTTAGAGAGACAGGACATGAGGCAATGGACACAAGTTAAAATACAGTAATCTCCATTTAAGCAAAGCAATTTCTACTTTGAGAGTATTCAAACATTGGCACAGGTTGCCCAGAGAGCCTGTGAATTCTCCATTCTTGGAAATATTCAAAGCCTGACTGGACATGCATTTCCTGTTCCTTGGCTTACATTATTTGTGGTAAAGCATCACTTTAGGATGTGGCTCAGCCCACCAATCAAGATTTCAATTCTTGTTAGATTTTTCCACATTTTTCAGGATAGATTTTTCTTTTCCAAATTGTCCCATTTCTCATGTCAGAGAACCCCAGTCAGTGTTCCTTTCTTAATCAGGCTCCTTCCTTTAGTACGCACACAAAGAATTAGTTATCCTTATCTCACTCATTATTAGTTATCCTTATCTCACTCACTACCCTACCTTTTTTTTTTTTTTTTTTTTTTTTTTAGCCAAATTTCACATTTCTACTTTTTGTAGAACAGCTCTGAAAAGTATGCACAGAATGTAAGAGAATGAACAGAAAACATTCAGGTGTTTGTCAGGGATGTTTTGTGGGGAAGATGCTATGCAGTTGCTTTGACAGAATTAAAAGGATACCTCCAGAGCTACCGTAATGTATACAAGTAAGGATGCAGTAAATAAGGACAAAAGAGATGCAGGGCTGAAAGCAGCAGCAGAAGGGTGAACTTCATTCATTCAATACTATTTTCAAAAAGAAGAACAGACCTGAAAGGAAACACACTTTTGGTATGACAAATGGAGAGATTAATAGGTTAACTTGGTTAACTCTAACTTACTATAAATCAATTACAGTCCCAGTTTGACTATATTTTGACCTTCACTGTGCCACAAAAACAAACAAACAAACACCCTCTGCAATCACACCTGTTGTGTGGAACGCATTTATAGTGGTAGAGAGATACAGAAGGCATAAGGTATAGATAACATATTGAAGTGATACCTCTATAGGACAGAAAGTGTCAGGTATGTAAAAATATATTTCTATATATCACACACACTCCTACATGTATGTATGTGTATGTATAAATGTGTTGATACATACTTGCACATATCTACACAAATACACAAATATGTAACAGCTGTGAAAGGGTATTAAAAATGTGCAAAGAATATTAAAACCCACCACCTTGTTAAAAAACTTAGAGGGCTCTAAGAAAATATGTTAAAAAAAGCGATAGACACCACTTTTATGGATGTATGCTCCTCTTACCTTTAATTCCTTACTCCTCGTCTCTTTAGCAGGAGAAACCTTTGTCCTTGAGGTATTTATATTATGTCAACTTTTGCTAGGGTGGTTCTTTACTCTGGCAAATGAAACCTCCAACATTATCCCTGACAGCTTTTATTGTGGTAGTGCTTTCCCTCAAACAGAGGTGGGTGGGATCTCCTCTTCACCATACCTTTGTGTACACTGGTTGAAGTGTCTTTTTGCATCAGGCCCTTGATCTGAAACACACCCTTAATCTGAACAATTAAGCAAGAAATCACATGGGTCCAGAGGGCAAATTTCTGTCTCCATATAGGAGACTGAAATGAGGGGATTAGAGGCCTTCATTGAAATACAAGCGTGGGACACAACCCCATCATCAGCCAGCACTGTGAAGTTGTTTTCTGAGGCTGAGTGTGTGCATAGAGATTTAACTTTATGCAATTGTGTGTGTGTGTTGTGTTGTGGACAGATGCCTGCTCATCCATGTGCCAGCTGCAGGGCAACACCCAACAGGGACATTGCATAAACTATCCCTACAGGAGAGGATTTTTACCTAAGGCCAATACTGAGGTTTGCTGGTAAACCAGTGTTATGGGACAGAGCTCAGAAGCTTTTCAAGCTCTATTAAATTTGCATAGGCTCCAACCCATTTAAATCCTGCTCAAATATCCTCCTGTACAACAAATAGCTTCCCTGGTGCCTGAAAAAGACACTGACGCATGGTACACATTTACACTAATGCACTTATTTAAAATCCAAATATTTAGTAAAGGGGCTGAGATGACCTCCATTCTTCCTCTATACAAATACAGGCTTATCACCACCAGGCCCAGAGAAATCTGTTCCTTAGAACTGCTCTTGACTCTTCATTAGGTGTGGGATATATTTCAGTAGGGAAGCACTTTTCACAGAAACCACAGACTGGAATACAGGTCTTCCTTAAGACCTGGTTGGTTTTCAAGGGTTTGCTCTGCAAACACCAAGTTCCAAGTGTCCAGCATCTTCTTGAAACACTCTTTAGGAAGTCCACTCTGGGGCACATGACCAAGCATGGTAGGTGCCTCTTTCATATAGTGCAGGAGAATGAGATCTAAAAACACAT
The DNA here is from genome assembly GCA_011076525.1 of Nettapus auritus. Taxonomy (NCBI): domain Eukaryota; kingdom Metazoa; phylum Chordata; class Aves; order Anseriformes; family Anatidae; genus Nettapus; species Nettapus auritus. The sequence continues at coordinate 174,009,497 of CM021765.1, forward strand.
CAGGAAACACTTTCTAGGCAAGCTTCTTTATGTACTGATTGCAAAACTGCACATGACTTCAGAAAGCTGCTTCACCTTGCTAGCAATACAATGCAAGAGATGTTCTGTGTCTTTTGTGATGGGCAGCCGTGGATGAGGTCTGTTGTGCTAATCCTGCAGAACAAGGGGAAATAAGAGACCAGAGTTTTCTACCCACTCTTCAGTCATCACAAAATATTTGTTAAAAAAGTAATTTCTGAGTATTTGCCATTTACAAAACAGCAGTCTCTCTACTAAAGCTAGATGCATAATTCCTACAGGTGCTGACACATTTCATCACCTCTTTTGTGTTGTCCTTGAATAATCTGTGAATTAACTGTGATCGTCCCAAAAGCATTCATTACCTGGCACTATTCATTGCATGCTTTTGACAAATAATCCTTGGCTTGTCAGCTCTTTGTCAACAGCTGTATCCCAAATATTCATGCAGACACATAAGCCATGTTGTGTGCACCTTTCTCTTGACTCAATGAAATTAATTCTCAGCAGTAAGGTTTCAGGATGAGACTTTAAAATATGATTTCTATGAATATGTTGCAATACTTATTGGAAAGTTACTGTCTCATTTGCTTATTTGCTACTATATTTGTGGTATATTTGTACAGGTGACAGGGGTTCAGGGGTCACATCTAAAAATATGATTTTCAGATTTTCAAGATCTTCAGCAAACTTTGCAGCCCACAACCCCATAATGAAAATCAGTTGGATACTACATTTCCATTAGGACATATCTAAATTTTCTACCCTGTGCTTCATCAGCACAGCTGAAGCTGACTTGCTTGAATCACGAAATATGTTCATAGGATTTATCTGGATCTGTTATTCCTGCCTTCATGAAGATGTCTGACTGCTCTCTGGTTCTCATAGCACGAGCATGTTCTGCTTCCCAAAAACCCTGCATGCTGTTAGGATGCATGATGCTACTCATTTGCACTCCAGCTCTCAGCAGCCCTCTGCATCCACGCTGAGATGGTTTTCGAAGGCTGGGCAGGGGTTTCACTGGGAGAATCAAAGCAGTCAGATGCATTGCAAAACAGCAAAGATGTGGTCATCCGAAAGAAACAGTGCAATGGCTGAGGTTGTGCAAAACATTTAGACCAGTTTCCAGAGCTCTCTGTAATACTTTCTGTCTCCTCTACCTCTGTGTTGCTAAGATATTTGTCCACAGTATGGAAATAACACCGTTCCTGGGGAGAAATGGAGTTTAATATTAATACTATCTCCTGTGGAAAAGTGAAGGGTGAGTCAGAGCTGAATTGAGTTTGTTTTATATATGAAGACTTTCATTCCACAAGATAAGTCAAAGCACAGCACTGTGAATTTAATGCTACCAACTCTGTTGTCTGTGTAGGCAAACACAGCAGGCTTCATGCATTAAGCAGCAACATGCCATTAGGAGCAGTTTCACTAACAAAGAAATAGAGGAGAAATGCTCATCAGAGCCTTTCTCTGTGGGCAATATTTGATATAAGAGCTACAAGGAGCTCTGAATGCACACTGGGCTGAAATCAGGTAGGATCACCCCAATTAAACGGATTCAGCTTTCCCCTTTGCCTTTCCTGTCTTCTGTGGTTTCCATTTCTTTATATTCCTCCTCAAAATGGAGCTTCTCCTCTCTTCAGCAGTGACTTCTGTGTCCTTGCCACCCTTCTTATTTCAAACAAAACAGTATAATACAGTTTAAAACATTGGGATGTAATGATTCAAAGCTCAAATCAAGCAGCTTTGTCTGTTTGTTCAGCTAAGAAAGCCGCCTTCCCCTTCAGTGACCTTTCTGTCATTTCTCTCTGTATTTGTCCTATGTCCTGCCATATCCTGATAATACATCCTGCCAGATGAAGTTATAAGGAGCTGCTGCTTCCCCACACTTCAGTTCCCTGTGGGGAAGGAGGTATAAGTAAATAAGGATGTCAGGATCTGTCTTTGAGACTGTCAGCTGGGCAGAGATTAGTATTTTCTCTGAAAACCGCTGTAAACTTCCCCCATGGAAAATAAGGACGTAAACTATAATTCGTTTCAACTATGTACCACAGAAGAAGAGAATCAGAAAGAATTAAGAACTGAGCCTGTCCTACAGTGGTTTTTAAGGGGTGCCAGTTTGTAACTCACAAGATAAATCTAGTTTTAGCTAGTTAGTGTTCCTCCCCTCCCAGATGCTCTGACCCTGTTCCTGGTGTGCACAGTGACCACAGTCCTGTTCTCCTTTCTGCTTCACTGTAGGGATAACAGCCTGGGTCTATTTAAGGTAATTTTGCCACTTTTTTTTTTTTTTTTTTTTTTTTCTCTCCAACACTGCTTTCCCCCTTCCCTTATGGCCCTGTCAGTTCTTACCCTAAGACATAAAGTAAAACCAGTCATCCCCCCTTTTTTTTGGCTATTTATCTGCCCCTGGTGCTAGATGTGAGAAAATAAATGAGTTGAAAGATGTGGGGCTGCTGTCAGGACTCTGCTGCTGCACAACATCAGACAAACATGACAGGCTTGAGATGTCAGCCCCAAGGACCGTGTCGTGGTTGACTACCATCAGGCAACCACAGCAAGAAAGTCTCACCAAAGCTCAGGCATGTGATGACTGGGTTACATCAAATAAAAAAGGAAACATCAGACATGGCCTATTTTTGTAACTAAAAAATGAATATGTGTTCAAGACGAGATAAACCAGGGTAATGCCAGGCAAATCTTGCTGATCTGTTTAGAAATGAGCTATTTTGGTGCCATTGTCTTGTCCTCACTCTTTCCCCCATCTGTCCTGTGCCTGTCAACATTTGTGAATCCCTGTTCTATGCCATCAGCATCTCACAGCAAGGTTAGCTCGCCCTGGGCTGTAGAATGACCACTTCTGGTAGCCAAACCCACTGAAGTAACCTTGAGCAGCTCTGCATGCTGGTGGGCAGATATCTCCACCTGATACCATTGACATCTCCACAAGGCTGCTGGTACTTCTGAGATACTGCTGTCCCTGCTTATGGCCAGTCACAGACAGACTTAAAGGAAGGGTGGACAAAGGACAATAGGGCTGGGGAAAATATGGTGCTCTGGTGACGCTTGCAGGATCCAAGGCAGATGGTCAGTCACAGATGGATGATTTGGTCTGGCAGGTCAGACGCAACAGCTATCTCTCTGGTCGCTGGCTCTTTCCCCAGTTAGCTGTGTGGCCTGGTCAGCTCTCTTTCTCTCTCTCTTTTTTTAAACAAATCTTTCCTGGTCTGAGCGGATCTGGATGGCTCATAACATCTCAGCCTGCAATAATCTCAGCTGCAGTACTGTCGGTCTCTACTCAGCTGAAAATCTGAGTGTGAGACTGAAAGGACAGATGATGGAAGAGGAGTTTGGAGGGCAGGGGAGACAGGAGGATCATATATTTTTTGGTCATTGCCCATGCAGCGGATATGGTCAATGAGAGCTCCAGTGGGCATCTCCTGGTGCTACTGTGATTCCTCAGGTCCAGCAGGGCTTTGTTACTGGAACGGAGAAGATGCAGACTGACTCCTTCCCCTTCTAAAAGTCCTCCTTCCCTCCCTCCTTCACCTACCTGCTTTTTTTTTTTTTTTTTTTTTTTTTTTTTTTTTTTTAATACAAAATGGAAGATGAACTCATCCCTTCATTATCTTATCCCATTACTTCAGGTGTATTTTTTAATTAACTCATTTCTGACTCCAAGTAATCTTAGCGCATTCCTTGGGCTTTTCCAGCTGGAGGGTTTTATTGGTGTAATTCAATCTCCCTCTCCTCCTTTTGCATCTTTGCCATATATACTCAGTGTTTAAAGGCTAACAACGTTATTATAAATCTATGTACACTTCCCAAGCTTGCATTTCCAACAAGCCACCAAAGCACCAGTCATTACTGTGCTTGCCTGTAGAAGTCAACAACTGAATTTAAGGAACACTCAGCTTTACTAGTTTTACTGACATTAATAAAAATTGGCCAAATTTCTTTACAGCCTTCTCCTTCCTGGCCTCATCCTTGGGCTCATAGTCCCCAGCAGGTGAAGAGCTATGTTGACATGACTATACATTGAGACTGGAGCTGCCATTTTTCAGGCTGTTGCCATCTTCCACCCCAAAGTGCCCATCCTCTGGAGGTAACAAAGGGGATCTCTAACAAGCATTATGTCATGGAAATATGCTCTTTGTGATTTTGATTGGTTGAAAAATATATCCGATATATCCTTCGTTCTGTACTTTTCTTTCTTGTTTTTATTCTCTGCTTCATTTAATAAAAGAATTTACAAGAGAACAGAGGTATCAGAAAAAAAACTAAAAATAAAAAAAACAAAAGCCCTTTCAAAGCCATGTGAAATTACTTTTGAATCAGATGCAAATTCAGTCCTATTGTTCACAGATTGCAGCTTGCTGCCTTTTTCTGACAGGACCTGAAGCAAGGGCAGAAGTGCTCTCTCTCCAGCACCATGAAACTTTATGATAGCAAACCTACAAGGGAAACACTGTACCACCACCATGTGCTCAACCTCCAGTGGCAGAGCTCGGTGGGTAAGTGCCTGCTGGCACTGCTATGCATATGACTAACCTAAAGCAATTGGAGCCTGGAGGATAACGCTGGCGTCGGAGCAGGTTATGAGATGAGGTTTATGGGGTGTGCAGTCACCACACACACACATCCAAACACACACAGGCTCACAAGACCTCAGGAAGCTTATGACTATTGCACTGCACTCTTCTCAGGTGGAATTTATGACCATATGAACAGGTACAGACAATGTGCTTCCTGCTCTTTATGTGGATTTCTTCAATGAGAAAATGCCTGTCCCTTTCTGTAGGCACTAGCCATAGAAAAATTAAATGCAGACAGCTGGAGAGTAAGTGCACAGATGGGCTATTGGTCCTGTCCATCTACTTGCTTGGTAGCCATGGCGTCTAATCAGACTTTATGTCTTTTGTCTCCATACCCTGTAGCTCAGTGAAAGGAGTGAATCCTGGGCTTTTGGGGACTGTTAAAGTAGGGTTGCAGCCTTTTCCTGAAAAAGCACTCCCAGCAGAACCTCCTGGAGATGTGCAATAGCATTCCTGAGTGTAGTATGATTTCAGCTAGTACCAAAGACTTTGGTATCATCCAGGGATGGTTAGATCCCACACAATTGAAGATTATTTTAGGACAAAACCAACATCCACTGCACCATCTAGATTTCTAGGAGGGGATGTTGGTCTTTAGTGCACTGGAAGAAAGGGAGAAATGGTGAATGTTTCCGGTTTCCTTCTCCTGGCTGAGCCCTTAGCCCCGATATTTCAGGCAGGCTGCTGCTCTCACCGATCCTGGCAGAAGCAGTGCCACATCACCGGGAGATGCTGGCTGCTAACAGAAGGCTCAGCAGCTCCAGGTTTTCATTGTGCCTGGTACCTTCAGACTCCGTCATTCACACTTGGCAAAGGCCAACCAGTTTTACAACTGCCTGCTGCTGTGACCAGTGCTGATGTTTGTGGTCCAGCTAGCTTTTATGTGCTGTGGGAGGCTTCTCCAGCACAGGCTCCTACCTCTGCAACAGTTTTAGTGTTGTCACGCCCTGGGGCAGCAGAGATCACTGTACATCCGTACTTATCTGATTATAAATTTATTTCCATCTTCCTGTTATCCAAAGCACATTACACAAGAAGAAGTCAGGTTTTACATCTCCTTTCTGGACCAAGCTGGTGAGAGATCCTCCAGGAAAGTTTCAGCTGAAAAGAACATCTCAATTGAAAGGGTTCAGCTGGCTCTGAATCAAATAGATTGTACAGACATAAAGATCCTAGGCAAATAGGTGTCTGAGCTCCTCTCTGACCATCACTTTCTGCTGGGGTCTTGCTCTGTCTCTAGTGAATGTAATATTAATGTGGTATTAACCTGTATTATCTCCCTCTGTCCAACCATCATCCAGGAATTCATGTAAGTTAAATCCCACCAGGTGGACACAGTGAATTTTTGTTCTTTACACCCATGCTAAATTATTAAAGTGTACCTCAGCTTAAAAAAATAAACATCGAATGCAGGTTTTTGTTTCTGAACTGTGTGTAGATATAAACAAAAGGGGAAAAAACAGATTTGTGACAGGAACATTCCGTGAATGGTTTACAAAAGTCAGCATAAAACTGTTCCCATCTGGCCATGGTGATGATTTAAGCTGGGAGTTTCAAAGGCACCTGATATAGTGAGATGTCCAAAGCCAAAATGTTTTGCCAAATTTCAAAACTTTAATGTGGGCTGAAGAGCATCACTGCATGGACCACATCTAAAATGCTCCACTCTGCTGACTTTCTGGGTGTTTTTCTGACCAGCTTTCTTCTTGTTTTGAATGAAAATGACCTGAATGGGACCAGTGTTTCTGCTTTCTCTCTGCTCTTCCAAACATCTGTAGCTGTAGCTACAGATGTACTGTCTGTTTGTTTCCATTTCAGTTTTCAACATGTGTCAGCATGGCTAGTTGGTCTTGGCAGAGAGATAGACATGTTATCCATCTGTTCTGCCACTCCATTCCCTGGGGGCCTTTTGTCTTTAAAAAAAAAAAAAAAAAGTTTATACCTTTATACCTGATAAAAATCATAGAAAAATTAATCCTCTTCATCTCACTTCCGAAGCCTTAGACAGGGTACCAGTGATCTTACCATATGCTTGAAGAGCCTAATCCTGTCAAAAAGGGACACGGACAAAGCAAAGGAACCCTACACTTTGGTGAGGTTTCAAACTTTCTCTCATTTTAGTATATACCCTCTATGGACCAATAAAGCATGGTGGGGTTAAGTATAATAAAACATGTCCTTCTGATGCCTTTGTTGTTTATGAACTGTGAGAGGGACACACCTAAGGGTTGGTGGCACTAGCTGGCACCTTTTCTGCAAAGGGAACAGTCCCAACTACAGTTAATAAAATCCTTTCCATCTGGGTGGTTTTCAGAGAAAAAAAATGGTGTTTCAACTAAAACAAACAAACAAATAAAAACAACAAAACAAAAAACAAACAAACAAAAAAAAACACAACTCAGTTTTCCAATGAAAGCATTTGACTTGGGAAGTGTAATACAATCACTAATCATATATGGGAGAATAGTGCATGATATGCTGTTATAATACAGAAAAAATCATCCATTTGGGGCTTGACATGACAAAGCTTGTAGATAAAATTTTCCCTCAAGAAATGTAAAAGCTTGGTTTGAAAACAAGACCCAGCTTTTTTAATTGAAAAATTATTTTTTTTTCCAAAAGAGAAGAACAAATTCTGAAAAAAATAATTGATTGTGTACTTGCTAAACACACACACACACACACACACCAAACCAAGATAGCTGTGAACACGTGCAGGAGTACTTTCAGGCACTGTGCTAACAACCTAATAAAAATATTTACTTGCATTGACTTTGATTCAATTAGTGATTTATTCTAATTATCTGACAGAAATTAACTACCTTTCCTTATTAGACTCTAAATAAAATAAATTTAATTTAATTCTCCTGACTTGAATAACTCACAGGGGAAAATTGTGCAAAGACCTGAATACCCTGTTCTGCCCAGTGAGCAGTGCAGGCTGCTCAGCACCTTGGAGGATGAGGCCTTCTGAAGGCTTCCCTCTCTGTGGGCTTGCTCTGCATCTCCCCAGCCCTTGGAAGGATCACAGATATGTGAAGGGATAATGAAGTCTCTGTCTGTACAATTATAATGGATTACTAAAAGTATCAGAGTTGCTGTAAATAAATCATTATATCAGGCTCATTTAGCCTGATTCCTACCCTCAGATGGCTTGTAATACAATCCCAGCTCTGAAAGTCAACCATTCCTTCGCAATTAGATTTATCGCTGATCAGAAATGGAAGCTATCCTGCCAGCTCTGAACTGCAGTTGGAAACGCTGAGTCGGGCTCCAGCCTCAAAGATGTATTTATTCATTTACTCAAATCTAAAAACCACCCATCTGCAAAGATTTAGATGGCCTAACTATTAATTAAAACTTACAGTGACCACCCAGAAACATGCAGTGCTCATGTTAACCCAGCCATCTAGTAAATCATAGCAGCAGAAAAGATTCTTTCACCTCTGGCTGTCCTGACAGCACACCTGACACCTTTCTCAAAAGCTCAAGTCCAGGGTTTACAGCAATCATGCCCCTACAAGCCACAATTGTCCCTTTAGACAAAGCCTGGAAGGAGGACACACATAAAAAGTATTTGTATTTGTCAGGTATTTGTCATGACTTGGATAAGACCCACACCGACCATACTTGGGGCAGAGATATCACCCAGTTGGGTTGGGTGGTGCGCTGGTAGGATTTTGTGTCCTGGTCTCTCCTAATTCAGGGCCAAATTCTCAGGTAGAAGTAAATAAGATCCTTCTCCCTCTCCCCCACTGCTAAAGACACCCACAAAATTGCCGCTAAATAAATTAATCCTCTGCAAATATATTTGAGGCCAGGATATCAAACGGCATACTGTGTGGGTGGATGTAAATAAAATCCCTTTCCCATTGCAATCTAGCCATCTCTCGGCAGCCATGGCAACTGAATAGCGGTACGCAAATGCTATCTTCAGTGATACAGCACAGAAGTTTACATAATACAACACGCAATGAGTTTACACCAAGTTTCACATAGGGAAGCAAAAAGGTAGGATTGTATTTGGTTAGAGCTACAGGAGGAACCAGCTGTGTGTGGGAGGAGACATCTGGATATGACCAGATTATATTTTGTAGTTTAATCCCTTTACTGCCTCACAAATTGATTTAGGTGTCAAAATACTCTTTGAAATTTTCTTAATGAAATTGCTCCTCAGTGAAATTCAGTTCAATGAGCAGCACTCTACCAGTCTGCATACACAGTCTCCCTTTGAAGACATGAAAGTATTTTTCTACCACTGTATGACCTCATGAAATACTAATACCTGATATGCTTTATATATAACTCTTGGTCCCCAAGGGGATGATTAAGAAGAAGAAATGTTTTGTCTAGGGACAGAAAAGTTGTGGGAATAATATAATGTGGAACAGAACTGTGTTCTGCACAAGGCAGAACCCGACCCCAGCCTCCATCCAGATATCCTCCAAGGCCAGCTCGTTAGGATAAAGTGCAGTCTTAGCTGTTAGATAGAGACTTGTAAGCAGATAATATTAAAAAACAAACACTTTATTTTCTTTGCCATAGATTATATTCTGCAACCTAAATTCCAATGTGTAGCACAGAATAGATTAATTTTGAAAAACATTTTCTTTTGCTAACTATAATGGGCATATATAAAAGTGAATATAAGCAAGAAGCATTAATAGAATCTCAAGTTGAAATTTTGTCAAGCTTGGCATAACATTTCTGTAATAAAATATGAATATTTCATTACAACATCTTGTTCGGTAGAGCCCAGTTAACCATAGCTATAGCTATTTGGTATATGGAACTAATTAATGTAGTAATTGAGTGACATCATGCTATAGATTTCAGTAAAGTGGTCACAGTGTGCTAGCGTGCGTGCTTATCTGTGGTAGTGTGGCCCCAGAAAGCTTCTGTCAGCAAAACCATGTAGGACTTGGAGCTGCAGGGTGAGAACATGGCTTTGTCCCTTCTGATATATCAACAACAAAATAGGGAACATCGTGAGTCTGGTGAGGTTTGATGGTACAGAGCTTCCCAGCTGTGTGAAAGAGGAGTTCCCAAGGCACTCAGGACCATCTAGTTAAAAAATTATCTTCCCAGTCACTTGGTCTCTAGTATAAACTGTTGGCATTATTTCCCAAGCCATGAGGATGAGGTTCAAACATCATTAGGTAGAATCCTGCTGTGTGAAGAAAATCAGCAATAGTGCCTGGGCCACAGTACACACACACACAAAAAGAAACAAGCTCTCCCCTCTCCATAGCACAGATGAGCACTGCACAAACACCCCACATGAATCCATGCTGTTATTTTCCAAAATAATTCAGTAAATATCTCATGGTTTAAACCCCTCCTAAGATGTGATGGCAAAGGTAAGCCTATTGATTAGATCCATGACATCTTACTCTGTCCTCTGTTGCCTGTCTGACATCAGAATTACAGCAATAAACCAGATCCATCTTAATCACATGAAAACCAGTAATGTGCATGGGAACTAAGCAATTAAATGGGATAATATGTTTCAATGAGAAACAACAGTTTCAATCCAGCAGAAGCAGCAGGAAATAGTTTCATTTTATTTTAGAAAACTCTTCCCTTTTTTTTAAGAACATTTTAAAAACTCATAACAATTTGAGTAAATGTAAAGAGAAGTCTTTAGTCAGCACTCAGAAAATGAGAAAATGGATGATTTAAAATGTAGAACCTATAAACTTGGCCTCCTTGAAGTTATCAAAGCTAGCAGAGGATCTGATGATAAAAGGGACAATTTAAAAGAATAAGAAAATGCAGAAGAATAAAAAGTAAAGACAAAAGCTACACATATTAAAGCAATTATTGTTCAGCTTGCTGCAGTGTAACACATTAATTTAGCACAAACTTTACAAGCAGTTTTGTGGATTTAGCAAAAATGAGAGGAGGTGGTTCTGAAATCTTTAGATCAAAGAGATACTTCAGATATTTGGCTCTGTAAGTTTGATCTAAGCATCACTTTAAAAGCTGAAATGGTACTGTAGGTTCCAGGATATCTGTAACTTCAAGTAGTACAGCAAAGGCTTGATGCAGACCTTGTGTCACGTGCACAGCATGTACTGTACATCAGGTGCTAACAGCAGTGTGCCTCTTACTATGTCTAGTGGATCGTGTCTGCACATCATCTTACTTGGCCACAGCCAAGAGAATGTACATCCATCCCTTTCAGGGTCATCAACTGCTTTTGACCATGTTGTAATGAAAGCCGTGAAGGATATAAGTGCCAAATGCCACCCAGTTCTTAAAGCGTTGACTGAGTCCAACTTAGTGATCAGTTGTTGGACACATTATCTGTGTAGTCTGTGGAGTAGGGTCTACATTCAGACTGCCTGTGATGGATACCAGCTTTGGGCATTATGGCTAGATCATGACATCCCCACTCACATTCACTGACTTATCTCTGCTGGTTGCAAAGGGTCTGGCAGCCCTGTCTACTACCCCTCTGAGTAATTTGTTGCTCTTCTGACAAAAAAGGATGTCTTAACAGGCATCATCTCAGTCTAGCTTAGGTTCCATGGTAGGTGGTCTGAATATGGTTCATGTTTACGCCATTGAAATGAAAAATGGTCAGGGACCACCTCTGACCCTTACACTAGGTAGGGTGGACAGTGTCCAAACTGCCTTGCACAAGGTCCTCCACAGCAAGCCTTGTCTTGGAGAGAGCTGGGTAAGGCAAGCCAGCAAACAAGACATTCAGTTGATCAAAGATACACTGTTCAACCACATTCCCTGGTAGTATAGATCAATCAAATCTAATCAATTATGCAAGCCAGCCCACTGGATGATGTAACACTCCCAGTATAAAAATGAAGAAGAAAATCCAGATCTACTAGAGAAGGTCAAAGTCTGCATTCTAAAACATGGTCTTAGTTTGTAGTCTCTGTTAGCTCCTCTATAAATGTTGAGATAGATATCCTCATAATATCAAGATATTACTGACAAGACTTACATTGTGCAAAAGAGCTCTCAAGTAATAAAGAAAACCTGGTCCCTACCTTGTAGACCTCTTCTACTTTTAACATTTAGAAAATGATACCCTTTTTATCCCAGCTGCTCCCTTTAACACGAGGATAAGCTTGCTGTTCTGCAAAAGAGCTAATGAATGCATTCTTGAAACTAATTGAGTTAAAGGGGATGAACCAGATGACTCACAGGTTTTGGTTTCTGCAGTTTTGTTAAGCCCATTGATGGCAACAGCTGTTCCTCGAGTAAGCAAATCTCAAAATGCATTCTTCCCTTTTTTATAGTTTTCAGAGTTATTAAAAAAGCAGGATAAGGTAGAGAGCTGGCTCTAAGGAACTCTAAAATGTCACAGCTAAGCGGCTGCTAGCACTCAGATTGATTCATGTGAAGCTAGTTCGGTCCTTATATTGGAGATCAGTGCTGGTAAGCCTTTACCAGGCAACTGTAAGTATGTCTGCAGTAAGGAAAGCATAGCAATTCCACCAACACTTCCTATCTGGTGGATGCCTCTCCAACATGGAAGCGGTTGATTTCCTAGCTTTGGAAGTAAGGAAAATTGTTGATGCAAACCAGTTCAGTGGGGCTACCTGTGTGAAAAGGAAACTCCTCATTCAGCCTTATATGGAAAACAGCTGTGCAGCTCTTCAAACAAGTAAACCAGAGTCCTTTCCCAGGAAGGGACAGCAGTAGCTACTGTGAGCATTTAGATTCTCCCAGGTCTCATTGGAGCAGTCAGGATGCCAGTCTACACATAATTACACTGGAATCAATGGAGTTTTATGGGAGCTACTCTTGGGATACTCCTTATCACATAAGCCTATGTCCACTGAGTGGTGCTGTACAATACACCTCACTGTGTGGATGTCAGTGATACTAGCCAAGCACAAAGGGGAAATTTCTTAACCTGCTCTTGTCTCTTTATACCAAGTGAAGGAACCATGTCAAAATAAAGGGGCAGTAGAGACTGGAGATAGGTAGGAGGACTTGGCTGGGAGAGCTAAAGGAGAGACCTATGGTAGTCCAAAAAATCATCCATTTCTCTAAAATCCAATCGCAAAGCCTGGAGTGGCATTGAAGGGAAAGAAGAGATGAGGCAGTATTAGAAGCAAGACCACAACAGGCAGGGTCCTAGCAGAAATGCAAAACAATCCTATGACTAGTTAGGCAGCCCCAGGATCTTTTGTCACACATACAGCCATGAGCCCCAAAATCAGGAGGTACAAAGTTCCCTTTCACATTTGCATTCTCCCACCTCCTTGCTATGCATCTGCCCCTCCTCTTGAGGTTCAATTTCTGTTCTTTGCCTCTTTGAAATCCATCTGGGATGCGCAGTCTCTCCCCAAGTGTTGTGAAGGTGTCAGGATCTGCTCAGAGGGGGAATGCAACACAGCAAGAGTAAAGCTGACAGAATAGGGACCAAGCCTTGTTTAACCTTCCCACACCAATGCAGAAGCACTACCCAAAGTAAGATTAGGCACACTCCTCCTGGTACTGACTGTAATGAGAAATGAGAAATAATGAGGTGATTTATTATCCCTTGTCCCTTCTGAAGACCTCAGCACACTCTGGCTCTGTCCTGCACTGCTCAGCAATTGATTTCAGAGAGACAGGATTCTGCTCACTCTTTTGCTGCAGCAAAGTACCCTGCCTGTTCCTGAAAACAAACAAATGAGGGGACCAGGCAAGGTGCCAGGTTCTCAGAACTTTCCCTCATAAAAGCAATATATGTGCTTATTGTTCTTCTAGATTACAAAAATTGGAAAGGAGAAAAGAAAACAGTAAATTGCACAGTTTATTTTATGGAATGAAAAACACAGCAGCAGACCAGTACTACAGTGAAGCCCGTCTAACCATAAATGTGTCAGGGCTTGATGAAGAGCGCTGTATTCACACAGATGAGTCAAGATCCCCCAAGAGGAGTTTCCACTGAGTTCAGCACTGTTTACCAATTTTGATGGAGAACACAGGAACCGTAGAAATGCTCCTGGCTTTGGAGAGTCTAACCCTTAAGCGCTATCAGTCTTCTGCACTCCTGGGCACCCCAAAGTCTCAGAGTAAAGTCCTGTTGTGCAAAGCAATGTACTGAGATGATCAAATACTCCTTGTTCTGGAGGCATTGTAAGGCTATCTTAACATTTTTTCTGTGCTTCAAACATGCCTGAATAGAATATAATGAGGAGATGTGATACTAAGCATAGGATTGAGTATTTTTTCAGGATGGGTTAGATTTTTAGGCTTTCATTCTAGGGTGTTTTTCATCACCCTTGACCCTCTCGTTTTCTTTGAAGGTCCTGGTGAAGTAAAAGTAGAAGGATCTAAATCACGCTGCTGAAAAGCAGGCACAAGTATACCCATTGATATTACTGGTACCACTGACTGTACAAGCAACAGCAGGGTATCCGGGCTGGACTGACTGAGTAGGCAGCTCTCCAAAAGACTGGTGTTGATACAGTCATGGTGTACTGAAAAGTTTAATTAATGTTTATTCACAGTCTCATGCAGTGTATGACATACTGCTGACAAGGAGTAAAGAGTGCATGGCCTGAGAAAAGCATGGTCTCTGTGGGGCCCAGAAAACTACAAGCAGGATGAGCTGGCTTGGTGCAAGATGAAGGCAAAGACACTAAAAGAGCTCTACATGGCAGTCTCCCTGTCCTGGAAGGTGAGGATGTAGCTGGGAAAGTACAGAGTTTTATAGCTTGATGACTTCATGTCCTAACCAGTTTTTTGTTTGTTTGTTTCTTTCTGTCTTTGTCTTTTCTTTCTTCTGTCTCTTCCAGCTCTTCTGAGTGCTGAATACTGATGAAGACCACTGTAAGCATGGTATGATGAATGACAACAAAAGTAGGTTAAGCAACTCAAACTGCTTTCAGTTCACAGCTGCCAGAGTCCCATTTCTATATCCTTGATTGAAAAAATGTCATGATCACTCAGTTAGGCAGCTCTGTCATTTATCAGCCTGTTTCAGTGACTGCTTGGAGTCACCAAAAATCTCTGCTGGGTTCACTGGATCAGTCTTTGAAAGGCCTGCTGGGTCTGATGGTACTGAAAGTGAGACACAGTATCTCACTTAAATGCACTAGTGGTTTATCAGATTATAATTACAACCTGTACTTTCTGATAGGCCTGTTGGCCTTCTTCATTAGAAATACAAGCTATATAACTTGAATCTGGGAATCTAGACAATTTTTCATGTATTGGTTATACTTCAGTGACAAGAAGCATAGCCAACAAACTTCTATTTCCAATTAACTTCCCCAAAAGATTAAAAAAAATATCTCTCTTCTTACTACAGAGGCTTGTTCTTCTGAGAGACAAACACCATATAAATGGAGCTGGCATTCTGCTTACAACACTACGACAGTTTATCTCATGCTGTTTTGCATCATGCAGAAGTAATATTTAAATAAATACTAACGTAGGACACTTGCATCAATACTGCAGGCACCTTTTTTTTGGAATCTCCCTTTGTTCTTTCCTCTGAAACAGATGGGTCTATCTCAGGACTGTGAGTGGCCAACAGGTTTGATTTGATGCCCACTGTAGTGAGGAGATCAAGGGCAAACCACATATCCTCTGGCCGTTGTTTTCAGAAACCTCCCACCCAGTTCATTTGAGTATGGGGTCAACCAAAACAACCTTGAAGACACACTTGAAGAACTTAGGCAGAATGACAGGGCAATATAACTGACTGCTTCTAGAGCTCATTTGGGGGTCACAGCATTAGGCTGAATTGTGTAGTCTAGATATATTGAAAGTTACTTATGATCTTTGATAAAGTCATTCATCTTTGATAAGCACCCACAAAGGAGATATTTAAGACTGCAGCAGTAGATACTCATCCATCTCTCATCCTCACTTGTATTAAGTGATGCTTTCCTTGGTGTTTTCCCTTCCAGTCCCAAAACTCTTGGCACAACTATGAGTACTGCCCCTCCTGTAAGCTTTAGCCTTCATCAGGATCACAGTCCAGCACAGATCTCTGTCGGAAAGGTATATAACAGAGCTTCCTGTTCAACCTTGGAAAAGAGCTTACTCCAGCAATTTTCAGGACTGCAGAATGGGGAATCACAACATTAAAGGAATGAAAACTAATGGTGTCAAGTACAAAGGAATCAGGTTAGGTTAATAATAGTGGAAGGTCATTATTAATTTTTGCTGGCTTTTCAGAATATACTTTATTTCAAAGCAGCTGAGATACGTTACCGTGATAAGCACAGCATAAATGCTCAGCCAGACTCAGACACTGTACCTTCACCTTATTACGTGTGACTGAAACTGCAAACAGTTCAGATCAATCTCCGAGATATTAAATTAGAGCTGAATCTCTCTCTGTCTCCCATACAAAATGAGCTGAGCTAAATCTGAGATAATGCCCATATCAAGAGACATTACAAACCATATTCTGCTGGGTGAAGATTTATTTTTAGTTTTTCCACAGAATATTTCTGGTTTTATGAACAATGGGAAAGGAGAGAAATTCTCAGCATTAGAAATGCATTGAATCTGAACATGCATTATGTAGCAGCTAGAGGTTCTGTCTTTAAGAGAGGACCGAATAATGATTCTTGCATAGTGTAACAATATGATAACTAAGATGAAGGCCTGAGCTGAAATAGGTAGCAGAGAATATTATAGAGTCACAATAGCAAGGGCATTTGAAAATGAGGGCAAGTAAGTAAGCAACACAAGGAAAGAAGAAGTAGATACAATGAACGGAAAAGAAAATTTCATCATAGGGTGCGTGCAGAGCAAGGAATCTAATAAGTTAGATGCCTGAATTAAAGTAAATTGGCACATGCTGGCAGTTTTCTACCTCTATATATTTGGAAAAAAAAAATAAAATAAAATAAAAAATAAAAAATCTTCCACTTCCCACACAGCTACTGGGTTTCTTATGGGGATAAAATGGATTTTACTTCCTATTCTAGTGCCCAAAGCACTGAGTTGAGCATTATTGGTGTTATCATCACAACTAAACTGGTTGAAGCCATCTCAGAGGGATTAGAGATAATTTTTGGCTATGCCTATTGCTGTAATTAGAACAGACAGGTTGTGGGCTAACATATTGTCCTAGGATACCCAAATAGTTTATTACTAAAAGCTCTGGCATATTTTTGCCCTTTGCCAACTAATATTTTAACAGTTTTGGGGACATAGATTAGGAATAACTGGTCCAGGGACATTTTGAATGTGAACACACTTTTCTGAGGAGTGAAATGAAGGTTTAGCCTTGTGGAGATGAATTGTGCTCTGCCACTTGGCCTCGGTAAGTTTTCATTCCTTGGTTTACTTTATTTGGTAGTACAAAATGTAGCCTTTGAGAATTTGTAGAGGTCAAATAAGGTACTGTGGTACCTTATTTAACATCCCAGCCAGACCCAGTACAGGTACTAGAAGACAAGAATAAATGATAAGTGTAGTGGCTATTCCTGAACAGGGAAAAGATCAGTCAACATCACTTCCTGGAAGAAATCTAGAACAAATAATCAGTTAAACTCTCTGTAAGTACCTGTAAGATAATAAAGAGACAAAGAGTAGCCCACAGGAATTAATCACAACCATATTGCATTAAACCACCCTGACTTCTACAGATAGAGAGGAGGCAGTTAATGTCACATATTTTGATTTTAATACTGTCTCTCTCATATGACATTCTCATTAAAAGTCTACATGTGTATGGCTTTAGCAGAACTTCTATAGCATGGGACATTTTTTTTTAGAATATTTTCAGAAGTTCACTGTTTAGATGAAAAGAGGTGCTGAGTGGGGTGCCAGAGGGATCTGTCTTGAATCTCACTCTACTTGATATTACGCTTAATGACCTGGATGATGGAAAAGAAAATATGTTTATTAAATTTGAAGGTGGTCTGAAGACAAGAAGGACAGAAAATGTACTGCAGGACAGATCTAGAATTTGAAGAGAACTTGAGAAATGCAAATGTCAAATAAAATTAAAAGTGGACAAATGCAAGATATGAAACAAAAACAGAAGTAATTGACAGTACGTGTGTGGTACAACCAATAAGGAACTCCTCTTTAACACAGGTTTTGAAAATTACTGAGTACTTATGCATTAGCAAGCAGGATTGTGTAACAGGGAGCAAGAGTCAAGAGCTAGGGCTGAGGATCCAGGACTCTTGGGTTCACTTTTAGAGTGTTTACTCCAGTTTAGCTTCACTCTGGTCTTACAGACAGACTGCCCATTAGCAGAAACCACTCAATAAGCGCACTCTTGAGGAACATCTTTCAGTTTAGTCTCACCCCAAAGGAAAGTATGTCTTGTACTGCAAGACTGCTCTGTAATGAAAAATAAAGCATATCATGTGGAGATAGGGTCAGTCCCTTCAAAAGTACTGCTGTAACAACTGAAATACTAATGTATGTGCATTGCCATGGAGCATCATAAGTTGAACCCAACATTATTTTCCAATTGTAAAAGTAGCAGATATGGGATCAGGTTTTGCATGCAGAACAGCTTGCGAGACCTACTGTTTTGTTCCACTCTTTGTAAGAGCTCAGCTGGAGTGCTGTTTAGTTCTGGGTGTCAGAAAGACAAGCTGGAGTTAGTCTAGAAGAAATAGATTTTGAAAGTATGATCTATTGGGAAAGGCTGAAAGACTTGTGATTGTTTAACTTAAAGAAGACTGAGTAGGGACATGACAACAGTCCACAAACACTTTTAGAGAGAAGAGAATAATCTGTTCCCTCTTCCCATAATGAATAGTACAAACAAGAATAATAGGAAAACCTACTAAATAACCAGAGAAACATCAGCATAGACTGCCTAGTGAGGTATGGCAGTCTTTATTCAGGAGGGTCATTAAAGCAATTAGACAAGTGGAAAGATCCTTCCATAGGCTAGATGGATAGATCAGACAGGTTCTGAATGTCCCTCCAAATCCATCTCTTCTATGACTCTTGCTCACTCCTTCTGACTCAGTGGAACTGCATTATTTTTGCAAAATCCTTTGCTTCAAGCAGTGGAGAGCAGGAAACTTTTGTCAGAGAACATCTTATGGACTGGTGTTTAAGATGTGCTGGGATACAGCCTGAAGCTGAAGGAGAAAATGTTAGAGGAACCCATCTGACATATCTGACTCCTGTCACCAATGAACTATTGGAGAGAAGAGGTGTAGCCTCCATGTCTTCCTCCTCTTCAGATCATGGTTTTGAATAAAAGTGGTTATGCTGGAAGAAATCATGGCAGTGCAAATCAGATCCCACGCAGAAATATCATTTAAGATGACTTGTCTATCTTTTGGGGAAGCCAAGGAGGTATTGAGAACTGAGTTGTGACACTAGATTCTGCCCAGATATCATGTCAAGCATCTAAGCTCTTTTGTACATGTAAATCTAAGCAAATTCCTTCAAATGACATAAAACCATTGTGGTGAACAAAAGAAGTGCCATCAACAGGAGGACAATGGAGGGTAGAAAGAAGAGAGATAACTGGAATTACCAGTTGTGGTGGCATATCCACAGGGCAAATTAATCAAGCACCTGACCACTGACTGCAATCCTTATGTAGAACAGGATATTATCTGGATTAACATAAATTGTTGTTAAACACATAATCTGTATTTACAAACCATTGTGTCTAGTTTATTTACAAGTTCCAAGGGGGGAGAATGTGACTCCCAGTTGATCTGCAAAGTTCCATCTTCCTTTATGTCATGGTACAAATAGCACAAAAAGGACACCTTTGCTGAAGGAGCACAACATCTTCTGCAAAGCAATGTGGTTTTGAACAGATTTTCAGAGGGTCCCTCACAGAATGAAGGCCAGACATCTCACACAACAGAGGGTAGCTGCTCTTCAGGAACAACATGACATTTAACACAGAGTCAAGAGAAAAACAATGGCCTAAGTGGTGCTGAATTATTGTTTTGATGACCACATGTGCACTGACATTTTAAAAATGAGCACTGGCTTTTTAGTGCTCTGCAAACTGCAAACCTGATCCTTTAAAGCCTCCATGTGTGGAATTCACATTGACTTCTGTATATAGAGGACTAGACAGGTCAAAGCCCTGAATATTAAGCAATCACTTGTCATTTCTGATGTTACTGCTTAGAACTAGTATCATATTCTTTAGCTTAGGCAGAAAGTGTTCAAAACTTTTTCATACCTGGGCTTAACTGAACTGAGAAGACTAATATTTATAGAGCAATTATTCCAGAAGGGAAGTCTACACACTTTTTCATCCCTCAAAAAAATCCCCAAACCTGAAATGAGAATAGCATTGGCAATATCTACCAACAAAGCAATCACTGAAACAAATAGTCAATATTAAAAAGAATACGAGGCCATCCTAGAACAACCTCCACCTTATTAGGAAGTCTAGACAGTCTGGCTGCAGTAACATGAAGAATTTGGCTTTCCCAAGCTACAACATATTATTTTTAGCAGCCGAAATGCTCCATAGGCAAGCAGAGCTTACAGCCAAGTTTTATTTTGTCGGTGCTCATGATTTTTAATATACACTTGAATAAATTGTTGAGGTGTAGGCATTACTTAGTGGAGCTAGAATACAATGAACAACAAAGGTGGGGAGAATGTGTCTGCTGACCTCCAGGACTATGCAATTTACCTCCATGTCACCCACACATTTAGACCTGATTGAGATCAACCCCTAATGAAGTCAAGATCAGGTGTGTCCCTAGAGGAGGGTAATGCTAAAAACTGCTGTGGTCTTCACAGTTCATTTATTCTCCAGGGAAAATATATTGAGACCCTGTAGCTGTGTCATGAACCCTCTCCTTACAATGTGAGAGGAGCTTCAAATTCCTCCATTTTATGTCAATAGAACACGTCCCTTAAGTATCTGGAAAACACAGTGGTTTTTCAGTATAATTCGCTAACAGGTAATATTTAGAAGCAGTGTACTTGTAGGTAGAGGTTGATACACCTACTAAATTGATCATATTATTTTTAACTAGGGGAGCTTAACAAACGTCCGTAGAGTAAATTCTGGTTAACTGCAAATTTGATGGTTAAAAAATGAGTAATCCATCAGTGGAAACTCAAAATGACCAGCCAACATTATATGAATGGCAGATGGCTTGAGTAGCCTTACAAACTTTGTTTGAGAAAGTTTTTTACCATTTGAATGAAAATGAAAGGGAAATGCAATGAACTTTTTCACCATCCATGGTGTGGATTCAACTCTTGCTGAAGTCATTTATGGTTTTGTGCCATACATATTGGCCACCTGCAGTAAATAGTTAGCTAGATTATGCTTTTATATATTTTAAGGAAGAATCTGGGAAGAATGTGTGTAATGCCCAGTTTGGAGCAAGGCATTCAGGCTCACTTCCCAAACCTGTGCAAAAGCTATTTGTAAAAATTATTTAATTATAATTATTAAATTAATTATAATTAAATTATTTTATTTATTTATTTATTTTTATTCCCTTCATGGTGATAATATATCTGGTACTATGTGCTTGTACAACACATTATTAGCCTAGCTTAGCTGTGGTCCCTTGGCAGTACTCTCCAATAGAGGACATCAGTAATATTAATGATGAAAAAAAAAACATCACCATTGGCATTATTACCCTGTTCTGTGGAGAGCCTGAAGGTATGCAAAAGAGTCAAAATGCATTGGTCCTCTCTTTCCTCTGGTTCAGAATTAAGGCCACTGTAGAGGGAAAAACTCTCATACTTCTGGGTATGAGGCACAAGCCCAGAGATCATTAAGTCATGCCCATCATAAGCACCACGTTTATTTGTACAGTAGTATAGTAGTACTAATAGTAATAGTTACAATAATAAATGTTTGTGCATTAACTGACTGGCCTTTCTAAAGGGAATTGCTATCCTTTGGTGCAAGGAGAAGGAGGTCTGTAAGGAATATAGAACCTATTACACCAACCACACAATTTCCCCTTATTGCTGTGCCTATTAATCTGCTTGGTTATTTCATTAACCTCTTTGGTTAGAGCTAGAGTTAATGTTAAAGCAGTTTTTTGTCATGTACTTCACCTGGCTGGGATTCCTCCTATTTCTGGAGCATTATGGAAGGTTTTGCAGACAGCTTTGAGAATACCTCCAGCAAGATATGCAAAACATGTTATTTACTGAGAAATTCCTAAAGAAACTGCCCTTTAAAATAAACTTTGCTAGACCTAGGAAAATAGATTTAGAAACATTAGAGACAGAGCATTTTCATCTACATGAAAGGATTCTTTTTATTTACCAACCAACAGCTGTGCTTGGTGGATAAGCCCCAGCACAAGAAAACATGTCCATAGCTGTTACAGTTACTTTAAAAGACTATTGCCAATATCTAGCTTCACCACTTTCTTCTCCATGTTTTGTAATTTTCAAATAAAATCATATTTCTTTTCTAAATATCCTCTCAACTGGAAAACATTCCCTTCAAGAATTTTCCTCCATGATTTTCTGAATGTAGTCAAGGTGAGCAATTGTAGGACTACTCTGAGACAAAAGCTTTTTAATTTGGATGAATAGGAGACTGATAATCAATACAGAGTGTCCTCTTGACCCAAACACAAAGACTTTGGTGGTCTGGGTTCTTCTGGTAAACGCATTTGTTTTCCTGGAAGACCGTATATAATTTCATGCAGGCTCTGCTCAGGAAAAAGAAGGATTGCACTGTACACACTTAAGTTTTGTGTATACTTTGGAAGATGGTAGCCAGAAAATAAACATGCTAGTCATCACTTCATTTCCTGATGTCAGATCCTAAGAAGAGTCTTACAAGAAGGCCAGTGAGGACCAGTCATAGTTTCATACTCAAGGTTAGACAGAATGCATTGCAAACACCAGCACTGCAGTCAGCACTAATTACACTGGCGGGTAGCACTTGTATGAAACAAGTCCCCACCTCAGCTCATCAGGGACACAGTGCTACCTTTCAGCCCAGGAACAGTAATTTTGCAAGGCTGTTTGCAGCCAGGTTGCCTTGTAGTTCAGTATCATGACTTGGGAATTATACTGTAAACTGTCCAATGTATCAGGGAAGAACTTATGTGGTCCATTCACCTCCTTTTTCTCCAGCTTCTGCCGTATTCCTGTCAAGGATGCCACCATTTGGTCCTGCTTTTGTTCCTTAGAAAAGATGTTACTTATCCAATTTCATTTTGGCACATACCACATCTTGACTCTTTGATCAAACATCATGTTAAAAAACTTCTTTGTGTATAATTCTGAGGTATCATAGTAACTAACTAGAAACAGGATGTGTCCAAGGAACATAAAAACATAGACACTGGCCGTGCTTTAGTAACACATTATGCTGGGAACTGTGCAGATTGAACTATTGGTGGTATATTGTGGTTATTTCTGGTTGACTGCCTCATCAATTTTCATTTGAAAACTAAAATGGAATTTGCAGGTGGGCATGGTATTAATTAGGAAGGAAATTGGCTGCAATATGCTTAGAGATAAAAATCTTTTCTGGTGGGAATCTGGTTTTGTATCATGGCCAAGTTGTTGAAGAATCATTTTACTGGAATAGATGATATTTATACAATAATGTTACCCCTCACAAGAGAAAAATTGAAACTTGAAGGCAATTGGATTAATAATAATAATAATAAAAGAAAACTAGACTTTCTAGCTACAGTAGATTCTCAAAAATAAGCCTTTGTTTGGCAGTGCACACTACAAAGCCTGTGCATATTTCCCTGTGTGTGTAAGTAGTTAGACAGCTCTCATCATTGTGGTACTTTACATTATTTATTTGGTCACCCTGTCAGGAACATAAGATCATTATAAAACACTCACAAATACATGCATAGCTGCAACTTCTGCCCTGTAGCTCATAAGTGCTGTTGAAATACATCTTACATACAAGCACTATATAATGGAGCATGCATTTTAAAAGTTAGGTAAGAGCTGTAGAGTGAATTCTGATTTAGGGCCCTCTGGCATGGATCTACCTCGGATGTCAAAATGGAGCTTCTTCAAACTTTGAAGGAGTTCAAGTTCCTTCCCAGTTGTAGAGCACAGCTTTCTGAAATTGAACTTGCCCTGCATGGGTTTTCTTGCTCTCCTAGGTCTTACGTGTAAACCAGGAAACAAGATGGTAGCAACAAAGCCAGAAGAGGAAAAAAAAATATGGAGGATACACACCGACTACAGTCAGATGTAAAGCAATGAAAAACTTTACAGGAAAGGAAGCAGGAGGCATCAGGGTGGAATGTTACTTGTTAGGGAAAAAGGCAGACTAAAGAGCTTGCTAGGAGACTGGAATCCATTCAAGGACTTGTAAGACAGGAAAAAATGAAATACAAGGAAGAAAAGCAAGAAGTGACTGAAGGTTGTGGAAAGACCAAGTTGAAACTGGAGAGAACAACTCTGGCAATCAATAGAGAACTGAAAGCTGATGACAATACAGGAATTTAAAGTCAAGGAGTGAAATACTAGGGCAAGGCTGACTGTCAACGTGAAAACTGAAGTCTGGTCTCCTAGGGAAGGGAGAATTTAAAACAGAGAAGAAAAAAAATCAGGGGAAAATGAAGCTGAACTCTCTGGAAGATAGAAAAGTGACCAATAGCTAGATTTCCAAAGAGAAGTATGAGAAAAACAGAGCAGAGATGGGGTGAACAGAAGGCAGTAAGAGTGTGAGTCTGGTATCTCTGCAGTGGTTTGGGGGAGTCAGAGGACAAGTGCCTTGAGCCAGGTATTAGAAAGACCTGGGAAAGCAAGGAGATGAAGGAAGGATAAAAAAAAAAAAAAGTCTCTGTGGGAAATCTGGCAAAAACCTGGAATATATGGTAGTGGTAGTTCTGCGATCCATGTGACATCAGGGAGCTATGAGAAAGAGACTATAGCCCAGCAAAGGTGCTCAGTTTGGACACACCATTGAGATCTGATGTCAAATACAATTGCTTTGTGAGCAGTGTTGTGGAAAGGACAGTTCCTGAGACCAAACTGTAGATTCCTAAGACTAACTAGCTCCTGAAAAGCAGTGACTGCAGCTTGTGCCTGGTGGCTTGAGAAGAAAAGTATGTCTTAAGTAAGAGTTTTTACCTGTTATGGGAGAAAGCAATCAGAAGGAGCTACAGTTTTCCTGTCACTGTGGAAGGTGTTAGGTTTTCTGGAATCTCAGAATTACATATCTTCTTAAAGAGCTTCCCAAAACAAGAGCTATCTCTTACCTGGATGTGGTTGGCTGGAGAGGTTGCTTTTAGCCACAACATTAAAATTGGATGTCAGAAAACTCAAGGTCAAGCTTTTGTTTCTATCAAAGCTTTAAATTTTTTAAATCTTTACTTTAGAAAGGGTCCATGGTTGAAAACCCAGCAGAAATGTTTAGCAGGTCTGCAAAAGAGCTCTACTTATTTTTACAGAAGGCCTCTTCTGCAACGGGAGCAATTTCAGTCCATGAAATGCTCAAAGATGCAGTGCCACCTTTTGGACAAAGGTTAGGTCAGGCATGAAGCTAAAGAGGGAGAAAGAAATAACTAACATTCTGGCACTGGTGAGAATTAGTTCTCCCAGAAATTGTGAGTTGCAAATAGAGAAGATAATCAGGAGTGGTACTCATGAATGTCTGTCTGTTTTTCTTTAGCAAATTTATGGCTTCATTTAAGGCCAATGAAATCAACAGCTGTAAAAAAAAAAAAAAAAAAAAAAAAAAAAAAAAGGAGAAAGAAGAAAAAACAGATGTGGTTTTATAGAACCGGAATATAGGCGTTAGTTCACAACACTGGGCCTTGTCTACTGTAATGTTAGATAAGCAGTACCAATTTCTCCAGTGACTACAAATCTACAGTGCATGATCTTCATGATTTAGGGAAGAACATTCAAACAGATATGTATGCCATCAACCAGATCCAAGGGGGCCATCTCTGTGGGTCTTGAAGATTTAGAGGCTGACAGCACAGAAACTGTGTGTAGTTCTAATCTAGCAGAGGGATACTTTAAATGATATATCACTCATCTTCAGTTAACTGTAAAGTCTGTGTATTACCTTGACTGGCCAAAGTATCAGTAAACAAGAATGAAGCTAACCATATAAAAAAGCGAACTGATTTGTCTGAAAATCACACACCCACTCAGTGGTACCCTCCTGTGGTGCTGTACAGCCTTCAGGTGATCTCCATAGGCCATCCGTCAGCTGGAAAATGCTGAAAGGACAGAGTACAAATAAAGTGCCCAGCACAGGATGCATTGTGAAAAAAAAAAAAAAAAAAAAAAAAACAAAACTACATCTTTCTGCAGTGTAAATACTTTGGCTTGTACCCAGTCCAAATCTGTCAATAAAGTCTCAGATAGGTTTCCGCCACTTCTTCTCCCTCATAAAAGCAGGAGCAGCAATTGCAGTACTTGCTCAGAAGAATTCCCTTGGGCCCCCATAGTTTGACACAAAATAATATCCACCCTTAGAAAAAAATCATTAGGATATCCTAGCACTTTCCTGGGAAAGCAGCAGTAAGAACTTGCAGACGGAAGCAGGACAATATTCTGTTATGGGCTCCTGCTAGTGTCAAGGCTGGCCAAGTGGGTTTCCAAGGCCAAACTGGATGCTGCTGGCCATCCAACAAGAGGATGGGCAAGCTGAATGTTCTCCTCACTTTAGCCAAATGTCTCTGTCTGCAAGATATCCATTTTGTCACCACTGTCACCTTCTGCAGCCTCCATCTTATTTACTAGCTCCCAGAGCTGCAGTGTAGGCTCTTGGGGACCTTTCTTACTTTCGGTGAAATTACTGGTAGGCATCTCAGTGGTCCTGGGACCCATTATGAACTGAATCTGTCTTTGCCCTGCTTGCTAGACTCCTCTGTATACTCCTCTCCTACTCAGCTGATTATAGTGGCTTATAGTTGTCTCCAGAAGGCTGAATTACAGAGCATGCACATATTGTTTCCTACTAGTGAAGAGGAGCTTTCAAGAGTGATAAAAACTTCTTGTTCCCAGCAGCATGGCTGTGCTAAAGCAGCTGTTCTCCCTACATTGTCTCACTTGTCTTTGACAAAGGATATTATAAAGCACCTTCTACTCCATCTCACAGCCCTTTCCAACAGTACCATGGACTGAACATACATCAATCTATGGCCTTGATAATAATGCTCAATCTCTCTCTCTCTTGAAAAGCATTTAAAAGAATTCTACTATATATACTGTATACATATACTACACTATATGCATGTCAAAATTTTGAAATATTTTGATTTTTACAGTATTAAAAAAGAAATTTGAATTACATCCCTCACCAAAAGGGAAAAACAAAGCAAAACAAACAAACAAAAAAACTGTTCCATTTTATCCATTAAAATAATATAATAATAATAATGGATTTTGGCAATAATTTAAACCTTGGTAGTCCAAATCATGTTTTCTTTAGTGAATAAGTGATGAATGTGTAAAAATGCATCTGACTCTAGTCACATCTTTCAATTCAGGTATGTGTTAGGGAGGGAAAAAATGTGTTTGCTTTTAATTAGCAATGTATCTGAAAACATAAAAGACATAAAGTCAGACCTCTCACAGAAAATGTTATTATAAGTTTATTATATTACACTCAATAGAATAATTTTATATTACAAATACCTCTACTTCACCTGTGTTCAGTGTGGGCACATGCAGCAAATAGCAATTACCTGTTCTTCATTCTCTGTATTCGTCTGTTTTTTTTTTTTTTTTTAGCATCACTGTGCTCTGTTGCAGATGATTTTTTGTTGTTGTTGTTTTAATATATGCCGTGTTGTGGGAATGTGATAAAATAGAACTGATATAATACAACACAGAAGCATGATGGTGTGTAATTCTGCACATACACAGCAGCTGCTGTATCTATGAGTCTGTAGGGGGGAAAAGGTGAGTGGGGAACATAAAGTGAGGGGCTTAATTGCAGCTCTCCTGTTATACCAGCAGCCACCAAAAATTCAGAGGTAATAGAACAGGAGAGCTAAGTCATTTTTGTTCTTGTCATGGGCAACTAAAGCTGTCAACAGGAGCGGGGCTTCTTTTCACTTTTCCCACATAATCAAATTTGGTAGAATTTTAAATACTACAAAATGAGGGCATGCACATTGAAGAGATGGACCAGCAATCTGTTGGGTTTAGGAAAAAAATGTCTGGATCTCATTCACACAGCAGTCTCCAGCAAATGAGTTGGAGGAAATAAGGTGTTAGCCTTATTAAGAGATACAGAGTAAAGTTGCTGTCATGCATAAGAATAAGGTGATGGTTTAAACCTGAGGTCATACTGCAATTATTTTTCCTGAGGTGCTAAGCATCTCCAAATCATCATGCAATATTCATGCCAATATGCTACAATTAGAAATGACTAAGTAGCAATAGCACAGTATATGAGAGAGGAAAAGCTAAAGGCGGCTGGAAAAATCTTTTCTTCACAACTGCAACAAAAAGGCCTGCTAGTGGGTGCATCAATTTCACTTAGGACACTGAGTTCAATTTTCAAGTCTACGTGCAGAATCTCTTTTCCCTTAACAGGACCAATATTGTAGAAGCAATACAAACCTCCAGGATGAACACAGCTGCAATGAGCTGCTTTGGAGG
This sequence comes from Nettapus auritus, assembly GCA_011076525.1. Taxonomy (NCBI): domain Eukaryota; kingdom Metazoa; phylum Chordata; class Aves; order Anseriformes; family Anatidae; genus Nettapus; species Nettapus auritus. The sequence continues at coordinate 174,037,591 of CM021765.1, forward strand.
CAATGGATTGCTGCCCTGTGCATTAGAAGCTAAATCAGTATCATTGCTTTAAAAATGGCACTCTGTATTTACTCTTTAGGTACATCCTCTACAGTTACACAGGGAACTGTGTTTGGAGAAAGGTCTTCCTCAGATGTTTGGAAAAAGGCATGCTCTTCTGTCAGTGCTAGTGAGCCAAAACCCAATATGCACTTTACTATTATCTCACACGAATGCCATTAAAACAAATAATGCACCCACAGATAGCATGAAATGAAGTAAGAGTGTCTGCTCAGTCCATAGACCACAGGTGCCCCACCTCTGCTTTCCATTAATACTTTCAGGGTTTCAGCATGAACTCTTTGTTTATTGGTTTTTTTAACTTCTTGGTTTATTTTGGTCTTGGTTTAATTTTGGTTTATTTAACTTCTTTACCGAAAGGGTTGTTAGACATTGGAACGCGCTGCCCAGGGAAGTGGTGGAGTCACCATCCCTGGAGGTCTTTAAAAGACGTTTAGATGTAGAGCTTAGGGATATGGTTTAGTGGGGACTGTTAGTGTTAGGTCAGAGGTTGGACTCGATGATCTTGAGGTCCCTTCCAACCTAGAAATTCTGTGATTCTGTGATTCTGTGATTCTGTGGTTTGTCCGCTATGTCCTGGTGATAACAACATATTGAAATATTATTGGTTCTTGTAAAACTCCTGGGACCAAGCTCCTCAGGTCTTCCTGCCTTGCCCTTAGCAGCCTAATGTTATTGCTAGGATCTGCCTCAACTGATCGGGGGTGGCATCACTCAAGCAAACACCACGGTTCAGCAGACACCACAGTTCAGCAGACATCAGAAAAAAAAAGTAAAAGTGCCGAGACTTTTACTTGCACAGTTACTACATTATTGGGTTTTATGAGTGGAAATACATCGCACGAATAAGGTTAGAGGCTTGTTTACAGTTGCAGCAGTCCTGATACAGCACTCAGCAGAGAGCAATTGGTGCAGCTGGAGCGATTTTAGCCCACAACAGTCAGACACTTTGCTGATGGGGTGCTTAGTGCAGTCAGCAACCTGCATGCATCCTTGCCTATTCCTAATTGGCGGCACTGGAGTATCTATATTAATAGTTTGCTGCCAACTGTTTCTAAGGAAAGCCAAGAGAGTTGCCTCACATACTCATGCGTACTCTCTACGTGCAGCTGTGACACTGGAGTAGCAAAAGACAGCAAAGGAAATGTATGTGGGACTTTGCCCTCATTTCTGGACCAGTTCTGCAGACTTCATGTGCAGTGGACTGTGCAAGTAACTCTCTTATGCAAATGTACTTTCTAGAAGTGCAGATTATACCTTATTCATCAACAGAAACTTAAATACTAGATGGAGAGGAAGGATTTCCTTATCCAGATCACCTCTGTCTGATTTTGTAGCCTCCCTAAAGATTTTTCTAGGTGAAAAATGCTCAAACATAAACATTCATGCAGTATAATGCAGCATTTATGATTCAAAAGGGAGTGTATTTTGGCAACGCCAATGCTTTCTATAATTGGTAAGACTGCAAAAGTATGTACTTGACTGAACTCTTGAGTGGCAAGTATTTTACTAGGAGTAAACAACAGAAGATCATCAGAGAGGCATTCATAGGAGAGAGACCAAATCAGTGAGTGAGCAGCAGATGGGGCTTGAGATTCAAAAACGAAGAGCACAGGAGATTTCATCTCCTAAATCTATTATTGATTAAACCATGAACAGTCAAGACTCTCATTTCACTGACATTTAATGCAGCAGTTCTTGGCTGCTAAGCTTAGGGAGTGAGCAACCTAGTAGGAATTAGAAGAGACTTGGATAACAGAGTCTATGCAGATGACGAGCAATCATACCATTGTTATTAACAATAATTCATGTACTACTGATGCCATTTGAACAGCTACTAAAATCAGAAATGAGAAAAGATTATTATTATTATTATTATTATTATTATATTTTTTTAGCCATACTGGTAGCAGCACAGCTGCACAACTGTGGGGTTGGCACACATTTGTTGTTACAGGATGACCAACCCTGAGCACTACCATCTGCCACCAAACACCTCCTTTCAGTCCTTCCTACTGAGACGCTCTCACCCTGTTCCCATCCCCATAGTGGCTGATGCACATCTACAGAAGTACAGGCAGCTCTGCCTCTCCAGAGAGCGGTGCTTTAATTTTCTTTGTCTGCTTTAGCACATAGTCCAAAATACCAGATTTTCCTTCCTACCACGTTGGCCTCTTTTTCTTGACAGTTTTATTTATTTATTTATTTATTTAAATTTGCCTCTAATTTAATGCCTTCCTTTTGGCCACAGCCCTCTCTTGATTATGATAACGCAACCTTTTCTTCCTGTACAGGGTTCTCTTTCTTCAAGCTTCTCTTCCAGCAAAATCTGGATGCTTCTCACAAGGTCTTAACCCGATGACAATATACTGATGACCTGATGACCTGTCTTTGCAAAGCAAATAGTGTTTAGGCTATTGATGAAGTTACTTCTCAGTTTTCCTGCTCCCTACACTACAAACTGGGAAGACTGGCCCAAGTAAGTTATCAAATATCAAAAACAATGTGTAAGATTTTAATTCTTGTTCTTCCTTGTTCCTTCTTCCTGCATCTGATTGACGTGGCACCTACTGACGTTAAGAGATTCCCCTAAGGGGAATGCCTAAGGGCATTTGGTAGTGCCAACAGGATTTTGAACTACAAAATGTTATGTCATGCTAATCCTGAAAACCTGTTGTCCTCTTACTTTGAAATTGTGGCCTGAATCTTCAGAGACGGAACCTCTACCCTATCACTGTAGCTGAGCACCTACCTTTAAGAGAGTGCAGAGCACACCATGGGAGGGAAACTTCTGTGTTAGAGCCTCTGTGCCCATTGCCTTACAAAACAAAGAAGATGGTTGGCTCCATCTTCTTTGTACCCACCGTCAGGTATTTATGTAGATGGGTAAGATCCCCCTGAGCCTTTTCTTCTCTGGGCAGAACAGTCCTGGCTTTCTCAGCCTCTCCTCATACCAAAGATGCTCCAGTCTGTGCTGGTGCCTGGGGTTGTTCCCCTCCAGAGGCAGGACCTGGCATTTCCTTTTCTTGAACTTCATGAGGCTCCTGCCAGCCCATTTCTCTGACGTTTTGAGGTCTCCCTGGATGGCAGCAGTATGTTCTGGTGTACCAACCTCCTTAATTTTGTATTATCTGCAAAGTTGCTGAGGGTGCATTTTGTCCCATCATCCAGGCCATTAACGAAGATGTTGAACACTAGTGGCCAATGTGTCACATTTGGACACACCACTAGAGATTGACCTTCAGCCGGACTTCATGCCACTGATTGCAACCCTCTGGCTCTGGCCATTCAGTTTTCTGTCCATCTCACTGTCCGCTTACCTAATCCATACTTCATCAGCTACATCTATTTTAAGTTCAGGTGGTAAACTTTGGACTTGCAGGATGGAGGGTCCTAGGCTGAGCTAGCGAGGGGGTGGATTTAAACGATTGGCTTCTTCTATAGCATGTGGGAGTTGTTACAATCAACTGTCTCAGTGTTTTTGATTCTGTGGTACAGAACACAGTTAAGGCCCTTTTTGGCTTCCAACAGCACTTAACCCAAATAGAGCATGACACGATCTACCTGCTGACTGCTGTCATCATATTTTGCTCTCGATTTTGTCTCAAGGGGTGGTTACATCTAGCTTCCTGCTAGACACACCTGGCCAGGTTTGATTCTGCTCCATTTCTTAAGAGGTCAGGTCTTTAGGCAAGCAATAAGAGTTGCTGGAGGTGTTTGGAAATATATAGGTTCTATATCCTGTAGGCTTCAATGCTTTGCATTTGTTCAGAAATTCCTGGGGTGGCTGGCTGAGCTGTTTTATTTATTTATTTATTTCCCACTGGGCTCTTTTTTTTTTTTTTTTTTTTTTTTTTTTTTTTATTCCCCTTCTAAATTTATTAACATGATTTTCAATTACTTTTAGAACCCTGATAGTAATTTATTTTTAATTATCTACACTGTGTAGCTGTAACTTGCTAAATATGCAGGTCAGTTTAAGGTCTCCATCTGAAAACAAGTATTATGGTCATGGAAAGGCTCTCAATCCAGTTCTATTATTGTTATTAATTCTAATTAAAATAATATTTAGTACTTATCTAGCAGTTTTATGTCCGGAGTATTTTGCAAACATTTACCGATTAATTTTCACACAATTATTGCAATGTAGGCAGGAAATAACAGTGAAAAACTCTGCAGCATAGAGGGAAAAATAAGAAAGGAAATTCAGTTATCTACAATTAAGGGAATTCTCGGGCATGTGGTGTCCATAGGCTCATTCTACTGAAAGTCTAAGGTTTCCTGCACATGCATGTGGACCCACTGTACAGTCACTGAAACTACACATCCTGACAGAAGGTAAAGTAATACAAACTGTCTCTTCCTCCTCAGACAGGAGCAGAGAAGTGCACATCATCAGTTTCAGCTTGAAAAGAAGACATTTAACAACACCTGAGGTCAGGATTTAAAGAGAGGATAGGTCTCCCTGTCTTGATTCAGAGCCATAAATAGAATGGGATTCCTCAGCATACAGTTAAGTACCAGGGGAAAAGGACTAAACAGACAAGATTGGATTGAAAGGAAGAGAATAGATCTAAAATTCAAATTAGGGAAGCAATGATAAGTCCTTGGCCCTGTTGCCAAATTTGACACTGACAGAGATTAGTCTTGGCAACATCAGTAATGAGAGAGTTGGGGTGCTTTTTAAGCTAAATTTGCTGCCAATATCTAAAAGGTTTGCCATCCATGAATGAGCACATCATGTCAGAAGGCCAAGAGCTATTAATACAGCAACCACATAATGAGTGGGGAAAGACTGAGGGAAGCGCATCTGTAAGACTGAAGTTCCAAGTCAACACCACTTCTGCAGTGCTGCAGCTCTGTGGAGCAGCTACAGCTGAAGTCTGGGACTCCAGCAGAGAACATTGGTGATGCAAGCCGTTGAAAAACACATTTGCCAAAAGAAGCCCAAGGGGAATGAGCAAAGGATTTTCTCAGAGAGAGAGAGAGGAAGAAAAAAAAAATAATAATAATAATAAAAAAATGCCTCTGCTGCTTGGAACAGAATGATGCCAGTATGACACTTCCAGGCATAAGATGAATGCAGTCTGATCATCAGCCATTAGGAAAGATCATGGAGAAGCCAGTGCCAAATGCTCCTAATGCCCATGTCATTAAGACTCCATGGGCTGAAGTCTTCCCAAGACTTTTCCCTTAAATGGGAAAAAGTAACTGAAAGTGCAAGTTGATTGCAAATGTCTCCTTTGCATGCATCAGAGGGCAGGACCCAGGCGGTCAAATGAAGTATGATGCAAGGTAAAGAGTGTTATCGTGTAAAGGATATTTTGTGTATATGCAAGAAAGGATGTTTTATGGTGTGTCCAAGTAATTCTTCTTGCTGTCATGGGATAGGTAGAAGATGATTTGAAAGAACTTTAGCAAGGCTGAAGTATATGGCATGAATTACTGGTTGGCAGTGTGCAGGGAGTTGTGAAAGAGTATACACAGTACAGAGAGGAACATCAGCACATTGCAGTCCCTTTACATCACCTATAACTATCCCCAAAATAAGAAGCAGGAAACATCAGAGATCACACGTTTTCTGTTGAGTTTGACTATCAGGTACGTACTCACACAGGACTCTGATCAGAAAGGAGCATTTTCAACAGGAGAACTTTAAAAACAAACTAATGGCTAAAGCCCTGAAAAGCCATGTTCATTATTGCCTTCTACTTGTGTTGGGCAGCTGGCTTGAGCACAGCGTAGATTCCTACTCTGTGTTGGCAGAAAAACCCTCTGAAAACCTCATAAATGCTGAGCACATTACTTTTTTTTTTTCCTTTTCCCTTCATTCCTTATGGAGTTACACACATCTGTCTCACCCTGCAAGAGCAACTCAGGGGTATGACATTCTCATGCAAGAAGCTCAGTTCATCTCAGAAAGAGAATGTATTATTGTGGTGGATTTACTGACTCACTGGAACTTCTAAAGGGAAGCCTTGGGAACCACTGCAAGTGGAGGAGCTTAGCCTCCAAAAAATAAATAAATAAATAAATAAAAATAAAAATCTGATAGAACAGAGTGTATACTACTTAAAGCAATGATTCCTCTTTCACAGAAGACATCCCCGTGCAATGTGCAGTGTGGATGAAACCTTCCTCCCCATCCAGTCTCCAGTACTCTGCCTGATTTCCTTCAGTTTTATAGTCAGGCCTGGGGCTGCACTGGCTTGCAGTAGACCCTGGTGAGGCCTACTAGAACGTCTTCATTTGTGGTTGCATCACGGCCCATGGGCAAAGTTTCCTACATTTGTTCTCTCACCAATGTCTTCAGCACCCTTCCCACTTCTCACTGGTGCTGGGCCAGCGTTGGTGATACAGATTCCTGCTTTCTGTTCACTTCAGTGCTTTACTGAAAACCTGGAAAAAGAAAATGTTTCACAATTTTCTTCTTAGTTGGAGATTTAAGCTTAATACTTTGACTCCATAGGAGAACCTGAGCCATTGCCCTACTTCTTGTGTATCACAGAAAGAAGACCATGTACAGGTCTCTTTATGGCAAAGTACACATCACATCTCCTCAGCCTATGTGCCTGCACACAGCCTGGGCTGGAGGAAGCTTTTGATATTATATGTTATTTTTATATATTTTATTTTATATTATGTATTAAAATTGTTTATTACATATATAATATTTCTGCATATGTATTTTTTCATATAACCATTTGATATATATATATATAAATTATCTACTCTATATGTGCTATACATATATACTAGACACAATGAAATGCATAGTAACCACTCAAAAGTTTGTCATACTCTTTATGGATTAACATACTGTTGTTCAGCCATCCAGTCAGAATCTCTGGAAGACAGTAGCTTTGTACAATAAAACTCAAAGTATTTTGAAGTTTTAATCTATACTGATGAAAGCTCAATAGATTCCTGAAATGTGACTGGGGATTTTTGTTAGTTTCTTAAAAACAAAACAAAACAAAAAACAGTTTTTGATTTAATGTTTATATATCTATATCTAAAAAGAAGTTGCTTTTCAGATTAAAAATGCTTTCAGATTTCTTTTATGAACTTCAGGGAAAAAAAAAATCTGTCTTCCCCTGCTTGTATCAACAGGTTCTGCTCCTCAGCCACCATCAGGACTAATGCTGATTCCCCTGTGCAGGAACCACCAGGACAGTTTGTGTCCCTTCCTGTCCAATACATGTTCGTGAGAAGATATGGAGTCCTGGGGACTACAGAAGTCTTTGGTCTATGCAGGAGACCAGCAATGGACCACCAATGCAATGAACCCAGTAAGGGAGAGAAATTTATACTTGGAAAAAAATGACTGAAGTGTCTGCTAACAATACATATGAGGACATTTTGCCTCACTATGCAGTGCAATGCCGTTTTTTCTTAATAATATTTCTGTTCACCTCTTAAGACCCAAAGTAATATAATTCTTTAATCATGACAGTTTGGTACCACATCTAAATTTACAGCTTTTACAGCTAAATGTAGCTTTCATTGAAGTCAACCCCCTGCTAGCATCCCAATGGCCATGAAAAGAAAATGTTCTCTTTCACTTCAGAAAAAAAAAAAAAAAAAAAAAAAAAAAAAAAAAAGCAAAGGTGGCTGCAAAAGAATAAATGAGCTACTTATCAAACTGCATTTTAAATATGTACTTTCTAAAGTTACAGGATATTTTAAATGACATTTTCTTTCTAGTCTGTCTCGCTAACTGGTTGTTCCTGTGCCAAAAAAAAAAAAAAAAAAAAAAAAAGGAAAAAAAGGAAAAAGGAAAAATGTTCCTGAAACATGGAATGTTTCAGGAACATTCAGAAATGAAATTCTGTCCAGAGAATCCAGAGAATAGATTTGATTTCTCACAGCACAGTCATGCTGTGGTTAGTTAGCCACCTGCTCAAAGACATGCAAAGATCAGGACTATTCAGGTGCCCCTGGCTCAGGAAGAATCTTTCAGACCATTTTCTAAACCAGGAGAGTACTTGCTGCTGACCATTCGGTGCTGGGTTAGATGATGTGATAGTCAAGCAAACTTGAAAGGAATGGCCCAAGAGGGTGTTGTGGTTTAACCTGGCCGGCAGCTAAACACCACATAGCCGTTCGCTCACCCTCCCCCCTCCCTCTCTGGGATGGGGGAGAGAAACGGAAAAGTGAAGCCTAAGAGTTGAGATAAAGACAGTTTATTAAGATAGGAAATAATAATAATAATAATAATAGTGTGTATGAAACAAGTGATGCACAACACAATTGCTCACCACCCGCTGATCGATGCCCAGTCTATCCCCAAGCAGCCGGCCCCCCCACTCCAGCTAGCCACCCCTATATATTGTTTAGCATGACGTCAGATGGTATGGAATACTCCTTTAGCCAGTTTGGGTCAGCTGTCCTGGGTCTGTCCCCTCCCAGCTCTTGCTGCACCCCTAGCCTGCCCACTGGCAGGACAGAGCGAGGAGCTGAAAAGTCCTTGGCTTGGTATAAGCACTGCTCTGCAACAATTAAAACATCAGCATGTTATCAGCACTCTTCTCATCCTAATCCAAAACACAGCACTCTACCAGCTACTAGGAGGAAAATTAACCCTGTACTAACTGAAACCAGGACAGAGGGAAAGAGAGCTGTCACCTGTGTAATAAAAACCAGGGTCACACTGAAGCTATTCAAAGCAACAGTGGTTAAAGTTTTGGGTTTCCTTTTAATACTGTATTTTACTGAAATGTTACAGTGAAATAAGCTGTGGAGGACTAGGGTAGCTGTATGTGACATTTCATTTCATTTCTGGATAGCAGGGGAGATGAATGTACGGGGCCCCCAGCCTGTTCATTTCCATTCCCATTCCTCCAGAAAATGAAATATCACGTACAGCAACTTATACTTTATGGTTTAATTTCCTTCTGCCCAACCAGCCAATCAGGAACATAAATGGGCAAAAGCAATTGTACAATAAAACTGTATGTGTATTATATAACAGCCATATTATTCTGAACTTTTGCTCTATTTCTGCGTAAGGATCGATGGATAACTGAAACATAGCAGGAAATATTTTTCTGTTGTTTGCTTCCTAAAGAAAAACAGAACCACCCAACTGATAATAAAAAGTGGTATGTGCTTTCCTGTGAATGCATTCTGGTGCGGCAATTAAGTATTGAGTAAATAATAAACATCTCAAGGTGAACCTTTTACAGCCCAAACAAGACAAGTGAGTTACAAAATGTGCACTTATAATAGGAAAAAGCTACTTCATCATCACTGGAAGCAACATGAAATAACTGATGTTACAATTCAGTTACTGGTGCTTTCTTAACAGCGCAGTGGAGCATTGGGTATTGCTTGGAAGGTGGGAATTCCTTCATTTGAGCACAAGGAAACTAGCATTTTCAGGGCTTCTCAAATACTGCATTATCCCAGGAAAATGGAAAATAGCTTCCAAGTGCATCAAAGATTTATTTATTTTTAATCGGAGGGCCTTGAGTGCTATTGTACTTATTAAAGCTATCCAGCAAATGATTAGTTTCCATAATACGATAAAGGACACTGGATGGCCAGCTGGCAGAGACAGCACAGAGTAGCAGTGTGTTAATTAGTCCAGCCTGCAATGTGGAGGGTCCTCCATGACACTGGCTGCTGTTGTGTGAAGTACTGCTCATACTGAAGTCAATGCTACTAATCACATCTGCTGAGAAAGGTTTAGTCTCTCAAGGACAGCTCCTATTTTTTTTTTTTTTTTTTTTTTTTTTTTTTTGGCAAAAACTCACTGGTATCACTCTCTTCCTCAGGTTACTTTGTGACAGGGCCTCACTCCTGCTCTGACTGGGGTAAGTCCTGAGCTTGACAAGTGTGAGGGCCCAGCTCTGGTGAACATAACCCTTTGGTTTCTTCAGCGCATACCTCCCTATGAACATTTTCCTTGCAGCAGTGAGCTTTGCAGTTTTGCTGTAGCCCATTTTACAAGTGGACAGGATCATGGACACATCAGGCTGTCTCCCAGGTGCTTCGCTTTCTGGTTTGCTTGTGTACTTTGCTTGGGAAGTCCATTTTCACAGCATATTTTCCTGCATGTTAAATGAGAGTTTCACTTGACCAGGAATGGCTTTTCTGGGTCGTGCTGCTCACTAATCAATAAGACTGACACAGAGACATAATGTGGAAATGAATTGATTTCTGTGGAAAGAGAAGAATGTGACTAATTATTGTTAAGCCACCTGCCGCTACAGCCGGATTGAAACATCTCCACTATTCAGTGCTATGTTTAGCAGCAAATTGCTAGGTGTGAAAGCTTTCTGTGAGCAATGCAAATGCCCAGCATGAGAGGGTGCCTTATTCATAGCATAATCCTGTAAATTCAGCTTTTGTAGACATCCTGTCATCAAAGTAGGTGCTTCTACCAAAACAGGATGTGTATAGCTGACCCCATTTGCCTGGCTTCTAAGAAGTTTTGAAGGCAGCTTGAAACTGAGCTATGGACATGACCACAATATGGAGCCCTGGCACCTGTCTTCATTATAGATGTATTTGGAGTTTGCTCTGATGCAGGAAATGGTTTTCAAAGAGCATTGTCCCTTGATAAGCCTCAAGGTGCTTTACAAAGGCTGCCACAATTATTCCCTTGCCCAGATGGGAAAACTGAGACAGGGAGACTATAGTGACTACCTTTGATCAGCAAGGACACCAATGGCAGAGGCTGAAACTGAAGGATTGCCAAATCCCTCCTAGATGCATTATTTCCCAATATCTCCCCTTTTTTGTTTCTTCAATTCTTCTAGGAAGTCATTTGTTCTAAGAGAAAAGAAATGACAGATGGATCTCACCTGAGTCATTTTCAAAGCTGGTTATGCTGTTTATATCAGCCCCTGATATATATATCAGCCCCCAGACCTATCAAGCTGACCTGGATACTCAACGTAGCTGCGCCAGGTATACTGCCTTGCAGATTTAGCTGGTTAATACTAGGGTGTGAGTGACGGTTGTGCCTGTAACAAATTTATTCATAACACCTTGATAGTCTTTGCGTTTTCTAGAGCCCTCATGGTATTCAGACACTTTCTCCCTTCTTTCTCCACTCACTGAAAAAATTAAGCTTTTAGCTCTTCTCCCAGGATCAACATGTCTGGGATCCTCTGAATGCACTGAATAAATCAAAGTGATTTCTCTAGTGTTTTTGAGCACCTGTCTCTTTAATATGATTGCTATTCTGAGGCACAGAAAAATTTGCCAGCTCAACATTAGTCTCACTGTTTTTTTTTTTTTTTTTTTTTTTTTTTTTTTTTTTTTTT
>CM021765.1:174050524-174114107 GCA_011076525.1 Nettapus auritus
AAAGAAAGAAAGAAAGAAAGAAAGAAAGAAAGAAAGAAAGAAAGAAAGAAAGAAAGAAAGAAAGAAAGAAAGGGAAAGAAAGAAAAGGAAAGGAAGAAAAGAAAGAAGTAAGGAAGAAAAGAAAGAAAATGAAAGAAGGAAGGAAGGAATAAAATAAATTTTTCTTACCAAGTATTTAAGCCTTGCTTTAGGATGTGAATATATGATAGTTCTAACTCAATCCCTAATGAATTTTTAGATACAGATTGCACATATTAATGCTACTTACTTGTACAGCACCAGTGCAGGAGTGCCGTATATTTCAGCTAGGCTGAAAGCAGTGGAATGTCTGACTGTCTGCAAAGTTTATTAATGTTTTTTATTATTTCTTTTGCATTGTTCATAGTGCTTAAGGATGTGTTAACTTCCATGGAGAAGAGAGGTATCCTCACTCCATAAACCAATATTAGGGAATTCATTAAAATACCTGAACTGGGGATAGTACCACAGCATTTGTCTTCCATGGGCATGTTAGAGGGAGGCAGGGATTTGGAAGGCAAGGAGAACCTATTGAAGAGCGCTATGGTTTAGTTTATCTGCTCTTTTCGAAATCATACATCCATTTCTTCCACAGTCAGACTCTTTCAGAAATGTGGCAAACACAGCCCATTTCTTTACACTATTTCCTGAAATTCCTAAGTTTAAGGGACATGGGATGGTGTGAATTCCTATATACCAGTAAAGACCATAGGATTACATCAAACAATGTGCTCCTGCATCAAGAACATACATTTTTGGTGTTACTAGGACTACATTTCCTAACCTGTGGGGTTATGATTTCTACTAGATGGTTGCAATTTGAACTGGCAATTTATCATAGCCCAAATCCTCCTAGTTGGCACTACCACAAATAAGACTTCTAATGCATAAATTTGTTAATATTACCCTGATACCCCTTTTATAACTTTAACACCACACTTGCTTTCCTCAGTGGAGTGAGAAATGCATCTTTTTAGAGAGCCATCTAGTTTTCTAGTTTTGCTAGATGACTTGGAATGATGGAGATCTTACTGATTTGTCCCGTCATTTGCTTCTGTGTTGCTCCAATAGGCATCACTCTGAGACAGGGATTTACAGGCAAAAGAAAAATGAAACCTTTGGAGGAAGAGTACACAGAGACATCACATTTTTGAGAATACATCTTCCCTCAAAGATATTATTTTGGAACTAGGGTAAAAATTCTTGACTTCCAATATTTGGTGTCTCTCTTTCTCCTTATTTTTCTTTTTTTTCTTTTTTTTTTTTTTTTTTTTTTTTCCCCAAGGGTAGCCCTTTCTTGAGCCTGACAGTGTGTTTTTATCCAGTTTTCTTAATGTTTAGTCCTTGGTTCTTTTCTACACTTTACTAGACAACTCTCATCTACTTTCTCCTTACATCAGGGCTTGTTGAATGTGAACTAGTCACCACCTCAGCAACTGAACAGATAATGAAGATGGTACACCTCCAGCCTGTTATTCTGAAAGGCACTTCATATATATATTCTGTTTTTTGTTTTTGTTTTTGTTTTTGTTTTTGTTTGTTTGTTTGTTTTTAATTTTATTTTCTTTTCTTTTTTTTTAATTTTCTTTTTTTTCCTTTTTTTTTCTTTTTTTTTCTCTGAGCTTTGACTTTTTAAAATGTCATTTGCTCAAAATCAGTGACTCCAGGATCAGACAAGATATCCAGGACATCGTTTCCAATGCTAGACATTGGGGCAGTAACACCTTCCCACACTTATATTGCAAGACATTGATTAGTCTCCCTGCAAGAAGCCAGCCCCCCAGAAATTAGGAGGAAACCTCAAGGTCTTCTTAAACTTGCTTTTTAAGGCAATTGTCCTGTCTGTTTGTGTCTTGTTCTGTATTTCTAAAGAGATAAGTTTATATTTAGCAACATTTAAATAATTATTTTGAGAACTTTCAACATGTCAAAAAAACATTGATTCAATAAATTCAGAAGGACTTGGTAGGGACTGGCTCTGTGTGGTGAAACTTACTGCTGAGACTTATCTGATATCCTGACCGTTTTCCCAGACAAGCTGCTTTATGAGTTCCAAGGAGTCCTCTGTGCACTGTAAGTAGAGAAGCCTTGCTCTTCTGCCCATGTAAATCCAGAGAGCTCATTTCATCATTATAAAATGAACAAATTGTTCCCAGTGTTTCTGAAATAAAATACTGTCAAATTGCAATTCAGGGGAAAGGGAAAGAAGTGCTTTGGCTCTTCTTCATTCTGATTCTGCATGAACATTTTCTTCAAGGTCTTGAGATTTTCAGTAGAACTGAAACTGTGGGTGGGTCTGCATCAGTATATTAATTCAGATCAGCAGTATACTTTTGAACCATATATCCCTGCGTGCCATTTGCCACACTTTGGCTCTCATTTCAGAATGTTTTTGAAGCATCTCATTCATTCCAAATAAAGCTAAAATATAGGCAGCACTCCTGCAGTACCTCCAGCATGCTCCAATCACCCATGGGCCTTCAGCCTGCAAAGTCAGTAGTCTGACTACCTGAAATAAGGATAGTGTGGACCCGGGTTCCTCAGCAACAACTGTTTTCCTCTACAGATATGATCCTACTGAGCAAAACTGCTTGGTGATATGAGATAGCCATTGTACCCCAAGCAACCTAACAAAAGCACATAACTGAATGCACACTTCTCAAGCAATTTCCTTGCTTGTCTTCATTTTATTACTGAATACATGATTTTTCTTCCAGCAATTCCTTTACCAACTCCATGCAGGATTCTTGGTTTCCACAAAGACAGGTGACCTACAGATGGACTTTTACAGATATCAATTTAGAGTCAATCACTTGGTCTCACTGAGAACAAAGCAGAGGACATGAGAGGACAAGGAGAAATCAGACTGCTAGGTGCTGCCCACATTTCTGATGCAGTTCCATCACTCTCTGTTGACCCATAACCTGAAGAAGAATATCAAGGTCTCGGGATTTTCAAATAATCCAAGTCAGCCTGCTTTCACTGTCCAGCAGTGGACATCTAAACCTGAGCTAATCCCAGGAGACTCTTTCCACAGCCAATGAAAAGACATGGGCCTCCAGAAAGCATTTAAACTGTCTTAGGATAAGAATCATCACCAAACAGATATGTATATATATATATATTTTTTTACTACACTGAAAGGAGACAAGGGTGACTACATCAGATCTGTGTGTCTTAGTTTTAGAAGCAGGCAAATTCTATCTGTACACTAAGCAGAAAGAGATAAAAAATTAAGGTTTTGGAGAAGCAGAAAATTTAAATTTAATTTTAAATAATTACTATAAATCTCAGTACTAACAAAATAAAAATGCCAGGAATGATGAAAAGTTCTTCAAGTAACAGGTCAGGCAGGCAATTTGTTGTTTCCATGGAAGAATTTAACTGAGATACAAGTATTGTGTACAATCAGAATAATATGTATGTAATAAGCAATTATCAGTTAGGAGCTCTGTTCCCTGGGCTCATTATAGAAAAAACATATCAAGGCCTGCTGCTTAATATAATTTTCATACACTGACTTTCACCTTACTAGAGTCATGTCAGAACAGTGAGTTCTTTTATTTTACCATTCTCTGTTTCATGGTAAGGATAAGACTTTTTCATTTGTTTTCCTGGTGCTATATTATCTATTTCATGCCTTCTAGTTCTCGCCTTTGCCTGTACCACTGCTTTGCTTAGCAATATCAAAGCAGTTCCATCTCCTTCTTCGTATGCATTTATTTCTGTAATGGAGTGAAGAACTGAGGATAATTCATGTCACGGGACTGGGACTTGTGCATATCAACATAAGTCATTAAAAACAGTAAGGTCTGTAGCTTGTTCCCTATTATTCTGTGATAAGGTTGGTATATAGACTGACAAACTGGTAAAAGCAGATGAGGACATTTAAGTTTCCTCTACAGAGGAAAATCCCTCTGTTGCATTGTTCCAGCTTAGTAATATGTTTTTCACATTGTACTTGGGTATCAGTCTGTTGCCATCAATATAAACATTGTTCCTATCTCTTTCAGATGTCTCGTCCTCCTTTCTTCTTTGACTTTTGTCCTCCTGTAAGTCGTATAGGAGTCAGAAGAGTTTGTAAAGCTTTCTATAACACTTTAAAACCATAACACAGAACTTAGTAAAAAACTGAACTTCTGCTAGTTGATGCTATGGGTCAGTGAAACAAGATGAATAAATGCCATGTGAAAGTATATGGGCTTTTTGACCAACTTCTTTTTAGTGCAAACATTTTACAAGACTTCTTCCAAAGATGAGACTCGGAATGAAGTTTTATCTCCGAGGGATGAGCAAAGAGCCTTGCAGAAGCTCCAAACTGTACATCATACCTCAATGCTACTCTTAGATATTGCTTTTAAGGGCTTGATGGGTTCTTGATTTCCATCCCTATCTAGTTGTTTACATTGGCTTCTTTTTCTTTTCTTTACCATCTTATGACTTTTAATTCGTTTCCTTTCTGGGCTTCCTTGAAAAATCCAATATTCTTCTTCCTTCTCATACTATTATTAGGATGGAAGAGCCCTTGTTTCCTACAAGTATTTTATTTAAATCACAAAACACAAGGATTTGATTATTTCATTATTCTGGGTGGTTTTAAACTCTAGTCATATAGTTAATCAAATAATTTTTAATGTGTTTTCTTTTTAATTATTATTTTTTTATGTCACTCCTGGTATTGTTCCCAGTTGGTTGTTTTATTCCAAGATAAAGATATTTTGAGACAGGTTTCCTTGGTCATGCATCCAGTGCCTCTCTTTCACAGTTTTAACACAAAATTGCTCCTTGTTCCAGCTGAGGGTAAGAATTCTGCATGCTGCTGCTCTTCTTGCACTTTGCAGAGCCCCACAACAAAGACAACAACGTCCTTTTCTTGTGCTGCAGATCAAACTAAGAATTGATGCCGAAAGCTAATCTCTGCTCCAAGGAAGTCCATCAACACTTTTTTTTTTTTTTTTTTTTTTTTTTAAGGAACAGAGTCAGAAACATACGGTGTTCCCTCTCTTGCTCAGTTCCCAGACATACGGATGCCTTCCAGCCACCCCCGGTGGCAGAGAGGGCTGGCAACAGACTTAATGCCAAAGTGCCCAAAGTGCCAAAGCCATGGGCACACTTGATTGCACAGCCTCCTCGGTGCTTTGCGGGAGCCCTGTGAGGCACCCAGGTCTGTGCTTCCACAGGAAAGCTGTCTTGAGGTGCCCCTCAGAAAATAACAGAGCTGCATCCAAAGACATTTTGAATGAAATATGTGGGATATTTGTCACTGTCATCTTCTGAAAACAACTGTTGCCCCCGAGCTGAAAGGTTTTGGCAAGCTGTGCACTCGATGTTAAACTCTCAGTAACAAGTAATGAACGATTCACCGTCAGCTAAGATTAGTTTACGAATATAATGATGGTTATCTTCTTACTACTATATATATTTCTAAAAGGAACTTGTGCACATATGGAATGAAGTGTGTTTTGTGACATCTCCTAACTGTGGTCCAGTTTCATTAACTTTTATTTTCCTCACCTGTTTCCAGTGTCATTATTGTCAGCCTGGGGGCAGGCATTGTTAAAACATTCATTTTAATTACAGCACAATATGAATGCAGCCCCTTGTGATATTTATCAGTGGAATACTCCAAAAAAAAAAATTTAATATATTGAAAATAAATCCTGTTTATAGAATACCACTTTCCCAACTGTAGAAGATTTTAGCAGTTCATATATCATGCATTTACCACCTTTTTAACATTTAAACAGCGCCTGGAATTTATACCCTTTGATGACTCACCAGTCCCCGCTGCTCAGATGTAATCATCACCCAATAAGAAGTGGAAGAACTGAGCGAACACAACTAATGCTGCAGTGCTGACCTGAACGGCAGAGCTGAACAAAGCGGATTAATAAATATCAATGTGATCTATTCTGAGAGACAGACATGGGGACCCCACAGCAGGCCGGGTCTGTTCTGCACACATGCAAGGCCAGGTAACGGAGAGAGACTGATGGATAAGCTCATTATAAAAGTTTATGGCAGACTTTTACTGGCCCCTTAACACTTTTGAGGAATACAATATTTGATGAACGAATGATGGATTAACCATTTGCTGGAAGCTTGGGGAAATCCTTGAATAAAATATTTGTAGAATATCTTTGACCAGGTTTTGGAACAAAGTACCACCTTTGACAGGTGAACTGTACCTTCTCATGGTGGGACAACACTTCCTAGGTCTATTAGCAAGGTAGTGTCCAAGGACAAGACTAACTTGTCACTGCTGGGAGCCATTAGCATGCAGTAGTACTGTCACTTTTCCCTGGCATGTTCAAGGGTTGAAGATAACAGCCAAATATTTGGCCTCATATCTCTGTGGTTAATGTCCTTCTGCAATTAAACACAGTGAGAGTGTTCTGCCTTCATCTGTGGGCTGCAACTGTGATCAGGCAATGTCTTGGCATATCACTGACCCTGCCAGGCATCTCCGTTAGCTCCTTTACTGATGTGCATGACCGTGCATGACCTCACTGCTTTGGCACCCACCGTGGACACACAGTTGGTGTCTTTAGGAGGTGCAAGGAGGTGTGGTAGCAGTAGGCTTCACCTTACCCAAAGGATTCCCAGGATTAAGTCTGTTGCCAACCCAATCTGCCACAGGGGTGGCTGCAAATCCCGCAGCCTGCCTGGAGCCAGATGCATGGCTCCTTCACAGTCCATGAGACTCAGCTGCTCAGGATTGCTCACACTGAGATATGTAATTCATGCGCAGTTTAAAGGACCCAATTTCACGGAGGCTATGCTGATTTACCCCTCATGATGATCTGACCATATATATTTATTTAAAGTGCTGTCAGATTCACACTATCTTAGAGCTCCGTGTGGTCTATATTGCCTTTAGGATGAAATAGAGTATCAAGTGACATAAACCTCAGTACTGGCAGTGGGTATTTATGGCTGTCGTCATCTCCTTCAAATGGATGCCTGACAAACAGCAGCCAAGAGTAAAGAAAGGTGGATCAGGGATAAAAAGCTTTTTTAGCACCAATAAAGCCAGAGTACCTCATCTTCTCAAGGCACAACCTTGCCTAGGTGTGAATGCAAGCCCATCAATGGCAGAGGCACCTCTGCAGGCCATAGAAAGGGAAGAAATGTAAAGATGCCCCCTTCGCATAGTCAGAGCTCCCCTTGGCAATCCCACTCCACAGCTGTTGGGTGGTGCCCCAACACTTCCAGCACAACCACGATGACCTGAACATTTCTCTCAATGTATTTGGTCCACAGAGTAATTTCTTTCTACCTCTCAAGCCATGTGGACTCCATGGAGGACAGTTCTAGGGAGATGACACCTTCCTGGGTCAGAAAGGCTTCTGAGCTGGCTAGCTGCTCACATACTGTCTCCACAACCTCTTCACTTCAGTTGCCTGCTCCTGCCTTTCCCCTGCACTCTTCTGCCCCAAATTAATCACCCTTCTTTCCACTCCTGGATCTCCGTCATCTTCCCTTATTTTCTCTGTTTAGTTTATCCTCTCTAATTAACTCCTGAAAAATTAAACAATAAAAAAAACCACGTCTGAGAATTAATTTCTTGTTTGCCAGCCATCACTATGTTCATATATTATATCCCTTTTCCCCCCACCCCTTGCCTTTTCTGTTTAAACAAAGCATTCTTGGGTCAGGGACTCCCTAATGAACAGCATTGCACAGCATTGTGTTCTGCCACAATGGGCTTCTAATCTCAGCTGACCCTTCAACAGCCACAAATATCAACATTTAATTTCAGCTGTTTGCGGGACATGGTGCTAAGTGATATCAGTGAACGCTGAGGGCTCCTCTTTTAACTGTGATCCTTGTATTTGCCTTGAAGGCTGGTTTGTGATAGCTGGTAGAGTGAAATGTGCAGTGGAGGTATTGCAACTTTGTGGAAAACCCTTGTGTTTATTTGAGAAAGCAATTTTTTAAAAAGGCCCCAGGACTGCCCATATAGTTGCTACTATGGGAACATGCTGCAAGTAAATCACTTTTCTTGGTGTTTAGTCTCTTATATTTGGGATTTGCACCAACTACAAATTAGGAAAATAATCCATGGCAATCATTTGAGTTCTCTCCATAGGCAGCAAAGAAAGACAGACATTCTCAGAGGCTCCTTCACCTTGGGTATCAAAAGTCCACTACCAGAAAGCTCCACAGATTGCTCCTCAGGCAGATGAAGTTCAGCAGAACAAATCCTCTTCTCCACAGAGACACTCCTCGGAACACAAAATAAGCTGCTTCTGCAGGACTGATTTATGTCTGCTTTTCCTTTCCATGTGTAAACAACAAATCTTATATGGGGTCAACTTGTACCAATTCCTTGTTTTTGTTCCACCTGCCTCCTCAGTTTATTCTGCCTCACAACATTAAAAGATTGCTATAAAGATTCTTGCTACCTACGCTAAATTGAAAATAGAACAAGTAAGCAAGATATCCCCTAAAAATCACCAGTTTGGCAAAATGCTGACAGAATAGCATGTTTTTAGTAATTGCTCTTGTGCTCACATATTCACTTCGAAGTCTTCAAAGCTGTCCATTTTGCATGTGCATTTTGTGAAACCAGAAGGTTAACCTTCAGAAGACCCAAGTGCTGGCTACCCTACATGGAGTCAATAGGAGATGAATCTTAAAAGGCAGGAATTACTTGCAATCTATTTATTTACCATTTATTAGATTATTTTATCTTTATGGTTGGGTTTCTTTCCTATCAGTTTAACCTACTTCAGTTCCAGTATTTCCCATTGCCTTCTGTCTGGAGACACTTGCCAGAGTACAAAGAGCTAGCAATGCATTTTCCCAGATTAAACAAAGAAAGCAGAATGAATCACAGCTTTGTCTTTTTTTTTTTTTTTTTTTCCTTTTTTTTTTTTTTTTGGTTTTTCTTTTTTTGAAGGAGAGCCAAGAGAGACATCAAGTTAAAGAGTAAAGTAATTGGCACTACTTTGAGTTTTGATCTCACATATAGAAAACATAAAAGTTCAAGAGAACAGAGAACTCATCAGAATTGATTCAGTGTGACAAGGTACTGTAGGACTTCTGAAAAGTCATGTAAGATAAAGGCTAAACCCTCAAATTTTCAGCCTATCAAGTTGTTATACTTCAACCTTTATCTCTAGGGGAAATGGGAAAAAAAAAAAAAAGTGTTGTGTTTTTTTCTTTCTTTCTTTCTCCATTTTATTCAAGGTAAAAAAAAATAAATAAATGGGAAGAATAAGTGAGATCTACCTAAGGAATTTCCTTCCGTATTACAGTTTTTCAGATGCAATCTTCTTACCTTAACCCCCAGTAAGAGGTCCAGATTAGTTCAACGTATCAAGTCTTTTTGTTTTATTTAAATGGGGCTGGGTCAATTATGTGAATAAGGAGAGGCAGTGCAATTCCTAGGACTGAAGGCTGAAGTGTTTACTTTGCCATGCAGATCAACGAATCAAATATAAATCAAGGTACAAGCATCCAACAATCCTTTTAAACATTTTCTAAAAAGAGAGAGAAAAAGTGAGTCAATAGCAATAAAGTTTGTCCCCAGGAGCTGAGCAAAACTGAAGTAGCATAGGCTACGCTACATTAAGGAGGAAATTGTAGGTTCTCAAGGTGGGAGCTGCTTTTTTCCATTGAACAAATGTAATTGAACAAACTAGAAAACTTTTGGCTGTAATGGAGATGATGGTAATGAAGAATGGAGCTGACGGTTTTTCTCTTGGCCTCTGGGCCATAGTGTTACTCAAAGCTCTGTAGTGACACCTAGAAGACAGCTTTGGTGTTAGGAATACACCAAGACCTAATTTGATGTTTTCCTTGTTATAACTTTGGTTTTAACTTTCTAATCCAAAGATTAACCATTTCCTTGGTACAGCATGAAGGAGTGGTGGAAATGAAGTGTTAGGGACTGACCGCAGTCCCCATTTCCCATTGCCCTCCATTGCTCATTCATGGTCACTCTCTGCCCCTCCTCCACATGGGGTCCCTCCCACAGGATGCCATCCTGCCCAAACTGAGAACACCCCAGCAGCCCTCCTGCTACCAAGCCCTTGCCATGTACACCCAATATATTTTCCTGTTTACGGGGTTGGGGTCATTTTGAGGGCTACTGCTGCTAGGTGCTTACCTTTTCTTTTTAGTGAAACACCCTACTTTGTGCAGAGACTGATATATCTAAGAGAAGAGCACCAGCATATTAATTTTGCAACCCCCACAAGTTATTTCAATAATAAACTCTGCAACAAAGAGGAGGCAAATGTGCAAAATCCTCATTTCTGGTAATAAAATATGTTATTATATATTTCTGGGAAACAGACAGATGGCTATTTCCAATTTAGAGTTGGCAAATAAATTCTTGCTTCCTTTAGTAATGTAATGGGTTACTAATTATCAACAAAGCAGAAACCTTGGACCATCAGCTGCAGATGTATTGACTGATGAGACTGTTAAACTGCTATTTTCAAAGCAGAATACCGGGTAAGTCCTTTGAGATATTGTAACTGTCCAAAAGATTGAACAGAAAAGACAAGAAACAATTTTATCAGTATTTCAAAAGGACAAGGTGCTGAAAATGTAACTATAGGTCTGCCAGTTTAAAGCTTATCCAAGACAAAATCTCAGGAAGGCAAAAGACGGTGTGCTCAGTAGAGAGTTAAGGGTGAGAGCCATAATTAATACCAGACAACATGGTTTAATGAAAGATAAAATATTAAACACAAATAAGATTCATTTTTGGTGGGATTACCAGTCTGATGAAATGTGCAATTATTAAAATAACAGAGTTATGTAAGGACATATCCTTTTCTCATTAAAAAAAGACTATTCAAACTTCAAAGTCTAGGTAAGCAAATTAAAAATTTACCAGAGAGATTTGAAAAGAAAATGCTGAATGCAAATGATATTTCAAAAGGAACGTTTCTAGTAGGGCTTTCTATTCAAATGTAGTTCAGGCAGCTCATGGACAGAGAGTGAAGGCAAGAGAAATCTGTGGTAAAGGCTGTGGTTGGCACTAAAGGAATGAGAGATAAAGATAGCTTCTAGAGAAAGGTCCAGACTGCAGGAAAATCTGGGCTTACCTTCTTTTAATTAAAGAGCTAGGTGCAAAGATCACATGGCTAGGAATGGGGAATGTGGGCTGTAAGTGAAATAAAAAATGAATTAACATTTACAAGAAAAAAAAAATGGCCCTTTTTAATGAGAGCAGACTGGGAGAGTTCAGCTGAGATCTCTAGAATGATGTAAGATTTGGAAAGCCTTTAAAAAGTAACTGAAAAAGCTCAAGTGAATTTTCTCTCATCTCCATGCTTACACTACTGCACAGCCCCAGCCACACTGAAACTCCACCTGCGCCGACATTGGCAGAATCTGCTGAGTGCCTGCCCATCATTGCTGAGGTGAATCATTTAAGACCAGGATAAGAAAAATCATTTATTTCAGGTAATGTGAACTCTTAAGGTCCATATCTCTTGTATTGAGGAGCCCTGCACTCCAGCTGGGTCTCACCAAGCACTGAGTAGAGCAGAGTTAAATCAAAACAGAAAATGGCAATCATATTTTGTCCATTTGTTCTTGAACAAGATGTAGTGAAGAGAGAGCCTGTTGATGACCAGAGTCAAGAGTGCCAAAGAAGAATCAATGAATTACAGGCACCTGATTTAATCAGCTGGTGAAGTAGAGAGACTTAACAAGAAAGATGACATGAATGAAGGGAAAGGAGGAGGAATAAATAAGAGTGAAAGAAATTTCTGCCAGACAGTCTGTTCTCTGGGAGCTAGACTAGAGAAAACAAATATTTGGAAGTGTAAAATACTGAGTGAGCTATGGGAAGGAGCCCTCAGGGAAGACTGCCCAGTGGAGAACAGGGTCATTGCAAGGCACAGGGCAGGAAACATTCAACTTACGGGCTAGACCATGTGTCTTCTCACTTCCCATGAATTTCTATTCTTTTGTGCAAAGTAGAATAGCCACCGCAGCACAGGTCCTAAGAACTACCCTAAAGAGCCTAATGGTTGAGATATTCTCCAAGAGGGGAGAGCTTTCAAGCAGAGGTGTGAATTGAAAATGGATGAGTACCATAAGAGGTAAGCTTCAGATTAGTTCCCTAATAGATAATAATATTGTGCCTCAGTTCCAGAGTAGAAAAGAAGATACAGCAAACCCTAGAATAAAAGTTGAACAAGGACTCCAGGTTGAATGAAATTTTCCTAAAGTGTGCACATTGAAAAAACGAGTCCCAATAACAAAACTTTTTAACGTGCTAGGCAATTGCGTAAGAAATTTCAGTAATGAATACTTAAAACTTGGCAAATTTCAATTAGGAGTCAGGTAGCTATTTTTAACAGTAAGGAGAGTTAAACCATTGGAACAACTTTTAGGAACATAATGGAGAATCACTCTTGTAAGTCCTTAAATGAACATTGCATTTCTTCACGGGAAGGGAGTTTCTGATTTAGACAGACTGTAAAATCTAAACATAGGAATCTTACTGTCAGCTTATACTGGATTTCAGAACAGCTGATCATAATGGTTTAGTCATTCTGTTCAGTTGAATTTGTCTCAGCAAGTCCCGTTGTAGCTTCCAACCCCATACAATTTTCTGTTAGATGGATGGCTTCTGAAGTAACACTGAGATCATCACTTCAGACTATAGTCAGTCAACAACAATTTCAAAAAAACAAACAAAAAACTAACTTCCATTATATATTATAATACTATATTATGCTATATACTAATAAAAATTATTTTTATGTCAATGCATAATAGATATTTAATTCTGTTGGTGCATTTTGTAACTAGAGGAACCTACTGTTTTTATCTGAAAACCTTTGGCAAAGGTTTACTCTAACAGACTGATAGCAAACACACCCAACTATTACTTCCTAACTCTTGACTGACATGAAGTCATTTTCCCAGTCCAGAGACTTTCATTTCATTATAACCCCTTTAAAAAGATGTCACACCATCCCCTTACTTTCAAGCTTAAGTTTTGTCAGGATGTATGTGTGGGCAAGTGGTAATTCTGAGATATTGGAAGCCTTCCAATAGGATAAGAACAGCAGTTTCCAGACATCCTGTTAACATCAATTTGTGGATAAATGTAACTTCTTATCATCTCCATTGCAGGCCATGGTTCTCAGAGACATTTCACTGTTCATATAGATTTGTTTGTTCTGTTCAGAAAGATAGAAGAGGGAAAATTCAGATACTTTGACAATAAAAAGGGCTGGAATAGTTAATGTCTGAAATAATAGTTAAACTTTGTAGAGAGCATTTCAAATAAGAGATTGAAATGCTGGATAAGGGGAAGCACTTTGAAGATTGTGATCCAGTTTCATCTTTGAAGACAGACAAAAGAAAGTAGAGAAGCTTAATGGAAGAGGTTATTCAAGGTGATTTGCCATCACTGTTCCTGAATGTGAAAGTAGCAGGTTAATAAAAAGTTCTTCTTTTTCTTTGGAAATAGAAACACAGCAACACGACCACACTGAATGTTTACTTCTCAGTGACCACAGCGACTTCAACTCAGCCTTTCTCAGTGAAGTCTACAGGTGTGGTACTCCAAGCATGGAAAGCTGCAGGTTCACAACTTTAAAAGGACTACCTGCAAGACTTATCTGGCCAGAATACAATACAAGGATCAAGACAGTTCCTTTAAAATATACGTGCATGCATGTACGTATATGCCACTCTGCAGACATCTAGCCCCAGACCTGATATTTATCTAAGAAGGTTGGGAGAGGGTATTCTTGGAAGACATGAATTTAATTTTCAAAGCAGCAGTCCAATAGCAGAGTGAATGCAGAAGTCTTCCTAAGGAAGTTTCCCAATGTCAGGTGTTTGAAGAAAGGTTAAACCATCGAGCATTGTCAAGACCTCTGGCACTCTGAATTAACATCAGCTAGCTAGTAGTATGAGAAGCTAGAGTAATTCTCTGAGGCAGAGATAACCAAGAGCAACTGCAGAGAATCCCAGAGGAGAAAGAAAACACAGCAACATCCCAGGTTCAGAAAAAAACATCAGGTGATCCATTATGAAATTACCATATTACAAGGGTGATGGGAAAATATCATGGCATGCCTGTACACTCAAAAAAAAAATAAATATGTTCAGGAAACTTTTAACTTTGCATAATATGTACTTATAAATGCAATGAATACTTCTTGTCTGAATAGTTTATGTAATGTACTGTGGACCCTTATTTTTTCATTAGAAATATCTAGGTTGTGCAACTGCCTTTTGGAAAGTATTAAAATGTTCTTTGTAGAAAGAGGGATATATAAATTCAATTCCTTTAGACTAGAGAGAAAAAGTAAAAAACTAACCTTGTAGCACTTTTCCCCATTCATGTAACAGAAGGTTATCAAGGTAAAACAGGTAAACTGAAAACCTGATATATCACAAAAGATGTGAGAGATCAAATACTGTGTTGAAGTTTTCACTGTTAAAGTTTTCTTTCATGTGTTGTATTTTCCTAAAAATGTGTTTAGAAGAATTCATCTACAATACACAACAATACACACACTTGTTTCGCCTTGAGTCTCTACTTAATACAATGGAAAAAGTCCCTCCAGACCCACCAAAAACAAAAACCCCAAAGCAACAGATCTCCTATCCCCTGAAAGAAAGCACTGTTTTTCCAGTTTAAGTCTCTAGATGTTTTTTGATGGATACAGCTGGAAGTAAACATAGATCTTCCTGCAGCTTTTGCAACCACTAATGTCTTCTTTTTTCTGAGATCCCAAAGACTGGGATAATTGCATTCTGCAAAAGGCAAAACAATTTAAGTGGAAAAAAAAAAAAAAAAAAAAAAAAAAAAGAAAAAAAAAGGATGCATTCACTTATTAAAAATTAAATAGGACTTTCACAATCAGCTGCTTCAAATATGTGTGAATAATGACATCTAGAAACCAGTCTCTGCAGATCGCTCATGAAGTGGGTGCGAAGTTGAAGTCAGGGTAGGAAAAAAAATCACAATGATAAAAGAGCTCTTTCTTGGAGCTTTTACAAGGTCATTTGGCCAAGACCAGATAAAAGTGAATATTTCTCCAGTACCCTGTAACAAGAGGGAGAAAACAGAATTAAAAATTATCTTTTGCAGCAAAAACGAAAATCAAAGTCATACTACCCTAGGATTAAGTCCACTGGAAAATAAAGTCTCCCTTTTTGTGACATGTTTTAGCTTTTAATTACGTAAAGCACTCGTGAAGGGATTTCTATCTTTTTGTAAATTTAATTCACAAAACATTCTAATTATCTTCAGACATATTAATAAGTCTTTGAGCAATATATTAATGTAGCAAGCTGAAATGGGTTTTAAAAACAACAGTAATACAAGGATTTTAAAAGTATATCCATCCATAATTCTTATACAGTTCATATGTAAATATATCAGTGGTAGTGTAGTTACTGAGTAAAACAACAAAGAACCCAATATGTTGAACTCCTTCAGCAGCCCAAAGTTTACAAAGCTTAATAGTATTTTGGGCTGCAAAAGATGATCATTTCTACCCCTGTGGGGAATTGCTTTTATCCACTTATTGCAATTTCTTTGGTGAATTTGAGTTAATTTTTAATAACAATTCTACTCCTCATAAAACTGAAAAGATGACTCACGGGAGGCCAACTGTATTATTTAGATACTACCTTTAGGATACAACCCTGCTATGAAAATATTAACCAAAACTACTGTTGGAGCAGAAAATGAGGAATAAAGTTGTATAAGAAATTAAGAATATGTCAATTCATGTCTGAAAGAGAAAGGCTTTTAAATTATTATTTTTTAATTTCTCTTTAAAAATCTTAGGTTTCCAAAAAGCAGTTATCAGCAAACTCCTAAGGCAAGAGTAATGTGTGTCACTACCTGAACCTGCACCAAAAGTCCCCAAGCCTAAAAGTAAAGGTTCTGGACAAATCTTTAAATCAGAACTGGGAATTAGGGCAGGGAACCCCTTTCAGAAAAGAACATAGGTTCAGTGAGGCTTATGAAAAGGTCGTGTGAAAACAGTGGACCTCATTTTTCTGATGCAATACTGTTTTTTTGTTTTTTTTTTTTTTTTTTGACAGTTTCTACTGATTCAGATAGTCTCCCTTTTTGAACATGGGAAAGAGCAGGAAGACTGCATGCCACAACAAAGTTGTAGTCTTTAACTTACAACCACTGAAAGTTTGCAGAATTACTTTCTGCATTTACAGTCACACTTCTCAGCTGCCCAGAGGTATTGGCTCACAGTCCACAACATAGAGAACATGACTTTATTAATGTATTAGCAGCAAATATCACCAGACCCGGAGTGAACACTTTCAATGGCATCAGTTTCCTCTGACTTGAAAAAAACATTCTGCAGTTCTTTGAGAGAGGAGTTTAAGATTTGGTATGTGCATTGCAAAGCCCCATGCACAGAGTTGGAAAGTGTTTAAGACATTCCCTCATAATACTATAGAAATAAACCACACAAGCTGTCATACTGAAATGTCAAAGATGAAACGAAATGAAATGAATACCAGCTTTGATACTAAAGTGTATTGGGTTTACATAGCAAGGTTTTGGTAGCAGGGGGGCTCAGCTGTGGCCTCTACAAGCAGAGCCCAGCAGCTGCCCCATGTCAGATCAGAGCCAGCTCCAAAAGGGACCTGCCACTGGCCAGAGCCAAGCCATGAGCAACACTGTTTGGGCCTCTGGGAAAGCAGATTGAAGAAAGGGACAAAACCTGCTGCACAACAGCAGCTGGGAGAGCAAGGAGTGAGACTCAGCCCTGCAGCCCCCAAGGTCAGTGCAGCAGAAGGGCAGGAGGTGCTCCAGGCATGCAGCAGCAGTTCCCCTGCAGCCTGTGAAGAGGCCCCTGGTGGAGCAGGCTGTCCCCCTGCAGCCCATGGGTCCCACATGGAGCAGATCTCCACGCTGCAGCCCGTGGAGGAGCCCCCGGTGGAGCAGGTGGACGTGGCCTGGAGGAGGCTGCAGCCCATGGAGAGCCCCCTCAGGAGCAGGCCCCAGGCTGGAGCTGCAGCCCGTGGAGAGGAGCCCACGCAGGAGCAGGGGTCAGGCGGTGCCAGAACACCATGGGAGGGGCCCCATATGGAGCAGGGGCAGAGAGTGACTGAGGGAGTAGCAGAGATAAATCCCCAAGGAATTAAAGCCCCCAGTCGCCGTTGCCCTGCACCACTTTGGGGGGAGGAGGTGGAAGAGTGGAAGGTGTTTTTAGTTTGCTCCTAGTTTCTCACTGCTCTATCTTGTTAGTAATACATTTCATTACTCTCCCTATGCTGAATCTGTTTTGCCTGTGACAATAACTGTTGAGTGATCTCACTGTCCTTATCTCAACACTTTAGCCCTTTGTATTGTATTTTATTCCCCTTTCCCTTTGAGGAGGGGGTGTGAGAGAGCAGTTGTGTTAGAGCTCAGCTACCCAGCTGAGTAAAACCACCACACTAACAAGAACTATCAAATTCATTATTCTTACCTTTCAGTAATACTGATCCTTTATTCCAACTAGTTTGATCCCTAGATTAAAAGAAAAAAAATATGCATTAGTACAGTTCAATGCACAGTACAGTACAATGGGGCATTTAGTCCAGGGATTATGGTTATCCAGCTTTGCGGGTCTTTCCTGGTTACTTGGTGCCCTTTCCTGTCTTTTGAAACTCCATTTAAAATAAGTCCTTTTGGAAGAACCCAGTTCCAGTAATAAATATTTATTTGATTTGAGCTGTATGTGAATAGTGGGATGTATTGACTCAGGAGGTAAAGGTGGAGCAGGTGGATGTGGCCTGGAGGAGGCTGCGGCCCATGGAGAGCCCCCACAGGAGCAGGCCCCAGGCCAGAGCTGCAGCCCGTGGAGAGGAGCCCACGCAGGAGCAGGGGTCCAGGGGGAGCTGCCACCTGTGGGGGCCCCATGCTGGAGCAGTTTGCTCCTGGGGGATGGACCCCGTGGTATGGAGCCATGTGGGAACAGTTTTTGAGGAGCTTCTGCCTGTGGACAGCCCCCGCAGGCTCAATTTCTGAAGGGCGGCATCCCGTGGGAGGGACCCCAAGTGGAGCAGGGGCAGAGAGTGACCATGAAGGGGAGGTGGAGATGAAGCGTCAGGGACTGATCACAGCCCCCATTCCCTGTTCCCCTGCACTGCCCAGGGGAGACATAGAAGAGGGTGGATGGAGGGAAGGTGTTTTTTAGTTTGCTCTTAGTTTCTCACTGCTCTAGTCAGTTATTAGCCATAGGCAATAAATTACACTAATCCCACTACATCAGATTTGTTTTGCTCATGATGGTAATTGGTAAGTGATCTTCTCCCTGTCCTTATCTCAGTCCATGAGCTTTCTTTCTCCCTCTCTTCCTTTGAGGAGAGGCAGTGAGGGAGCAGCATCGTGGAGCTCAGCTTCCCATTGGTGTGAAACCTCCACAATGATATGCTCCCTCCCAGTTTCTTAGCAAATAGCATAAATCTGGTTAAGACTCCAAAGTAACATTTCCATGGAGTATGTCACAAGAACAAAACCAAGTGCTAATCCACAAACCATGCTCATTTAATATAGTTTTATCCCCAAACCATGTTAGTTTTGTCCCGCATCCTCTTAGTTCCTGTCCTGTTCAGGGGAAAGAAACAGAGTATGGTTTCCTGTCGCATTGCACCTGTGTATTCAGGGCATAGTAGTTTCCCCCTCTAAATATCTAGAATTATGCATCAACTGAAAGAGCAGAGTCAGCGTCTGAGAGAGCATTTCTCATTCATATGCGTGACACAGGGCGTAATGGAGGCATGAAACATGAAGGTGCAATATGTCATGTTTCCTTCTAGATTCTGGGTTTACTATAGCTCAGAGAGTTGCAACAAGACATCCAGTACTTCATTAAAGAAGAGCAGACATATAAATTTCACCTATTCACTCTGTGACCTCTCCCCATAAATAAAATAGACAACGGGGTCCTTGACAGGGACCCGAAAAATAAACAAGGGCTTTGTTACAGGCTTGCCTTGCATTAGCATGTGGCCTGTGCAAATCCCTCAGTGCTTCAGCATTGGGAAAGCTCACAGGGGAGTGAATATAAAAATGTGACATTATTTTAAAGTTATTCTTTTGTAAAAATAGAAATGTTTTTGTATTTAAATAAAACTAATCATTTGTGCCACTACAGTGAACAGATATTGTCTCACTTATAGGCCCCAGCTGAGTAAAGATTGTATCTTATTGATTACACTTTGATGTTGATATGACAACCATTATTTTTTACCTCGTATCCTAAAAGGTTCATACTTATGTTAGAGACAATGGCAGCACAAAGGACATCAACATTTTTCTTGGTAGCATACAAGAAGATTCATTTCTCTCTCAAGGGTGTAGTAGCTCAACAGAGAGAAGTAGAAATTAGTTAATTTGTCTTCCCATTAAAAAGGCAAACCACACAACCCCTCAGAGAGTGCTCTGGCATTTATAACCAAAAAGGGAGAAAAGACTACTTTCATGAAGATACTTCTTGAAATAACATTATATAAATTTTCCTAATAAAACACAAGATGTCTGGAAGGCAGAAGAACAAGTTCATTATCAGTTGGTGGACTGTTGGGTGGTGCAACTGCTCTCTTCTCCCCTGGTCAAACACATGCAACAATTTTACCTTCCCTTTCCTTTTTATGTCCCTTATGATACCCAGACACTGCCCAGCTTCTGCTATCCGCCTAGCCACTGCTTTTCATGGAACAAATGGAAACTTAATTATCTTTGAGACTTATACTCCCTTTCAAATTCATCTAAGACCGGCCAGCAGGTTGAAAACCTAATTACATGCAGACAGACAGCATGATTGTACAAACTTCATTTCCTTAGGAAACCAGGCTAATAGAAGTAATAACGAAAAATACAGCAGGTATATTGATAACGGTGCAATGTTCAGCTTCTGTAAGCGTGAAGCATTTGTGACTGTGAAGAGTTCAATGAGAAAAAAAAAGAACCAAGGAAGAACAAATATTTCCTCTTCAGTGCAAGTACAAAGAAGGAGTAGGCTTAAAAATTACCTGCAGGTCTCAACTTTGGGAACCTTTTCCTTTTCTTTTAATCTTAGTATATGGTCTGACCTCCTTCAGTTAGCTCCCTTGTAATGCAAAACACCATGTTGCAGACAACATGACTTGTAAGCCACTCTTGGAGTTCAGCTCTTTTTGCTTAAAATCCCAAGGGAACGGAGAAGAGCCTCGATATAATCAAAGACACCAAAGCTGCAGCCTCCAGCCTACCGTTTGAAAGAGATTTTTCTTTCTTGCTCTTGTTACCAAACTCATTTTAATTCCTCTCCTTGATAACATACCCTTTCATACTTTATTTTTTCCCTGCTTTGTTCAGTCTTCTGAACATTTCATATTGTGGCATAGAGGAAAAATGGATAATCTAGCATTATGCAACAGAAGGCAGGCTCCTTGGGAACCATTAAGTAAATATCCAGAGTAGGAAATTTATCACTTCTGCACACAGGGTTTTGTTGTTAATTATGTTGATGTATTCTTTGAATATATGTATATATATATATATATTTAAAAAAAAAAAAAAAAAGCATAAATTGGCTGTGGACATTACGGAGCTGTCTGCTGTTAAAACTGTGCCTGGGCTGCATGCAGTGGCACCAACACCTGCCATGGGGAAGAGGATGTATGGCTACTGACTAAAGGCAAAACCCTGCTCCTTCTGCAGACAGTGCAGACGTTTTAGGTGGTGGAGGTGCTGGAGTTCAGATACTGAGACTGTTGGTTGTTATAGACCTTCTTTTATCAGGAAACAGTTTACACATTGAGATAAAGGACACAAAGTGAAATAAAAAGAATTATTTCTGCCTTGGTTGCCTTGGTTAACCAGCTCCCATCCAGCAGATTTTACCTTTTGCCCCTTACTAGGTATTAGTTACCTCTGTTCTACCTGAAGTCTAACACTGTTACATACAAGAAAATCATTCAGGCCTGCCATATAGTGTTTGCCTCAGCAAGTCCAAGAGAACTGCTGTGCACAGAGGTGGCTTCAGCCTGAAATTCCTGAGCCTTCCACCATGGCTTGAGGCTTGCCCGAAGCTTGTAGTGATTGAGACTCCTTTTCCATTTTCAGTATCTGGAAAACTCCAGCAGCAGCACTCTCTGCTTCTCTGTCATGCCCTAATTTTATAGATGCCCAAGTTTCCCTATCATTCATCTGCCAAGATCTAAATCCACACCAAACAGTCCAAGCAATCCACCTCAAGCTTTTCTTCTGGTTATCTTCTAGACAGTTTTCCCTACACTGGCACATACACTCAGTTCTCTTAGACTCATATCATTTTGCTGCTCAGTCTTTGTAAATCTTCCATTTCTGCACTGCAGTCCTCTTAGCAATGGAATTTCACCCTAATGGAAATTTTGTGGTGGGAATACTGCAGTTTTTTTTTATTTGTTTGTTTTTTGATCAGCAAAGCAATTCTAAATAAGTAATATTAATGCCTCATTAATATTACAGCTGAAAAAAACAGTACTTAGTACTGTCTGTTTAATAGGCTACAGTCAAGATGCCTTTTTCCAGAAAAAAAAAGCTTACAAATACTATATATTTTCAATTAGATGCAGTTGTTTCTTTCTTACCATAATTTTATACAGGAAAAAATGAACAGAAATGAGATTTCCCTCCTCCACTTTCAATATCATATTAAAGCGTTTACAGCCTTTCCAAACATCTTTCATTTAAAGACTTTCCAAAACCCCCATACAATTTCACTACCCTTGTTCTGAACTTCAGGAAGTACATTGGATGCGGTTCCTTGCACTACCTTCCGTGCAAAGCAACTGAGTTCTGCTGCAAGAGCAGCTGTTACTCCCTCCTCCCATTTGAACAGCTTATATTTAAGACAGGTTTTCTTCTTAAAAAGCTACTGTAGGCAGCCAGCCAAGACTGCCAGGCAGGCTAATCACACACAGACACATAATAGTGTATTGGAAAAAGTCAATTTTTAAACAATCCCATTGCTTTCATGTTCTGTACCCAAAAACTTACCCAGGCGCCATTACTGAGGTAGTCCAGACTCCCAGAATATCCAGGTTGGCAGACACTATTAGTCTGTGCTTTGTTCTGGAGTCGGTCCAGGAAAGCATTATTTACCCTTAAAATATAATTAAAAATGAATACTGATTGAAGATAGCTGAGGAGTTCACAAACTCTTGAAATTTAACATTCTGTGAGCAGCTTTCCCTATTCCCAGTTAAGTGCACATCATTCTATGCTTTTCAAGCCTGTGTTGAATAACCACAGCCTGGCACGAGATAGGGTAGCTTTCATTTTCAATTCACTAGGTGCATTCTTATCCTGTGATCAATCCATCATGATTAAAAGGCATACCTTGGCTTTTGTGAGAAATGGCCCAAAATTCTCTCTAGAAAGTCATCCTGCATACCACTTACTTGATCAGCGAGGTTAGCTATTTCAACAATTCACCTTAGCTAGTCTTTCAGCCTTCATTACACAAGTTTCTACAAGTTCTGATTTCCTAATGAAAAAAAAAAAAAACACTTAGGCTTCTTCCTAACAGAGACCAGTTGTGTAGCTGACAACTTTCCCAGCCATCCAGCTCAGAAAGCAACTCTGGCATTTTCTTGTACTGCTTTATCAATCTGCAGTGCATGCACACAGACAGATGCAGTTTCCCTCCATCTGTTCCAAATATTTTCAAACCATCTGAAAACTGTTTCTTTTTATCCTTATTAATGCGTAGGACTGACATACATGCTTAGACATGACTTGTTTCAGTGTTTTACAATGCTCTTTGCACAAAGGATGCAAAATGCAAGGTACTGGATTATTTCTATCCGGGGATATGAAATAGACTCAATTGAAAATCCTTCATTAACTTCTATGGGTAATTATCTCAATATCTTTGCTGGAGAAATAAAGCAATGAAAACTGTACAGAAAGTGAATGCCTACAGAAGTAATTTTTTTACATTTACCTGACTATAAAAAAAAAAAAAAAAAGCTTTTTTTGTTTTGTTTTGTTTTCTTTTTTAACTGCTGAGGGTTATTTCTTTATACCTGCAGAAAAATAAAGCTGAGAAAAAAAGCTGAACTTCAAGACAATGAAAAGTCATTTAAGTGACAGAACTGCAAGATCAGAACACAGTGCAGGAGTGGGCACAGCCTGGGACACGAAGCACCACAGCATCAGAAAGCCTCGCTGCACTGCAGGTATCAGTATTTAATTGCATGCTTAGCTCAGTCTGTTAGCTTCAATGACAGTCAACTGCAAAAACGTTGTGTAAACAAAGTAGCCTATTCCAAAATAAAATTACATATATATATATACGTATATATATACAGATATGTACATATATATATGTATTTTTTCCCCAACTAGCTTTAAGTTCTCATGAAACTACTAATAGTTTCTGTCCCGTGCTATATCCTATGGTGGTAAAATAAAGTGGGTAGTACTGCATTACTGTGAGCAGCTGTAATGATGGATATTGGTGGTTTATCCAAAGGTGATGTTAAACCAGAGGCTGAGTCAGGATTCCTCACTGTAGTAATTTTCTTAAGCATGAATGCCTGCAATTTTGAGACCCTTTCAAGATATAAATTAAAGTATATTATGAGTTTTTGCATCATACCTCCTCTGTTCATTTTGAAGTGCTCTTGTCCTGGCTTCCTCCTCCTGCTTTTGTTCTGATTCCTTTAATTGAGCCTGGGAATGATAAAAGTGAAAAACAAAAACAATCAAAAAAACTAGCTTACTTCTAGGTAAGAGGCCTGTGTTGAAAACCCGATGAATTCCTTGTGGCGTTAACTTCAACTGGAGCCATGTGTCATTCCTGCCATTTCACTCAGCAGCATTTTATTTACATGACAGCATGGAGCTCAAAACTGAGCTCCTTTTTTCTGTTCAGTGTTGCACTGGACTGGATATAAGTGAATTCAGACAGCTACAGTCCTACATTTGAAGACACAAGCCTGCACACAAGCTTTTTACATAGGCAGATAATGACAGGACAAGGGAGAATGTATTTAAATTAAAAGCGGGGAGATTTAGATCAGATGTTAGGAGGAAATTCTTCACTCAGAGGGTGGTGAGGCACTGGCACAGGCTGCCCAGAGAAGCTGTGGATGCCCCATCCCTGGAGGTGTTCAAGGCCAGGCTGGATGGGGCTTTGGGCAACCTGGTCTGGTGGAAGGTGTCTCTGCCTATGTTGGGGGCTTGGAACTAGGTGATATTTAAGGTCCCTTCCAACTTGAACCATTCTGTGATTCTATGATTTGTCCCTCTAGCCTAGTCCTTTTGTTCCAGATAAACACCATTCCTTAGCACAGTGAGCCCCCACTAGCTCCAGTTGGCCATACAGTATGAGGCAGAGGCACACAACCCTGCCTGTGCTTCTGCCCAGGTGCTGGAATGTCTGCAGCTCCTCTGCTGTCTAAAATACTCCGAGGAAGCTTCCCTATGGCCCTAGAGCAGTAGGGAGCAGACCTTCAGCTTCCTCTTCCCCAACCATCAGGTTTGAATTTCCCAGCAGGTCCAAGGGGAAGAAATCTGGAGTCATCTAGCAGGAGCAGACTCAGCCTGTAGGGTATGAAGGAGCTGTACCCCTTGCTTCCTGCCTCTGTGGAGTGTGAGAAGCCAACATGAATGAGCTTGTGGCACGGTGCATCACCTCCAGCTCCCTGGGATTCCCCATAGTGTAAGGGAAAGGCAAATGGTACTTACTGGTATGGCGAAATCATGTGCAAGCTCCCAGTATTGCAGCAGCCTACAATCCTTATGTCGCATGGTACTGAGTTATATAAATAGTGTCAAAGGGACTTCTCTAAAGAGGAGAGTTTGATTATACAATTTTAGCTGGGACTGCTAAGGAAACATAGCTTGTATGACTGTGCTTCGCACATGTGCTTGTTTGTCTATCTGTTACTCCCTGCAATGCACCCAAGGACTGAAGATGCAGATTTTCCTGAAAATAATTTGGCTAGCAGGGTAAGGGGGGAATGGATGGCAACAGACCCATCCTTCATATTTTCCATAGCAACTGAGTAGCAGTAGGAATAGGAAGTAAAAATAAAATGAAGCAGTTAGATAAAAGCTTCAATAACTGAATGGAACTACAAAAGTTAAAAAAAAAAAAAAAAAAAAATAAAATCAATTTAAGTGGAACATTAAATAAAAACTATGCAATAAATGTGTGAACAAAATCAATAACTGTGAATGTGTTGTGTATCAATATTTGTCTAGCCTTAAAAG
The DNA here is from genome assembly GCA_011076525.1 of Nettapus auritus. Lineage (NCBI taxonomy): Eukaryota > Metazoa > Chordata > Aves > Anseriformes > Anatidae > Nettapus > Nettapus auritus. Next base: position 174,075,753 of record CM021765.1, read on the forward strand.
AAGAAACAGAATTAAGAAATAAAAAAGCCAACCTTAATTTTCACTGTTTTAAATAACTATTCAACCTGAAAATTAAAACCCGGTATCTGACTTTCCAATATGCTGAGTCCTCTCTTGGAGTAATGTTCTGAAATATATTGCATGTATATGATGCGGTGTTCAAAGTGTACTGAATATTTTTAAATCAAGCAATACATACTAAAACCTGTTCTGAAAAAAAATGCAACTGACAATACCTATTCGTTTTATAGTTACACTGTGCTAGGAGGTGCACACAGGACAGAATTCACAATTACTTTAATAAATATTGGTTTGAAGTAGAAATGAGCCAACATAAATCTGAGGGACAATTATTGGAGCCTTTAAAATGCATATTATTTACAGTAGGTTTATACATAGTGCATTACTCTGCACAGTAGGTAATAGCAACGTTGAAGGCAAGGAGCACTGGAAGCGTATACTAAGAAACAGCAGACTTAGAGGCAGTCCACAGCTTCTTCCTAATCTGTGGAAATCAGTGTGGAGTCTAAAGCTCTACACAAGCCCCTTAAACCAAGGCAAATAAAGAAGGAGCATGCTAATCCACATTTTTATTTATTTTCTCTATGGAAGGATAAACATAAAGAATACAATAGCTACAGGCTTTATGCCCAACAGGACTAGCATTCAAAGATTTTTTCTCCATACAGTTTCTAGGAATAAGGATGTACCTGTGAGAAAGCAATTAAGAGTCTCCTTCCTTACCCCAACCTTTTGTTTCCAGCATCCTGGTTGCTATGAAAGGAGCACAATAATCCTCAACATTTAAACATTATCATTAATTTGGGTATTAGTAACAGCAGAGACATAAGTAGAGCCTTAGTTAGAGAAAAGAAGGCTTTGGGAATACCTTACAGTAGCCTTCCAGTACCTAAGGGGAGACTGCAAGAAAGCTGAGGAGAGACTCTTTACCAGAGAGTGTAGTGGTAGGACAAAGGGTAATGGCTTTAAACTAAAAGAGGGGAAAATTAGATTAGATATTAAGAAGAAATTTTCTATTCAGCGGGTGGTGAGACACTGGCACAGGCTGCCCAGAGAAGCTGTGGATGCCCCATTCCTGAAGGTGTTCAAGGCCAGGATGAATGGAGTTTTGGGCAACCCAGTCTGGTGGGAGGTGTCCCTGCCCATGGCAGGGGGTTGGAACTGGGTGATCTTTAAGGTCTGTTCTAACCCAAACCGTTTTGTGATTCTATTTGCTATTTATCTTTTTGAATGATTTGCAGTCAATGCTGCCTTCCGCACACTTGCACAATTAGATCTGGAGTCTAGAAAGATGACTTATTACAGTGGTATAGATGAACTTTAAGTGGATCTAGTACCCAAAACCATGCCAGAGGGACTGCAGTGGTTCAGAAGCATTTCAGGCAATGCATGCTGTACATGTAGAAGATGGAGTTCAAACCTGTAGTTGTGGCATACCTTCTGTTTAGGCAATTCAAAACTCTTCATTTAGGTGGTTAGCAAGTGTAGACTTGCTAGCAAATCTGAGTGCTTCCACATACTCATTTGGGATGGCAGGGTGCACAGGCCTCTATTCTCTAGAAAGAGACTATTGAGAATCTGAGATCATAAATATCTCAGTAAGATTACTTCTGCCTGAAAGAGAGGAAATTGGTTTCCTTAGACTATGAAATTGTGCACCACAATCCAAAAAATACTCTGCACAATTGTTCAAATAGAGGCAAACAGGAGCTAGTCATCCAAACACAAATAGCCACGAACCCAGAAATGTCCATATTTTACAATTTGGCCCATCTCTCTCACAGTATTTGAAAACAGTGACTAAAAACACTTTCCTTATAGAGAAGCTGTGTGCGTAGGCTACAAGTAATCAATGCATTTAATTGGTTTCACAGCATGCAAAAATGATACAATATGCAAACTGATAATGTATAATTATCTTCCTCTGTTGTTCTTGCTTCATTTCCTCTAATCTTCTGTTTTCATTCTCTTGAAGAGCTTGGTTATAAGAATGGCTTTTAGCCTATTGTTCAACTGAGAATATACACAGTGTGGGGAGAGGAAGAATCAACATCCCAGACCTCATTCCCAAATCTTTATACAGGTTTTTAACAAAACAGAACTGTTTGAAGGATTCCAGTTACTTAAAAAACTGATCAAACCAAAGACTAGAATTTAACCAAGGAGCGGTCTAAAACCTTTCAGGCATTCAGTTTGGCTGAATGTTCAGCTGCACATCACAACAAAGCAGCCACAGCACCTTCTATTCCTTATCCCAGTGGCAAGCATGAAGTTACCCTGAGCAATCAGAAAACACAATCAGGATATACAACAGTGAGATGCGGTGTTGCGGGGTAACAGAAAAGTGTTACCAAGTAGAAGGGAGGACTGGTAGCAGAGGGGATACCCAGATTATTTCCATAGGAGTATCAGAAAGGGATGCCTGGTTGTAGGGCGACAGAAGCTGAGAGATCAAGCTTACTGTATTAGTTGGGTGGCTGCCAAAAGAACTGAAAATCTGAACCAGACATCGTGAATAAAGTATTCAGCTGTGTAAATTTCCATTTCAGTAATTAGCCCTGGTCTTTCATAAGCTGTAGCTGTCTGCAAAGGGCCAGCATAGCATTAGGATCTTATAGGATCCTTAGGAACTTATACTGTAAAGTCTTTGAGCAGGGACAGAGCGTAGCACACTAAATAATGAGCCATATAATATAATATAAGAAGTGTGCAGGTCTGACTTCAGTGAAGAATTTGTTGCAGGTCTACACAATGTTCTCGAAACTTGATATATGTGTGCAGAATGACACCATTAAAATGACAGGCACATAATTTGCTAAAAAGACTGAATAGAGAAAGCAATTATTAATAGCTCAATTTTGAGCTGGGAGGAGTTGTTACATCTGTCCTGGGAGACTCATTCTGGGTCCAGTATTATTCATTACTCTCTGTAATGGCTTGGAGAATTGTGTGGAGTGTATGTTAATCAAGTTGGAAGACAATAAAAATCTACACAGGATTGGTAACACTTTGAAAGACAGGATTAAAATTACTTATGAGCTTGATTAAATAAGTAGGCCGAAAAAGTCACCAATGGCAGAATCACTCCAAAGAAGGCAAATCTGTTCACATGCATCAAGTAATATTTGACACTGAAATTTGAACTACAGGTACTGAATTAGTATCAATATCAAAGAAATGCTGCAAGGGAAAAAAATCAGTCAACATGGCATTGTCCCAGATTTGTTTTAGAGCAATAACTTTAAATAATATATATATTTGTGTATATATTTCCCCTCTTTTAACATGCATATCAGGTACTTCCTAGTTTTATCGCACATCCCAGTTTCAAATACACTCTTCCTGAATGTTTTAGTTACTCCAGACAAAGGAGACAGATGCAAGATAACATCAAAATTAGAGTATAAGGTTCACCAGTGGTTTAGCCTTTTGGTATTATGCCAGGTTTATTTAGATAACAACTCATTAGTTAGGTGCTTCAGATTCCTTACACAGAGCACAGAGGCTGTGTGTACGCCTATAGACCGTACCTCATCCAAGCTGGCTGAGTTCTTGCTAACTGTGTTGCTGCATTATAAGTGAGTGATAAATTGATTCACAAAAGTATAGAAATGTTGCCACACAAAAGACATGCATCAGATGGTATTAATAAAGAATAATACAGAGAAGTTATGAATTTTATCTGCTTTGATACTGGTAAAGCAAAAGATGAACTGTGTAATGTAATTTGGCATAACTTACTAAGAAATTCCTCAAAACCTGCAACTAGAAAGGCAGGTGTATGTAGGTCAAGTAGAAGGCAAAGGCTACAGGTACACTGGTATGTCTGAAACAATTCAGTGTTACTTTAGTCATCCACCCACTTCTGCACAGACATGCAGATGACACACAAAATGCTGAAATCCAAGTCAGTCTCAGGGCTGTGAGCTCACTTTTGTTTACAGTTCCATGTTCATACCGTATGAAAGGCTGTGGAGCTGGGTTTTCCGTACTAAAGAACAAGCTCCTCACCATTCAGAGCACGGGATGCTTCAGAGGGAGGTAGAAGGAGTTTCAAAATGTCTTTTTTCCCTTCCCATAGTCTATTGTGCTTTTCTACTCAGGACTACAAAGACAGTCAGAAAGCCACTCTTACAATTAAATCCAGAGGACCCAGCACTGCTGAGCAGAAGTTGGCTCCTTCAAGCTAGAAACCTGCTCACGTGCTAAGATTTCTCCTTGTTTTTCAGAAACACCAAATGACCTGGGAAAGGGGAAAGGAATCTACTTTCATTAATACCTTCCCTCTTCAAGCAACTGAAAATCAGGAAGAGATACTAGAAGCAAGACAGAGCTGTTGTATATTGTTTGGAGCAATTTCTCTAGTGAGAGGGTTTTGCACATTTCCAAGGCTTCTGAGGAAACATGCAGGCAAATTTTTACATCCCTTACACAGCTGTTGGTGTTCAAGGTTGTATACAACAGAGGATTATCCAGACTAGGTATTTCCAAGTTTTTGCTGACTTGGGACCATTGTTTGTAACAATAATTTCTGTCTACTTGACTGCCTGCTTTGTCATCTCCCAGTTTCAAACCCCCCTAAAGGGGAAGATTTCTGTCTTCAGGGTTAATATTCCTCACTGCAGGTTTTTACATCAGTAGGAATGCTTGGTTTAGATGTGAAGAGACTAATCAGATGTGCAAAAGGCTTCTTGAGGCAATTAGAATAATGAAACTTTAGCAATACTTTATCTATTCCCTAATTACATTGATACTTACCAGGCTCATTCAAACTGGGATAAAGTCCCCAAGCACTCTACGGAATCACTTTTAGGATGCAGTGAGAAATAAGCTGCTCTTCCGACTAGATTTTCAATGCAGCAGAGCATCTGCTGACATGAACTAGTTAAGATTTCATAAAAGCTTGCCACCGACTGATGGGTACAGAGCACATTTAAGATTCTGATCTGAACATAGAATATAAATCTGGCTCATATTTATCAGAGAGAGAACTGCGAGTAATAAAGGCAGTCCCCTACTATGTAGGATACTCTGCCAGTTTATCACAGACAACGTAGGCAATTCACCCAGAAAGACTCCTTGGTTCTCACTGAGTTATGTATAGGCAATTAAAGTCAATTAGAATATTCTAGTATCACACTATTGACAGCACCTGGAAAGTTGACAGAAAAATATTGCACATTCCACAGTTTTGCTTACCCGTGCTGTTGATTCTGGGCCACGATTAGCAATCTGACAGAAATCACTCTTTGGCAAGCCCAAGTCCAATCTGTTCAATAATTCATTGGTTTTGCTACAAAGAAATCCAATCCAAATAGAATTGTAAGTGCTTCCATAAAAATAAATACAGATTTTTATTCCACCCTTGGAATCTAGACTAGACATTTTATCATGTGACTGCTGAAGAACATCACAGGTGGAACAAAAGGTTATGGGAACAGACAGAATGAAAGAGGACGGAGGAAACAGAACCTATATTGTGGATAAGACATTTGCTGGGGGAATTTTTTAGGCAAATAGTTATTGTCATTTGCATATTTGCAGTCTATAGGGGCTATGCTTTCTTTCTGCATGGTAAAAGCTCCTAAAATACAGACTCACATACCATTGGACTTCATCAGAATGCAAGTGCTTCACTGAATTGTTGCAAATCCTTTTACCAGATCCATAAATCTCAGATAAGTAATTTAAAAGATTATTTTAATGCATTTTCCTTCATTGCTAATACAATGCACCCTTACAACATATTACTTAATCAGGTAGCAAGACTTCAAACCATTTTGTAGCATTAAAAAAGATGCTTGTCTTTAGTTGCAAAAGAATTGCACAACATTGTCATTTCTCATTCTGTCAAGGACAATTTTATTTTTCCAGTCGCATCCCTTATAAACCATATTTTCAAAGTAGCATCAGGTGTCTCACAGTTTCATAGAATCCTAGAATGGATTGGAAAGGACCTTAAAGATCATCTAATTCCAACCTGTCTGCCATGGGCAGGGACACCTTCCACTAGACCAGGTTGCTCAAAGCCCAAGTACAGATAAACAAAGTCACAAAGAATAACATAAATACTAAAAGCAGGAGTTTCATTGCCATGATCAGGGATCAGTTTCTTAAATTGCATGCCCAGGCATATATATTCAAGTCCTTGTTCACTCGAAAGAGTAGAGTTAGAGGCAATTTTATTTCTGTATACAGCTTTGCAAAGCATGAAAGTACTTCAAGAGGAATTCAACACAAAGATTTACTTTCCTGACAGGGCAGCCAGCTAACTCTGTGGGGGAGAAGATGCCAACAGCAAAGAAAGCTACTTAACCTTGCAGAAAAAGCCTTGTCTGCCAAATAGTGATGATGACTAACTGCAGAAACAGACTGTCAAAAGTGGTTTTATCTTTCACTCCATGTCCTGAAACAGAGAGTAGATGCAAAACGTTCTGCTGGTCAGTGGGTGTATTGAGGAGAAGTGCAGAAAACGAAAAGGAACCTACCTACAAGTTCTTCTGTTCTATTCTACAGAATATAAAAACAAGTTAGCTATTTAAGTACAGAGGACTTGCTCACACTGTAGCAAACCATGCCTTTAGAGTCTTGGCATTCCCAGTTCACTCCCTTTCCTTCATTACCTGGGAAGTTATGATAACCTCAGCCAATGCACAATATAGAAAGAACCAAGTGGAACACAAGAACACAAGATTCCCTGATCTACAAAGCACCTGTGTGGTAAAGGAATTAATGGTATCTTCTTAACCGTGCTTTAAGCACACACTTTTTTTTTCTTTTTCTTTTTCTTTTTTTTTTTTTTTTTTTTTTCAGGGAAGATGAGTGGTAGAGTGGTAGAGTGGTGAGATTGCACAGAATAATTTTGGGAACTTTAAGTTTTAAATTGCAGATTGTGTTTCTCTACCTATGCTAAAATAACAATTTATTTCTGCACCAGAAAGACCAAGAACTCCTACAGAAAGTCTGGACTATATCTGAGAACGTTGTAGCTCTGTAAAGAAATATCTGGCCTCTTGGGGGATATCTGGATGCCTTAATTCCTTACAGATAGTAAAAAATGACTTAGGGTATGCACAAGTTCTCAGTACTTGCATAAAAAGGAGGTGGATGGCTGACATTACTCTCCCCAGATCACCACACTGATACGTGAAAAGCTAACTCAGTTTTGGTATTAGAAAAGATGTTTACAAGAGTGAAAGCAAATAAAGTTTCTCAGCAAGAATGTGTACTGCTTTTGTGTACAGAAAGCATCTCATTACACCACATTAAGTGATACAGTAATAATGTTTTCCTATCACAAGAAAGCGACTCAGGTTTCTGAATATGACTGAAGACAAACTCTGTCAAGTCACTCATCTATGTTAATTCATAGTGTATTGTCTCTATGAAAACCCAACAGAGCATCTTGAGATGCCAGACTGTCAAAATGTTGTCTGAATGGTACTTTCCATAATATTAATTCTAAAGTCATAATAATGTAGAGCATAACACAAGCCATGCTGCAGGGAATGGGGGAAGTCAGAGAGATGACAGTTCAATTAACGTTCCAGAGAGGAAAGCATTATCTCCAGAAGGAAATCAGCATATCAAAGTGTCCATAGGTATTTCACATTCAGACAGCTGGAGCAACATCTCACTCTCACTTGGTAAAACTTCAGGGGCTAATCAAAAATGCTGATAAAATATGGTCCTCTAAAATAATTAATATGAAGGAAAGAAGAAGATGAGCTGAAGAATTGCGCCAAGCATTATTCTGCATACAACAGCCTCCTGATATTCTTTGAAAATAGTTAGGCAGAAGGAAATACAAAATTTAGACAAAGCAATAAGATGGCACCCTCCTAACAGGCTGTTAACCCGAGCTCTTACTTCCCCGAAACATCAGGCTTCAGGGAAGAGAGCAGTGTTTAGAAGCACTGGTTAAGCTGATGCATTCTTACAAAAATATTTTGTTTTGTGTTGTATTCCGTAGTTCTGTTTCCCGTCACACAATTGGGAACAAGCCTTTTGCTACACTAATTAAAATAGGCTACTCCCATACTGGTTTAATAGCACCAGGCAATACCCATAGCAATGGGAACTCAGCCATCTGCATTGTGGTAACAGTTCCTGCCATAGTTTTGACCTGTTCCAAATAGTACTTTCCTAAATAACTGTTGGCTGCTGTCCGGGAACTAATATTAACCACAAATATTTCCCATAAGGCTCTATGGATGCAATTGCCCCATTTTGGGAGGTAAAAAAACTTTGCTAGCAACAGAAACAGGCAGCCTCAAGCCTGTTGGCCTCAAAAGTGACAGTGATTGACAGTGTTAAATTTGTTAGTAGTGATGCAGCTGTGGTGGAGAGAAGCACTGTCAAGCTTGGGATCGAAAAACTCTTAAGAGCTGTCATGGGAAAATCCTGACTCTGTTGCCAGTAACATGTTGAGTAATGTGGGGACAGTGCGTGACCATCAAAGTCAGTCCGTGTTGTGACTCTTTCTGGGGGTCCTTAGATATAACACTTTACATTCCACAACTCTTCTTCAAGCAGAGTCTTTTCTTGTGCGCCTATTACAAACTGTTACTTAAAAACTTATACTTGAGGTGCAACAAGTACATGTAGAGTGCAGAAATGTGAATCTGTTAGGTGTTCCGCTGAGAAAGGTGTAATTTAGGGACTTACAATAGTATACCCTTCATCCTCATGAACTTCATCAAGATCAGTGAATCTATGTGCATTTCAAATTTTGGGGGACTAAAGGCATGTGCTCTCCACATTCCCACTGAGGTAAGACAAAGGGGTGGATATAAAAGCCTGAATGAGCCTAAGTTCATTTAGCCTAGAAGATAAAAATAATTTTTCTTCCTACAAATATATGTCTTGGCCTTAAGTCCTTTTCACAGACTAACATTAAAACTGCATCAATTAAAAAGGCCTCTCATCATTTCATTACTGCTTCCCAATGAAACCAGTGGCAGTTAATTCTTTTGCCTTAATTGATGGATATTGAAATGCCAGAATGTAGAAAAATATACCAGCTTTAATGCCAGTGCTTTAAAAAAACAAAGCACAATATTGTTGTATATGTCATAAATCTATTTATTTCTCTTGACACTTTTAAAAAGATAATGGACACTTAATGCTGCTGAAAACAAGACAGTTCCCGAGCTCTTTGGTTTCTCAAGCTGCAGGATTTTCGGCATTACAATTCTACTCTAACAAATGTCTATAAGTATGCTAAAAGTCATTAAAAAAAAAAAAAAAAAAGTAATAAAAAATAAAAAATAAACAAGCCTAAGCCAGATAAATCATTATATTCATTTCAGAGAGGAGACAACCTGACTGGCTAAGACAACAAAAGCAGCATCTCATGCTGAATGACACAGACACACCAGGTTCCAAATTCATGGCCAGTGAGCAATGCTGAAGTGATTTTTCACCCTTTCCCTTCAATTCTACTGAAAAATTAACAACCCTACATAATGCATACCTAGTGTATCATACATCACCATTCATTATGTTTTTTAAACAGTAACAGGACTCCCCTTCTGAAAAACAAAATGTGAAACTTAATTTCTTTCAAGATGCATCTTTTTTCAGCACCAACAAGCATACCTACCTATCCGTCTCCTCACCTCAGCATAGTTAATTGGCTAAGCATAACAGCTTCATCTACTGTTGCAGAAATTAAGATCTGTTGCTTAACACTACCAAAGTCTACTTGCAAGAAAAGTTGCCCTTCACTGCTTTTAAAGTCCACAGTGGGTGCATTCTTACTACAGGCCTAAAATTAGACTAAGTTAGGCCAGGCCCAGAAAACCAGCAGACTGGATAGAAGAAAACTTAGATGACTAAACCCTGCTCTTGCTCTTTCCTCAGCTGCAGCTTTGCCTTGTGCGCTGCATTTCAGTCATGCATCTGCTATGACCCACAATCCAGGACGTCTGGAACAAGAGAGATTGCTGCTCCTCTGTCTCATGGCCTTACAAGGGCCATCAAAATCAAATGTTAAAATAGGAGAAATTCCAGAAGTTGGCCCAAAGGTAGATGAGATTACTGCCCATTTATGCAGCTTTCCCATTGCTACCATGTCAGAATACGGAGAAGGAGACTCCAAGCAGAGCTGTAGTTGGGATTTTTGCAGATGAAAATTATTTGCTTAAGTGTGAATGAAGCTAGAGGCCAAAACTTAGATCTGTGAAAACAAATTCCACCAAATGCACATACTTCAAAATTAAGCCATTAAGAAAGTTATTTTTAAGAAAAAACACCTCCATCACTTGCCAACAAGCATGCCCTCAGCTCTACATGGATTCTCGTTCTTTTCCTTTACCTCATCTCTCTCTAACCCACACACAGAGAACAGAATCCACTTTGGGGTAAGAAGAAAAAAACAAACATTAATAATGTGCAAAGTTGTCAGCATGAACTTATACACTCCTGTTTTTTTTTTTCTTTTTTTTTTTTTCTTTTTTTTGGGGGGGGGTGAATATGTTTGTGGAGATTCATCTTTTGCTGGAATTTATAAAATGTAAGATTACACAGATTACTAACCCATTAAATTCCTGTGTGATGTAGATGGCTCTTCCCCAATGCACTTTCCTGGGAAGAAAAGCTATCCTCTGGTTATATAGTTTACTTGCTTCATGCAGTATTCACAGACTTCACTGGGAGTAATGCACAAGCATGCCAAGGAGGACTTGCACAAATCTAATAATAGTGATCAAAACGGTGCTATTTTTGGCTGGTAGCCATTATTGCCTGCAAGTCTTTGAGCATGAGGTCTAGGGAATAAGAACAAAAAATGTGGCAATTGTTCATTTTACCTATAAGGCTTGAAGAAAGTATAAAAATAGTAATAAAAAAATAGGAACTTTCTCAGCAGAATTATTTTCATCACTTCCCACTCACACACAAAACTATTTTTTATGTCAGCCCACTTCCTTTTTTTGTTTTCCTGACAGAATTAAATAATGCTACTGAGCTATTTTTTCCTCCCACCGACTCATCCAATATTCTTGGAAGTTATTTTAGACATCAAGTTTCATTTATTATCTGAAGCAATAAGCATAAATCCAGTTTTAAGGAAAATGCAGTTTTGTATAAGTCTATTGCATAGATCTTCCATTCTGTGTGCTCCATCTGCATGTGCAATCTGCTTCTACATTTTCAGCCAGCTTGCATGGGCAGATTAATGCATACAATTAGAAAGCAACCTCACAGGCGTTCAATAAACTGCCTTCATTATTACACTCAAGAGAGTCCCTTTGGATGTCTATAAAAGCCTAGTTTTCTGCCTGTTAGCTAAATAATTGACAACGCTTAAAATAATCAGGAGCAAATGAACAAAATGAAGACCATTGTGGTGAAAAGAAGCAAACAAAAGATTCTCAAGGCTGCAACCTTTTTGTGTGAGCCCTCTCACTCTCTTTAGCAACCTACATTGAAAGTCTGGTCAGGTTTACATTTGCACTTCTGTGGGGAAAATTTGTTACCAGCCTGCTGTTTGAACCACACATCACAGAGGACTGAAAACTGGCAAGGACGCGAGTATTTATCCTGTAAAAATAGATAAATAAATAAAAATTCTGGTTTGATTCAGGTTTTATTTCCTTGCATTTTATGACTTTTGAGAAAACTGCTTTGGCAGGCAGGCGTATATCAGGTTGGTTTGGTGAAACTCCTGTACTGTGCTTGGAATATGCACTCAGAGGCACTCTGGCAAATTGCATTTCCAGCTCCAAATTCTGAGCTGAATATATCCAGCACACACATGGTACCAGAGTGCAACAGTGCCAGGAATTTTTACAGGAGTGCAACCTTCACAAAAACAGAGACATGAGTGTGTAACAAAGGCAAGGGTGAAGTTGTGCAACTGCTAACGTGTGCTATTAAAAAGAAACCCTATGCGTGGACTGCTTTTCCCATTACACAAATTGGTAGATGGCTATTAGAAATACAGTGGACCACATCCAACACTACAGTTTCTGGGAAGTCAAATTCAAATTAAATGAAAATACCTTATCAGAGAGCTGGGCTAAAACCTTATGGAAAGATAGTCTACAGTTCAGGCTCAGATTCACACAGCTTACACAGAGCATTCATGCAAGCCACAGAGAAAAGCAAGTCACGAGCTGGCCATCCCTCACTGTTGTTTAAATGACAAATTTTGTGTCCTAACTAAAGAGGGACATTCTGAAAAGTCCTGGGCCAGCCAACTAACCTCTTATTCATTCCCATTTGTAACATTACATTCAGTCCTTTTCTTACAAGGATTAGGTAATTGCAAAGCATGGACTACACATTTATTATCTTTTAATGCAATCTGACAGAAATACAGTCTCTACCACAGGGCATCAATGTAAAATGCATCCAAGACACCATTACTCAGAAGAAATTTCACATATAAGCAGCTTTCAGTAGGGAAACATGCACGTACTCTGTATTTTCTAGATCTGGTATCTGCAGAGGCAGAGCCACAGCAATGCTATCACCAATAAATCCCTCAGGTGTTAGCACCAACCCCAGCAATCCTGTCATGAAGCAATTCCTTCAGGCCAAAATCTGCTCCTGAATGTTGTTTGGACTTTTTATACAAAGCTACTTTAGGACATACCTTGTGAGTTTTACCCAGTTTAGTCACCTGTTAGAGCCTGTGTCCAGCTGATCCTCAGACTCACAGCCTTTTCTACAACACTCTGCATGCATGCCTAGACCTAATTCTTGCAAGAAAACAACACTTACTCAAGCAACTGCGATAACACACACAGTTGACTCTCAAGGGCTGGCTCCACACAAAGACGGTAACAAGGTTTTCAGGAGATAGGAACTACCTGTAGTCTGCAGGCAGGGGACAAGGCAGCAGGCAATTTTTCTTCTTGGCATTTGCTTATTTCACGTATACACCCTTTGAAAAGGGATTTCACTGAGAAGTTCATGTTTTTAATAGTGACAGGAATTTAATCAGAACAAGGAACTTCTGGGCAGTATTATGCTTTATTTGCAGAGCATGCTAATGACAGGAGAACCATATGTGCCTTTCCGTATCAAATACAATCAGCATTTCATACCAGAAAGGTATTCATTGGGCTGTACCCTGTGGAGGAAGGTACAGCTGATGGTGGTGATCAATTTAAAAGGTTTTCCAGCTAATGAGACCATAGGTAGGCATTGATCTCCCCAGGAAAATACTGATGTTGCAGCTACAGATGCTTGCAGAAGACAGACTAACAAGGCAGCTTATTTTTTGAAATGGCTCCGCAGACATGGCTTTGCAGAGGTCACTGCTTTATATGCAGTGCATGACCTCTCCCAAGCAGGGAAGGAAATCAGAATATTCTAGCACAGACAGTAAGGAAAGGGGCACAACCTCATATTTGTTCTCTTCACCACTAGACACAGGCTCTTAGATGATGGAAGTAATGAGTCCCTCATTTTTGCATAGTGCACAAAAGCACACAACTGCTTTAAATACCAAGCACTTTTCTAATAAATAGCAGTGCATCAGTGGAGTTACTTGGCAAGGTCTGAAGTGTCACACAACATCTTCCCATTACTATGGGATGGTGTGCTCCGAAACACCAATGAATCTTACCAGTGACTTCAACATCTGGTGGTAAATCCATTACCACTCAAGACCTTCCCATCAGCGGATTTTGTTGTACCAGGGAAGGCAGTAATATTATTTTATACAATATGAAAGGTTTTTGGTTAACCAAAATTGCATTCACTGTAGGTAGGCTTTCAGATCACCTCTTTCAGTATCTACAGGACTCTCCTGGTGTATATTTAATAAACAGTATATACAAATAATATTCTGACAGCTAGACATCTCTCCTGCAGTGGAGCTCAACAGCCCACCTTTAATTTCAGTCATGTCAGTCAGTTTGGTTTCCTGGGATGACTCCAGCTGAACACTCACAAGGCTCTCCTATATCAGTGGACGAAGTGGCTGCCAGACAGTCTCCTCTCAGCACCCAGCCAGCCTGAGCCCCTGCTACACCTGGGGACAGACTGACTGCCCACATGAAAGTGTTCCAGAGCATTTGGGATTGCTTTTCACATGACCAAGCTTACTTTTAACAGAAAAAGCACTAACAAGCAGAATTCCTTTCACCGTAAGGGAAACAAAACAAAACAAAACAAAACAAAACAAACAAACAAACAAAAAAACAGAGGAGGTGAGGGAAAGGGAAAGATGTGTCTCCATTCATGACTAATTAAGCCTTAAGACAAATAAAAAATTTAAACAGGAAAATAAGAACCCTCACAATCCCCGCAGGAAAAAAGCAAGTCCCATAACTGAGGACCGTGTACTGAAAAGATTTGATGAGGTTGCTTGGGGCTAGGCTAGGCTCAAAGAGCATGAAAGTGTCAATCAGGAACAGGCTGAGATAGTAACATTGTGCAGGGTCTTCAGAAATCCTGAGGAATCAGGGTGTGCTGAGCGAAAATCCATGCTGGGACAAGCAGAGGACAAACTGCAGGCAAAATGCCAATATATAGAGACGAACATTAGCAATATATTTTAGGAAAGAGCTGTACCTAAAGCTAAACAGGAAGAAATAAGAGGAAAATGTCAAGAAAGGCTGAGTTCAGTGAGAAAGCTCTAAAATGGCTATAGATTAGAGAACAGAGTCAAATGTCAGAGGGCAAATGATGAAGGAACTGGAGCTTCTAGCATGGGACAAAACTGACTCCTCTAAAGGTAAGAGAGGAAGAAAGAGCAATCAATCATGCTAGAAACACAGGTGAGTTATTTCAGGAGTCAAAGATAAAAAAAGATAAAGGTGACTGAACAGCATTGTGTGTTAATTATGTGATGGAATTCGTTTGGATCAGTTAAAAATAAATAAATAGGGCAGAGTGAATTAGCAAGGCAGGAACTTCATTGCCAATGAATTAATTATGTCAGGACTTAAGCCCTATCTAAACCTGATATTAAAGAGAGATTATTGGGAAACAGGTCTTCACAGCAGATCTCTACATCTAAGCTGTAGAACTGTAGTGAATATAGAGTCCTCATTTTTTCCATGTGGGTTAGATTTTTTTACTATTCACTAAAATAAATGGGTGGAGATGTAATTTAGATACTGCTTTGATCATTAGTCTTGAATTGAATGATCACATATTGATTCAGTTAGAGAAAGAAAACACAAAGTCAGTCTATAACTCACAGTTTTTGTTTCAAAGTGTATCCTTTGAGAAGCTAAGAGAAATCTACTGAACCAAAGAGCTCACAGGATAAGGTATGGAGGAGGCTTGGAATATTTCAAGTCAAAAAAAGTGAGAACAACAACAGAAGCCAAACCCTTCCTGATCCCCAGACCAGCCAAAAGAAAACCATCCAACCAAGCAAGCAAAAAAGAAAGCCCAGCCCCCAAAAACAGAAAGACAAGCAAATAAGGAAATTTAAATAGTAAGTTTCAAATCTTACTTACTGATATTGATCTTCAAGGAACATCTCTCTTCTTTGCATTTCTTGTTGCCTTTTTTTAACTTCAAGTCTCTCTGCCTACAGCATTAAAAACAGGAAATTTCCAGTCAGCAAGAAATATAATTGATTATTTCAATTCAAGCATTTCTATATTCTGGTTCTCAAAACAACAATAGCAGTAGTAGGTGGGTGCGCAAGTGACCCAATCGCAGCTTTTAAAGTATTCAAGCACAACCAGACAAAAAACTCCTACTAAACTCATCAAGAAAACAGCCTGAAAATGACACCATGCTCCTGGCAGATAGGTGTACCCTCACAAGGGGCCTTGTAAGCCTTCATGACTCACACCACTGTTAGGACCACTTCTCCTAACATCTGGTGCAACATTAGTTCTAGTAAGAAGGTAGAGGATGAGAACCAGAGCACAAAAGCCAATCTTGCCCCTGTAGCACTGAAGGGACAATGATTCAAGAAGATGGACCTGTGGCCTTCAGGAGCATCAGGTACTGGTCAGTTTGGATAAATGTTAAGACTGATGAGGATGGGAGACATTTATGCTTATCCAGTGTTATCCATTTATGCTTATCCAACTCTACCTCAGATACTTTGTCCAGTGAAAGAGTCAACCAAGGTCTCAACACATAAAACTCATGGGCAAATCTGGATACCACACAAGCAATCTGGTCCTTTAACATAAAATTGCACAATTTCCAGTGGAAGGGTAGTCTGAGCTACGCCATCCCTCAAACTGAAGCAGAATAAAATGTTAAAATAGATCAGAAGCTAGAGAACTTTCTGCAGCAGCAATATGTAGCTCAAGCTAAATTCCAGTCAAAAGGAGGCCAGGCAATTTTTTTTTTTTTTTTTTTTTTTGACATGCA
Source organism: Nettapus auritus (assembly GCA_011076525.1). Taxonomy (NCBI): domain Eukaryota; kingdom Metazoa; phylum Chordata; class Aves; order Anseriformes; family Anatidae; genus Nettapus; species Nettapus auritus. The sequence goes on from CM021765.1 coordinate 174,092,076, forward strand.
GGCTGTAAGTAGGTCCAGTGGGAAGAACAGTCAAAAGGCAGTTCAGTGTATTAAAAGCAACAAATCAGAAGTGCCAAACCGTGATTTCAGCCCTGCTACATTTTGAACACAAGGTTCCCAGTCTGCGGTTGGTGGGGGGATGCTGCAAGGAGAGGGCCTATCTGAGGGTCAGAACAGCTACCACCACATTGAGCATGCAGGCACTGCCACCTCCGACTGTCACTCTGCTCACCTCCCACCTTCAGATGAAAAAAAGGAATTGTTTGGTAACCCAGCAACCAGACCTTGCTCTAAACAAAGTGCCCTGGAAATTTCAGAAAATACCTTAAAGAAATGAGAAAGGGACTGTAGCTGGGAATGGCCAATTTGGGCAGAGCCCCAAACTGGAGATGACACTGGGACCTGGGTGGAGGTGTTGTGCAAGACCAGGTAAAAAAGTGTGTGTGTGTGTCGGGGGATGTAAGGGGGAAAATTGATGTTAAGAATAAGGCTATACCCCCCCCCCCCCCCCATCCCATCATTTTCTTTCTGTAGTACAATCAATAGCATTTCAGAAAAAATGCAATTTACTGCCAGTCACTCAATTACTTTGCCTTCAGTGATTTCAGGGTGGGTATTTTTTAATTGGATAAAGAATGACTGTCTGGAAGAGATTTGCCTAACAAGTGCAAATTCCTTCTCAGCATGTGTTGGATTAAGAAAAAAAAATCCTGTCAGATGTATGCAGACAGGAAAAGAGCCACTGTGTTGTGTAACAATGATATAAACTGTTGAAAGACAAATGACTTAGAGGTTGTTATTTGGAAAAAGGCAATGGGAAATTAAACAAAAGAACAAAGACAAATCTCTGAATAAGGTGTCCTGTTGCTCAGGCAGTTCGGATGTTGAGACAGTAGTAGAATGCATGAAGTACTGACATAACTAAAAGAAGCTTCAAATTAAAGTAAGGCATATCACCCCACAATATGAGTAAATTTTAACTGTTTAAAGAATAGCTTGTTTGCTCCTATCCCCTCCATCCAGAGACTGATGATTTTTTAGGCAGAAGATTCCCATCCATCTGTGCAGCTTAACAACTTACAAGGGAAGAAAGGAAAGAAAAGAATCTGATGGCATCTATTATTGGCAAAGGTGGTGCTGATACCCTCATGGCAGCAATGAGAATTCCCATCCTTTTCACAATCACTGCTCAGCAGTGAAAGCTGATGCCTTCACCTCTGAAAGACCATTTGTACTGGGTCTGGCTGGGATGTTAACTTTCCCTGCAGCAGCCTATACAGTGCCATGCTCTGCACTTGGAGCTAGAACAGCAGTGTTATCACACTAGTGTTGTGTCTGCTGCTGAGAAGTGCTGGCACAGTATCAGGACTTTCTCTAACCTTCCTGGAGGGTGGGCAAAAAAGTGAGAAAGAAACATCACCAGGGCAACTGACCTAAACCAACCAAAGAGATATTCCATACCATATGATGGCACACTCAGCAATAAAAGGTGGAAGAAGGAGGAAGAGGGGAGGGGTGGGCTTTCGTTGGGAAAAGTCTGTCCTCCTCGCAAACACCGGCTACGTGCGTTGAGGCCCTGCTTCAAGGACGTGGTCAGGCATCGCTTATTTGTGGGAAGTAGAGAATAATTTCTTTTCTCTGCACTTCCACATAGCCTTTGCTTGTTTTGTTTTGCTGTTCCCTTTCCCCCTCCCTTTCCCCTTTCCCTTTTTCCCTTTAGTTGAATTGTTAATTAATAATATTTCCTTAATATATATATATTTTTCCCTTTAATTAAATTATCCTTATCTCAACCCATGAGTTGTTCTTTCCTTTACTTCTTCCCCTCCTCCTCTGAGAAGGGGGAGTGAGAGAGCGGTTGTGGTGTTCAGCTGCCTAGCACGGTAAAACCACCACACCATTTGAAATGGAATCCACCACCATGCAAGCTTCCTTTAAGTTCAAAACCAAGGGTCGCTGGAGTTGCCCTGTTCTATCTCCTAGATAGGACAACACAGTAATAAATACAGTCCTTCAGGGGACTGATCGGAAGTATTCGTCTTGCTCTAATCTGCGCTGGTGCAGCCTCACCTCGAGTACTGTGTGCAGCTCTGGGCACCACAGTACAAAAAGGACATTCAACTGTTGGAGAGTGTCCAGAGGAGGGCGACAAAGATGGTGAAGGGCCTGGAGGGGAAGATGTAAGAGGAGCGGCTGAGGTCACTGGGCCTGTTCAGCCTGGAGAAGAAGAGGCTGAGGGGAGATCTCATCGCGGTCTACAACTTCCTCGCGAGGGGGAGTGGAGAGGCGGGTGACCTATTCTCCATAAACACCAGTGATAGAACCCGTGGGAACAGGGTGAAGCTGAGGCAGGGGAAGTTTAGACTAGATATCAGGAGGAGATTTTTCACTGAGAGGGTGGTTGCGCACTGGAACAGGCTGCCCAGTGAAGTAGTCACTGCACCACCCCTATATGAATTTAAGAAACGTTTGGACTGTGCACTTAGTCACATGGTCTAAACTATTGGGTAGACCTGTGTGGTGCAAGGAGTTGGACGTGATGATCCTTATGGGTCCCTTCCAACTCGGGATATTCTATGATTCTATGATGCTATGATTCAGTATCACAGTATCACCCCATCTCCCACTAGATAAAAAAGAAGGAAATATACTACGGCTGTTCTCCCACCAGGAGGCTGCCTGAAGAAAATCCCAGCATATTCAAATTACTTACTAGTAGCTGTTGCAACTGCTTCCTATTACGGAGGTTTACCCTGGGACCCTTGCTTAGGATGCATACAAATTATGGGAAACAGGACTCGGACATTCTCTAACTAATGACAATCTATCAGTAGGCATTGCCAAAGCACTCCACATTTGGCATGGTCTTCAAAAACAAAGCCAAACGTGGAACAGCTGTGATATTGAAGGTAAACATGTTGAAAAGCATTAGCAGAAGGTCTGTAAAGTGCCTGGTCTTAACAAATTCCTGAAAAAGGCCATTTGTGATGATTAACACAGTCAAGTTAAAAAACACATGATTTGATAAAGAATAAAATGAAATTACAGTTTGTTCTAAACAGGACAGTTTCTAAAGATGGCAGGATCGTTACTATGCAATATAAGAGCAGAAGTAAGAAAGTGGCATGCGGTAGAATTATGCTCAGCCTTTTTACTTCAAATCTTTTAACCTTTTCATATTTAGTCAACATTTCGAATATACACTGGAAAGGCTAAAGGCAGGATAACAGGAACAGAGACTGAATGTCAGGAAACAGAAACATGCAGCACACTGAAGTTACTCTATTTGGTATACAGAAAGCTTAAAAATCAAGAAGCCAAATATCAGCCCCTTATTTATTTTCTTGGGAATTTTGACAGTCCTTTCATCTAAAAGACTCAAAGTAAGTTATGGCTCAGTCTGGTCAAAATCTGTCATGTGAAGACTGTACAAAAGACACCAAGCTGCAGATGCCTGCTACTAATGAGCAAATAACAACACTGCTTCTCCCGTACTCCCACACTGTCTACAGATCAGACACATATCTTAGCACCAGCGAAAAATACAGAAATAGGAATTCCCTTGCTAACATTACAAAAACTCTCCAAAATTATTCCTGTGAGCACTCAGAGCTCACTAGCTTAAGGGAAATGAAAAGGCGAACTCATGCAACCCCGAGTTACCCCATGAACAAATCAAAGCAGTCCCAGGACGAGCTGGCTGACATTGAGCAAAAGCGATCCCAAATCCCCGCTCAATGCTACACACAGAGACTGGTCTTGTGGCATATAGAATGGTGGGGGAAGGAACTCCTCTATTCTCTTTGGGAACTGGAAAGAGACAAGGTTGATGGCAAGAGTGTTGGTATTCCAGCATCTACCCTCATGGTTAATTAAAGAACAACAGAGACAGGCAGGTGGACTTATACACGTGGTCACACAGACCTTCCACATTTGGTTACAGCTTAGGCAAACACCCATTTTTCTCTCGGTCACAAAGATAAAGGAAGAGTGGATGTTGATTTTCTGTGAAAAACAAGTATTTAAGTATTAACATAAACAGCTCCTTTGTTCATGAGCAGCATTGGGTTACAGCACATCGTCCTGAGAGTCAAGGGAGAACAGAGCTGAGCACCAGCACCTGTTCTTGTCATGACACAATAGTTTGTAGGGCTTCACCACTGAAGTTTGTTGGCAGAGTAACTCTCCAACTGTGAAAGTTTCAGGGTCCATGACAATAAAGGCAGATAGCCTTTCAGACCATCAATTTTGTTTTTGTTGAATGAATTATAACTTTGAGCAAGTTATAATTTGCTCAGTGGTCTCCTTTGGCTCAGTGGTCTACAAATCTATGACTTAAAAAAGAAGGAAAAAAAAAGTTTCTCTCCTCTGGTAGCCTATAGTACCAGTACCTAAAGCACTAGTTCTTTAAGATCCCCTTTCTGTCATGTCTAGCTCTCTGGGTGAGAGATATCTGGGTGAGATATGCAAATAAGCATCTTTTAGTGGCTTTCCAGCATGCTTTTCTTAACCACAGAGTTGCCTTTTTAATATACTAATGTCTTTCAAGCAGAAATCTTTATCAGCTCAATTACTATTGTGGGAGACAACACGAACAAACAAATTCAGATTAAGAGTTCCCCTTCATGCTTCTCAGTTTTGTTTGCTTGCTTTGTGGGTGTAAGTTTATTTATTCAAATTAAACAGTTTGGCAAAGATGTTCACCATGATGTTGCACTCTTCTTTAGAAGAAACTGATAGTTACAGTTTTATTATCTACAACACCTATAAAGATTTTATAATCTGTCGGTGTGAAGGTAAGGAAATTAAAGAGCATGAAAACAAAACCGATATATCAATGTATTTTCTAGGTGCAACTATAAGTTATTGCAGTCTTGCAACAACTTCTTGTCCAATGCCCATGAGCAAAAAACATATATTTAATAGCTGAATAAAATATAATTAATCCCCTTTCTACCATTGCTATCATCACTGTTTCTGGAGCTATACATGAGCTGGTAACTGTTAAAAACATTTCAGATGGTACTATTTATTGCCCCTGCGAGTTATTGTGTATGGGCTTTTTCACAAAGATTAATGCTAACCACTAAAAGACTAGGAACAGACTAAGCTTCATCTAGAGGCAATTAAGGCTATTTTTGTTTATGCATCTCCTTGTATGCAATCCAGTAGCGATGATTTGGGAATTAACTCAGCTTTCAGCTTTTGCACAGAAGATCATTTTTATTGTTATGGAGACAAAACTTGCAAACTTGAAATCTCCCTTTCCCTCATTACTGTTGTACACATCAGTGTCATGTTCCCCCTCCTCTTTGTTGTTGTTGTTGTTGTTTTTGTTGTTGTTGTTTAAAAATGCAACATTCTCAGCCAAGTGCTACTTGGTCTCCACCAAGGAGAAATGAATGAATTTGTACAAAGGTTTATAAAGCACAAAGGATGAGAAAACACTTTGTGGAAATAACTAACTCAAAGAGACAAACACTTGCAAAATAAAACTGATGATTTGAAAGTGAGCTGTTGCTGCTGTCAATATATGGATACATGGTCGAAACTAGAAGGAAAAGAGATACTACATTTTAGCTATGCACCTGAGTGTGCCATCCATAGAGGGGCTGAAGAAGCATTAGGAATTCAGGGGGCACTCAAAACAATGCAGTTAGACTATAATGACCTTTTCACGTTTGGGTGCCTTTTCCACCATGACAGGATAGATTTTCTTGTGTTCTTCCTTCCCATGTGTACAGCAAGCAGCTGTGGATTTCTATAGTCTTTGTGCCACTTGCCACAATCAGATCTTACAGAGAAAGCTCATGCCAAAGTGTACTGTATAAGCTGTATCACTAGACACGACATTCACCCTGACCCTAGTGTTCTCCCTTTCTCTCTGTAACTCTCCAGGTTGCATGCAAACACAAAGCTAGAGTTTCTGAAGAACCAAAGGAAGGCACAAATCCCAAAGAAAACCAGGCCAGATATTCTTCAGTGTGCTACTATGAGAAGGAGGACTGGATTTCCTGTTTCCCTGACATTATCCAGGACTACCACTTCATTTCATGAGCCTGTTTCACATAGTTCAGCAAAATCAAGCATCAAGAAATAAACTGCTATTTGGTTCAAAATCTGCAGTAATCATGTTTTACCTTTTCTCTCTGAACTGCTTTCTTTTTCAGGATTTCAGCTTCTTCAGCTGCTTTTTTTGCTTTCACATATTCTTCTCTCTTGTGCTATGTGAAATCAAAATTAAAAAATATTTTACATATGTACATAAAAAGAACACATAAGGTAACATGACTCTTGTACTACACATCTTTTAAAACTGGAGTGTATTTTATGAAAGTTTCCAGACTTTTTTTTCTTAGAGACATTGAATAAAGTAGGCTGTGTAAGTGCTGCTCCAATATTGGCTTTGGAAAGGCTGAGAAATCTGTGACTGATGAATGGGCACCCATGCAAGGAATCACACAGATGATCGGTAACTTACAAGCATTTATACCTTTTATAACAGGAACAACACATCTACTACATAGCACTGGATGGGGGTCGTACATTGATTAATTAGTGAAGTTGTAGGCAGCACACTGGAAGATACAGCGAGGCTTATAAGTGTCTGTACTGGTTATCATTTTAGATATGATCTGTGATACTGTTTGATACATATTCATGGGCAGATTTCTCATTTTCTTTGGTGAAGATCATTTGTTTCTAGTTTTCTGCTGTTTCCTTCAGGTTTCATGACTTTCTTTTGCCGAGCAGCTGTGAGTTCATTTTATAACCATATGAAACACTTCATGAAAAGCCTTTTTTGAATTCCTGAAATAAACAAATTTATTCTTTCTGACCTTTTGTTGGTATTTAGATTGCATGAGCATCATTTGCTGTTTTTGTCTTGCTTCAGCCTCTGAATCCCTTCCACCTTAAAAAAAAAAAAAAAAAAAAAGTATAAATTACATTTTGCATGAGCATTTAAAGTTAAAATGCTAGTCATTTCTGAACAGAGCAATATAACAAATTGAATGTACGCATATACAGAAAATTTTTCATAATTACAGTAGCTGTCTGACATTAAAGAGAATGGGCAGGAGACCTTTTTGATCATTTTATCCATCCATCAAAAGCACTAACTTATTATTTGCAGAGCATCCACTGTATCATCCACTCTACCAGCAAATATATCCTACTGTATATGATCAGTTTACTGAGGAACTATTCCATTTTCAGAAGATCAGTCATGCTTTGCAGATGAGTCTTGATTTTCAGATATAGCTCACCCCATCTTTGCTCAGTTTATCTTGCACACATACTGAGCCAAAAACTTTACTGACCAAGGGTTTCTCTTTTATCAAGTTTAGGAGCCTGGAGTTTATACCAGCTGTAATGGGATGCTATCATTTGAGTATCTTAGCCATGTCTTGGGGCTTGAGGAAGAATCTGCTTTCTGAAATGGAGATTAAAACCTTTTCCACAGACCTCATATTCGTATCCAGCTAGCTAGAAGGTGTCCTTTCCAAAGGCACAGGCTCTCTACTGAGACCATCTAGACCTCTGGCCATGGTGTTCAGGCTTCCAATAAAAAATAATAATAATAAAAAAAAGCAGAACAAATAGAAAGTGGTAGTAGCTCCCAAGGGATGGGAAGGAGTGCTTTTGATTCAATTATTCTGCTCTATTATATTCCAAAGTATTTTCTTGCTTTAGGAAAGCAAATAATTTATTCCCTTGGTTGTTGGAAACAAGCAAACAAACAAAAAAACAACAGCAGTCCCCACTCCATTCTGAGGATGTGGGCTATATTTACACCTACTGATTTTCTGCAAAATTCCCCACTATATGACCATTAGTTCAATACAATCAGCTGTACCGATCTGTGCTACATGGGGTGCCTGAAATATAAGACAACCATGATATATCCTTCAGGATGTATCACACTTGACTAAAAGTAGTGTTCTCCCCTTACTAGTGGAAGACAACCAATATTTGCGTGACTTTGTGAGGTTCAGCAAATGGGAGATCAATTCCCTAAGCACAAAAACATTCTTATGCACACAAAAAACTTCATAGGATTGAGCACTCAAGAATGACTGGCCATGCAGGATACAAGCAACAAGCTTACAGTACCAACAAGCACACAGCTGGCATTGTGAAGTGTGGGAAATAAAATTGCTACTAAACAAGTTCTGAAACCTTCCAGATGCTTGGTATTTCTTTCTTTCTAACCTGCTGTTGTCAACATTTAACACACTTGTCTTCACTGTCTGTTTCTGCATGTATTGCTAGGCATCAGATCTAAATAAGTATTTTACTTATCATTAATTGCCATTGTCTATAGCTTTTCAGACAGGTTTAATTCCTTCAAGTTGGTTAGACTGTAATCTGTCAAATGTTTCACCTAAGTCAGGATGTGTTATTACTGGCTAAATTTATACAATATGATGGAAAAAGAGGCCATTGCATTTAACAGGCATGAGTTTTTCTTTCCTCCACTCATTGCTTATTGAGGAGGGTGGCACTTGCATCATTCCTTGCTCTCATCGTTCCGCGGTACCTGAAAGTTTGCCAGTCAAATACTACATAGTTGAAATACAGAATACTTATTTCCCTATGGAAAGCATGAGAGTAAAGAAACTTTGAGAATTCTCTGGTGATTTAAACTAGATGGGTAGTCTCTTAAAATCATTCTGAGAAAATAACATTGGATACTTTTTTACCTTAATGAGTACCTACAGTTGTGAAATTAGAGATGCTAGATTTTTTTTCTCCCTCCTTGAGCTCTCTTCTGTTCCAAATTTGCTCCTGTGGGAATGCTAAGATCTAATAATCTTTGCACCTTTCCTCTTTGCAGAGACACTGAACACAGTGCATGTGTCTCGGTCTCCAGGGGTCTTTCTAAGTGGCAGCTAGATGGAGAGTGAAGAGTTCATATAACCTCCTTGAATTCTTTCAGAAGCTTTTTTTTTCATCTTTTTTTTTTTTTTTTTCTTTACTCTTTAAATTAACTACTTTCCTTGGGAAGTTTTTAAATTCAGTGAGATCAGACGGAAGTTAAGGCTCCCCACATCCACTGCAGGCTTCCCACCATGTCCCCAGCCATGCAGCCAGCCTGCATGCTTTCTGAGCAGACACCACACACCAACTTTCTGTTTTCAGATCCCTCTTTCTTCAGCAATAAACTTTGTGGTCCTCTTGGGGCACAAGCATATATTCTAGGAATTGCTCACAGGTAGGAAGCAGCTAGAACACATGTGCTCACAAAGACTATGTCTGGCCACACAACTGCATGTGGGAGTGGGAACAAAAGGCCTGACACCAACTTGCAAAGGTTGGCTCACCACTGCCAACAACTGGGACTCAGGCTGCAACTGGGACTAGTATCACCTTGATTCCAGAAACAAATCTGGGCTAAAGACAGTTCAGATTTCTCCAACTCCCACCCAGTATAAATTTTTAGTGCACAAAGCCACTCCAGACTAATCTAGGGTAGCATGGCTTACCAGCTTCATACCCAGGAGGCCAAAGCAGACAATAACCTGCAGTGTACACCCCCAAAACCTCTACAACAGCCAAAAGAAGGAAGAGGAGCTCTACATTTATAAAACTAATAAAGGCATCATTATAATCCTTCACTTTGTCATAATGAATTTTGCCCAATTTCTACTAATGCAGGCCCTCAAGGTCATCCCACTTTGCTGCTCAATATCCTCATCATGTTTTATAAGAATGATGCTTTCAACTTTTGTCTTGTCAGCAAGTTTCATCAGCTCTCTCCTACCTTTTGTGCCAAAGACATTAAAGAAAGATATTAAAACAAGATAGGTCTGAAGACTGATACCTGAAAGCATTTCTAATAACCTTCTCCTTGCTGTAGCACAACCTGCAACTCTATTCTTTATAGAAGACTAAGGGTGGGTTGTTGGCTTTTTTCTTTCAATTTCTAATTAAAACACATACACACACACACAACAAACAAAAAAACCCTAACTGTCCCAAAGCACTACATAAAATGCTCTATAGTGGTTACAATTGAAGAGATCTACTACAGTTCCTCTCACTTGTCTAAAAAAAAATAATGGTTGGTTATCTTATCAAACACATCAGCTCAATTCAGCGTGACCTAAGTTCATGCAGCTTTTCATCCTGCTTTTAATTTACCCACCCTTGTAGTTACTTTTTATAAAATTGGTAATACAGATCCTCATGCACATGTCGCCTGCAAATGCCTGAAGCTGCAGGGATCACTTTTACCTCTTCAGAAGCCAGCAATCAGGAAAGTACGTGTACTGTCCCCTAAAACAGAGGAGGTTTTTTATGGATAACCAGAGGGTCTCCAACACTCGCTGTCCACCTGCATGCTAATGCCCTATGTGCAGCCCCTTTGACACATAATCCAATGATGTTACCAGAAGGAGGGCTCATCAACCTATTTTTTTCCCAAATGTAATTATAGATTTTCTACACTGATGTTGACAAATTTCTTGACTGACATTCTGTGCTGTTTTGCTTCAGTAACATCTTCATTATCATGACCATCAAAAAGCACAGAGCGCATACAGCAAGCTCATGTCAGCCCTTATTGACACCAAATCTCCTTAATAAGTAGCATAAGAGAAAAACAGTGAAGGATGCCTTATGTCATAAAGGGTGTGTGTGTACATAATATGGATTGCATAAAACAAAAAGTACTGATTTTGCAATTCATAATAGCTGATTTAGATGTCTTACCCAGTCTCTGTGGAATCAACTTAATTGGCCTTGGCCTGTGCTCTTCCTTCCAGTGCTCCAGGTCATCTAGCTCTTTCTTAGCAACTGAACAGGTACAAAAAGAAACATACGTGAAAGTTAGAAGCCATCCTAAAAAGCAGGTAAGTGTCTTTAGCTGTATATAACACTGAAGTCTCATCCAGGAACAGACCCACTTGTTCTCAATGGAGGCAGACACCCCTGCAAGAGGTTACACAGTCACTGGAACAATCAGATGGAGAGGCAAACATTTTTGCTAACTCAAAACCATATGGTAAGTACTTTTTCCCTCCCAATTGCGTTTCTTAAATAAAAACAGGAGACATGTATGATTCACCTTCAAATTAAGATACCTCAGCATAGATGTCCACAGATGAGCTGGGTACCAAGCTCCCGGTGTATTCAGGGAAAATCCAGTTAATGCAACCAGAGGCATTGGGAGACTTGTGGAGCCAGCCCTGTTCTCTAAGATGGCTGCCTGATTAAACTGTTCCCCAGATTTAACTGACAGAGAAAAAGGTAATTCATTTTGTTTCAAAGTCCACCAAGTGTATGGCAAAATGAGCTGTGTTCTAAAGTAGTACTTCAGTTGCTCACTTGTACTAAACACACGTACCAAATTTTCTAATGCCAGGCTACAGCTAACATGCTAGCACCAGTTCTCCTCTAACAGGATAACCTGCCAGTCCATGGGCAGGTCTCTAAAGAGCCCCAAGACTGACACCAGCTTCTTACTTCACCTTTAAAACAATCCCATAGGTTGGGATTGGATTCAGTGAGGCCCCCTTTCTGCCAATATTGAAGGTGGAAGCACTCTGCATGCTTGAGACCTTGCATGCTGGTGGCACACAGTCAAAACAGACCTTTGCTAAAGCAGCAGAACCTTTCCTCTTAGAGTCAGTCACCTCTATGATGACCTGCTTTTATTCCTCCTTCCGGAGGATTATGGTTTGGTTCAGTGAAAGTCCATTTTCTTTCTTGCAAACAAAGGAAATCCCACCCCACACTAGGCTGCTGATAGAACATCTCAGCCAAACTCACGATGTTTGAGAAGAATTGTTTTAATTGTATTATTTACTTGAGGGCTCAAAACTTGAGGAGTGCTGACTGCCACTGCCTCAGCTGTCACATTCTGCACAAATAAACAGCCAGGAGTGCAGTGTTTGGCCATGTCTGTACACAAGTTTTTTTTTCATGGCTCTTTTGTAGTAACTTTGGCCAATAAAAGACTTTTAATACATTTCTGATACAGCTTCAGGATGTTCCTGCTTACCTACTTTCACCAGCAAGACTTGAAGCCAAGCGAAAGTGATCTTATATAACTGCAGGTGTTTTGCCATCAAAAATCTTTCCCACCTTCATTGAAAGATCCATATACAATCTTTAAACAGGGATTCAGGAACCAACAGATGGTGTGGTTCTAGTTACTTTAGCTTCCACATAAGAGCACTTCTAAAATTATTTCTTACTTGTATTTTTTTCTTCTTCCTCCCCATAACCTAAAGAGTGTTCAAAGCTGGCTTCTCCAATCTAAATACAATTCTGCAAATGCAGGGTTGAGTTAATTCCAGATGAGTCCTGTACAAGTCAGCTCGAGCAGCTACCGCACTGCTATTACCAAAAACCTGTTCCCAAAGAAGCCTTACTGTGCGTGCAGTTTAGTCAGATGAGAAGTTGATCTTGAGAAAAGCCTACAGGGTGATGGCAAAGGCTTATAGCCCTGACTTTATACTTACAGCTGTAGACATAAAAGTATTGAAAAAATGCAGATAAAAGTTGCAAGGGTGATAAAACACAAAAATAAACTTACTCAAGTAGAAATAATGCATTGGACATCTTAACTTACTTTGTTGCAACTGGTTTCTTCTGGTTTCATTTGGAGTAATCAAGATGTATGAGTTGACACTAAAATGAAAGAAAACACTCTTATTTTCCTGTCTATAGAAAAACAATTGGACTGGAAGGAGTTTTCTTCATCAGTGAGATCGGTGTTCTGTTGTAACAAATATATATATATATATATCAAAACCAGTTTTTACTTTGATTCAGCTCTTCAGGAATTTTTGGTAAATATTTTAGAAATACAGTTGTATTTGCATTTGACAATGAATACCAAGGATAATATTTTCAGAAACTTTTAGCACAGTCTCCATGTTTCTTATTAAGTCTCACTCTAGATGGCAGACCTCAAATCTCAGCTGTTTCAAATCAAATCACTTCCTCAAATCAAGAAGTTCCTCTTGGTAGAGGAGTACTTCCCCAGCGGGGTTATTGGTACTTTCCAGCACAGCTTGCTCGAGCACAGGTCAAGGATCACTGTCTATGGAGAAAAGCACTGGTGTTGGTAGTCTCACCCCATGCCTTGATGGCACTCAACTCTTCATAAATTCAAAGGCACATTGTTTATCATGGGCTTCGGTGACTTGCTGCCTGACCAAGCCTCAGTTTCCTTGTCAGATTTGTGTTTGTCCGGCACCAGGAATTCCTTGGGCATATTTATTTTGCTGTCACGCCTCAGGTGCAACACACTGAATAAGGGCTGAGGCCCTGTTGTGTTAGGCTGAATTCAAAACACAGTTGCCGTCTCAAAGAGCTATCAATCTAGCATGACAGCAAAGAAACAGGACAGGGCTCAGAGTGTATTAGAGACTGGAGGTGATCAAATGAGTAATGAAAACATGTCAGTTTCACTCAGAGGAAACAAAGGTTTTTAATCTACAAGGTATACTGTGTGGGTAGGAGTTTACGCTGCCTGCACTCCACCTCAGCAAAAGCAGAGCCACAGAGGTGCAGGTTCACCAGCCGTGCACTGAGCAGAGGTTGGCTCCATGTGTCAGAGTGTGCTCACATCTCTGCAGCGTTCGGCACAGCTTTAGCTGCACATGTGGGCACTCGTATTTTATTTGATGTTATCTTTGGGAAGGCAGAAGGAGAAGAGCAGAAAACAAATACTAATGAGAGATGAAAACTGCACCCCTTGAAAGTTGAAAGGGCTAGAGGACAAGCTAGGAAGGAGAGAGAGCTCAGTTGGCTGTGGAAAAGTAATGAGAAGGAGGTCTGAGACAAAGGCTAAAAAGAGGAATGAAAATCATGCAAGGAGATCAAAGTGCAAAAAGCCGCCTGCTGCCATATCACTGTAATTCAGCATTGGGGAAGGAGAGCATTTATATCCAATTACCTCTTTCTCTTTGAAGACTTGTTCTAGGAGGATGTGGATTAATTTGTGAGATTAAACTAGCAAAGACAGAGCTGCGAGCTTTAATAGTGTCATTTTAATGTGGACCTTTCCCTGCCTGCCCGCTTCCTCTGGTGCCCAGTGAGGCTGTTCCTCGCTTCTCCACCAAACCCCAGGCACTCAGAGGCAGGAGCAAGGTAGCAGCATTGCCCTTCCAGCACTCGTTGCACAATTTCAACCATTACTTAAAGTAAGTTTTGACAACATTTGCATGCTGTAGTGTAATGTTTTCCATTACTGCCCCAACAAGCTGCTGTACAGCTGGTCAGTTTCCATAAGTATTATTTTTTTCTTGACCTTTTCAGGTATTAATATCATATTTCTCTCAAATTCATACACAAAAAACATTGCATACTTTTTACACTGCCATCCGTTCGTCAGTGGAAAAAAAAAAAAGGCTGGAATTGTTAAGTTACAAGACTACACACTTCTCCCCATCAAAAAACAATATTGCATTTAAGACATCCCACTGATTCATAGCATAAGGTGCAGAAGAGTTTTTATATCATTAGATGTACTTTGATGACATTCAGATTTTTTTTTTTTTTTTTTTTTTTGTCTAAATTAGGAATCCAATTAAAAAGACAAGGAGCTCTGTGTGTCTGCACATGTTTAAGAATCATATCAGCTCTAGGCTTTGTGACACGATAGCCTTTGTGCCATGAATCATCTCCTTTATCTGCTTTTGCTTTTTGGCTGGAGGAGGCCAAGGTGGGGCCACTCTCCTGATAGCTGTCCATGGCCATTATCCAGGAGTACAGAAGGACAGCACATGAAATATAACAAAGATCAGTCAATTCATTAAAGGGATAGAAGTGAGACCAGTGGCAGGGAACTACAATTATTGCTAGAGACAGCTCAGCTTTGTTTTCCAAAGAGTAAGAGTCACTGTGGTTAAAAAAGTACTTGTTTAAAGCCCAGTTTGGTTTCTATGTTATTGAAATAAAAGCAAAGTTAAAATAAAATGAGGATTTCAAGTCTCTGGTTCAGGAAGAAAAAGGAAAACAGGATACTTTTGGTTTTCTTTTACCTAATATTTATACCACACGCTCTATTTTAGTCCAAGTTAAAAAAAAAAATTAATAATAATTAGAAAAAAGAATATAAGCATTAGTGAGCTTATCTATTTTGATAGTGCTCACCTTGGTCTCTCTGGAAAAATAGACTTATCAGAGTGTAACATCGGGTATTGGGAATGGGAGAAGGAAGAGCAAATGTATAGTAAGCTTCCCGCGGGATGGGTGAAAGCCAGGGAGTGAACCCATCCTTGCTTTTCAAATCTGCAGCCATAGGAGGAGTCTGATGAGCTGCTGCCCAAGAGATTCCACCTGCCTACTAGTTCTAAAGCTAAATTTCAAATCCACACCGACTGTCCCTCATTTTCTTTTTTTTTTTTTTTTTTTTTTTTTTTAGGAAAGAAAGTAAAAAATCCACCAGCAGCTTTCACCTCATGTTTTAGCCAGTTTGTGGGATATTGCAAGTTAGTACTTTGTCCAGACAGAATCTCTGATCCTGTAGAGCCTATAGAAAATGCTATACACTATCAATTTAATATTTCAGGCACCTCACGACACTGCAGCTTTAAGTCTGGAGTAAATTATCCTATTTACCTGGATAGCAATTAAGGAAGTGTAAAGATTTTAAGCTACCAGCAGTGTGCAGACTTTTTGTACTTTATACCAATACATGAAGTTAAGTTGAAAAGATTACAGAGAATTTTACTTTCCAGGTTCCCTAATAATGATTCTTATTGTTCTAGGACTTACATATATCTTTGACATATGGTTGATTTATAAATACAAATACGGAAGTCACTGGGAATGGGAAGAACATCTTGCCCAGGTTATAGCTCTTCATAAAAGAGAAACAAACCCTATTGTGCCTTTATAAGTCACATTAATCTTGATAAGACTTTTTTTTTTTTTTTTCCCCCACAGAAAAGGGGAATGTATTGCCTAATTACTCAGACTGAGCAAATATCAACAATAGTGAAAAAGCTATAACCCAATAAGAGAGTGCATCTGTATTGGAATAAAACTCAAAAAGCAACCTCATATGAGTTTTCAGACACATAGACATAAAATATCTCAATAATAGGAAGATTAATATCTATATAGCAATATATACAAATAAGTAGAAAAATCTTTCAATCAGAAGAAACATACAATACCCTCACAGAAAATCTGCAAAGATAGCTTACAGTTTGAATTATCAGCAACACAGAACACCATGTCTGCAATCTTAAATTTGTAAGCCTGTGGGTGACTTTACACATTTAACTCATGCTACTCAAGGACTAGTCTCCAATGGTTTCAGGGCACAGCCTTTGCTTTATTTTCTCCTAGGTTTGTATAAAATAGATTATTTCTGAAGTTGAATAAACACATGAGAACTGCTGTTCACCAATAATGTTTTTTGCAGAGCTGTGCCCTTCAGTTTTTCCTCGAGCCCACTCCAGCCAGCTACCACTGGGGAGCCTTCCAAATGAAGTGTGAAATAGTTTAAAGAGTTACAAAAGTAATGGTTGTTATAAACTATTTCCAGTTCCACTGTGTTTTATATTGCTGGTGCATCAGTACATGAATGCCACAAAGCTGAAAGCTAAATATTTTGCTCTGCTAGGCAATGTGCTGTCTGCATTCAATAAGAGCCAGAAACCAAGGAGCGTGCAGGGGAAAGCAACACAAATGACTAAAGCTTTGTGAAAAAAAAAAAAAAAAAAAAAAAAAAAAGGAAGGTTTAGTCTAGAGGAAGGACTGAAGGGAACCCTCGTGGGGCTCCAAATACATCTGCATATGAACTACTGAAAGGAAAAGGTTCATTTATATTCTGTAATCAACGAAAAGAGAAGAACAAGGGAAAAATACACAAGCATGTAGACTTGCACACGTTTATGTGCATGACTGTGGGTATATGCATGCATACCTTTTCCTCTTTTTATAGTACATGTGCTTAATATATATGCTTAAGGCAGAAGATACAGATGAAATACTGCATTAAACAATATGTTAAGACTGGATGACTTTAAGAGAAAAAGAAAAGGAGCAAACTGCCAAGGACAATCATAAAATCTTCTTCAAAGACACACTGTGCTGAACTTTGCATCGTTACCAGGAATTGCTTGAGAACAGTCAAGTCAACACCACCACAAAATATTATTTTAACTGAGGCTCCTATGCCTGATGGAGCAGCCTGTACGCTGCTAAACACCACAAAAGCTGCCAAATCAGAGGGCTACAAGACTCCAAATCCCAGTGAGCAGACAACTGTCCTGTAGGTACCTGTACTTTGCAGTGCACAGGCTAACGATAACTGACAGCCCTAGCATTAGGCCTCAGCCATGCAATATGCTTTGCACCCATATGTACGAATCTTGCTTGGAGGTTTGGGGCTCTGGCTTCCCATCCTTATGAACAGCACTATCATACCAGTTTACAGCTCAGACACAAAAGTGAATTACTGGGGCTTAACATTATACACTGCCTGAGTCATCCTAGCTTTCTTAACATGAGAGACTGAAAATAAACTGCTTTTAGCAGAAAATGTTTACCACCAAAAATCTATGTGCATGGGTTTTGTCCTGTGTTTGCCACAGGCTAGGAGTGCACTTAATTACTGCAGTTCAGCTGATGTCTGGAAGCTTATTAAACTAGGATAACTCACATCTGTATCTGGTCCCTCTGTTTAGCTAAAGCTTTCATTAAAAGAACATTTTTGCTATAGCTGAGGCCTAAGGATAAAACAAAGAGTTAAATCCTGGAGATGTGAACTTGCGCTGGGAATGAGTGAGAGGGAAAACAGCAGCAGAGAAAGGCCCAGGAGAAGGTTTGATTCAGAAACAGGCAGTAAACCAACAGCCCTGCACTCAAATCTCAACTCAGAAGCTGACAGAAAACTTCCTGAAGTTAAAATCAGGTCCAAAGAGTAAAACCAAAACTCAGAACTGAATTTCCCAGCTAAGACAGAATTCAGACTCAGCAGCTTGCTTTGGGCTTGGTGTGTGATAGCACTGCAAGAAGAATGGCAGGTGCACCAGGGGAGATTTGAATTAGAATTATGAAGAATTGTGAAGAATTATTATTAAGAATTATGAATTCTACATTATGAAGAATTTCTTCATGAAGAGGGTGGTCAAGAATTGGGACAGGCTGCTCAGGGTGGTGGTGGAGTCCCCATACCTAGAGGTATTTAAGACGTGTATGGACAGGGCTCTAAGGGACGTGATTTAGTGATGGGATTCAGTAGGTCGATGATTGGACTTGGGGATCTTGAAAGTCTTTTCCAACCCAAATAAACAGAAAATCAAACACTAGACCCAACAAAGTCCTTGAAATTCCTGCCGTCAGATACATTTGTATTTATGCTGTCCCCAAACAGTTCATTTGCCTTAGTGCAGCACAGTGCCAGGGATGCAGAAAGTGTGCCAGAGTCAGCTGGAGCACCTGGAAATCAACAACACAGAGCATCTATATTGAGACAGGCCAGGCACTGGGCTTGGCAGCATCAGTGCTGAGCTGAGCTAGGCCCCACAGAAGTGTCTGTGTGCCATGAGTGGTGCTTGCCAGCACACCTGGAGAGCTGAGCAGGTCAGACAACCACATGAAGATTGACACCTAAGCTAGTGGCATGTTTTCACCTCCGCTTCTACCACTTTCTTTCCAACAATATGCTTCCTCCTCTACTCCCTCTCTACCATAGTACTGGTCCTTTCAGTGCCCCCGCCCATGAGCTATTTTTCTTACCACAGCTCCTCATCAAGTTATACATCAAGAGAACAAGTCAAACACCACGCAAATCAAGATCTTTCTAGGTATTCTTCTAATGCAGAGTTAGGACACTCACACACACCTTATGAAGAACACAGCAGTCCCCAAATCTTACTGCTTTTTTTTTTTTTTTTTTTTTTTTTTGTGCAGCAAATACAGAGGTCAACTCTAAACAAATTGTCTGTAATTCAGACTACACATACACCAGTACCACCAGTGGACAAAGAAAGCATTTAGAGAAGAAGCCTCCTTCAGTTTAATAGACCAATTTGGAGTTATTAAAAAGAAGAAATTTCAGATTGTGAAACAAAATAATTTTCCTAAGAACTGCTAAGGACACTCTATCAGCAGAAGATTAAGAGGTGCTACAACACTATAGATTTTCTTTATAATTCAGGATGAAGATTGGAAAAGGAAGGAAAAAAAGCCCTGATGGATTTGGCTCCTGCAGTCAAAGAATAACATTTCTCAAGTCAAGCATTCTAGTAACTATTCTCCTTTCATACTGGACAATAAAGGACTATTACCAGCTTTGTGACAATATATTTTCACATTTTATTACTTTGAATCTGATTTTTTTTAATGTATTTTACCAGAACCAATATTATTCTTGCCAGCTTTAAAGACACCATGGACAGGCTGCCGTTGCAGAATGGGGGCAGGGACTATCACAACCTTTTTCTTTTTCAGACACCAGCAATAGGTCAGCTTCTAATTTCCTCACTTTCCTCCACCTTTTCTTCTGTACAGACTTTTGTTTCTGAATAGATATGAACGGGGGCAATTTGGGAATTCACTTTCTACAAGTTAATTTCATGGCACTTAGCAGACAAAGTGAAGTAACTTAAATGCAAGCTTATTATTATAAGCAGTTTCAAGGACTTGTCATCGTGGTGTTTTTTCTCCATAGCCTGAAACCACATCTTGTACAGAACTGGAGGGGGGCGATGTGTGAAGTTTCATTTCAATTTTGCATTTGAACAAGTATTTTTTGTAACTTAATTAGAACCACTTTATAATCACTTTGCAGCCTCAATATATCATATAAGAGCTTTTCCAAAGCAAGAGACAAATTACCATCTAATACCAGTTGCCCAACTTGCACTTTTTTGGGAAAGAGTAAACTTTTATTCAGCTGGTGTGTGAGGCTTTAACATGTCACATCTTATGTATTTCATGTGTCCTGACTACATGAACCATCACCTGATCCCACACTAAATGCTGCTAAGGTGTTTTCCCACTTGCAATTGCTCTGAGGCACAGGCTGAGACTTTTCATGGGAACAACATATACACACACCCTACTCACACATAGGCTTCAACAGAGGCTCAGGCTCCTGCTCTGTTGGCATCAGAACCAGATCTTGGCTGTTTCTGGAAAATAGCGAGCAGCATACCGACTGGAATAGAGCCACTTCTTGGCACAAAGGCATCCTTCTTGGGCCCCTCATGTTTCCTCTGCTACACATATACCAGAAAGCCTTCCTAACTAATGCTTGTTTGTGGATTTTTTAATTTAGCTGACACCCTTCAACATTAGCTGTCAAACTTCTCTGTTCAACCCTTTGTTAACCCTGAGCCTGAAGACCTGGACAATTCTAAGGATGTGCTAGTATTTTAGCTTGGAGGATCGTGTCCAAAGGGACCCAGAGCCAGAAGGCTGAGTTAGCTTTGCCACTACTGGAAGGACATTTTAATATGAGAGCTGGCTTGAAACATAACTTGAAATAACAGAACAAATATTTATCAACAAATGTAATAGTTTTAAGAATAGAAGACTCCTCTTGCCTGCTTCAACATTTCAGATACTTTCTACCACTTTCATCTGCGTTAAAGAAATCCCCTTTTAAGTGTCTTCATCTCATGCATACATTCATTGAATAATCCAGGTTGTAAAGGACTGTCAAGATCCTCAAGTTGAACCATCAGCCTGGCCCACCAAGTCCTATCACAAAATGTGTCCTTTAGTACTATATCCCCACATTTCTTAAATACCTCCAAGGATGAAGACTTCACCACTTCCCTGGGCAGCCCATTCCAATGCTTGACTACCCTCTCCATGAAGAAATTCTTCCTGATGACCTGTTTAAACCTTCTCTGGCACAAATTGAGACTATTTCTTTGTGTCCTATCACTTGTCATCTGAGATCTGGGAAAAGAGACCAACGTTCTCCTTGCTGCAGCCTCATATCAGGTTGTTGTAGAGAGTGATGGTGTCTCCCTACAGACTTTTTTTTTTTTTTTTTTTTTCCCCAGACTAAAGAGCCCCAGTTCCCTCAGCAGCAACTCATAACTCTTGTTTCTAGTCCATTCACCACCTTCGGTAGTCTTCTCCCCAAGGGTAGAGGGTAAACCCGAATCTTGTTCACTTCTTTGAGCATTTGTTTCCCACTCATATTATATGGTTCCTCTTTGACCCAGCCTTTTTTTCATTCATTTTTCTCATTAACTTCATAATACTGTAGACTTTAATTTGTACACTCCTGGTTTAGGGATGAATTCACTGTTACAGCTTTATGAAGATGTGCAGAGAGAATATTTCACATCACATAGTGAAAAATATTGTGTGCAGCCCTTGTAGTAGATGTGTACCAGTTTTCCCTCTGCAAGCATCATATAAACATGAAACGGGACTTTTAATTATTCTTCCCTAAAAGCTTACCTGGTTTTATAGGGTTTCCATCATCTTGTCAAAATCTATGTGAATATATTTGATCTTGCTGTAAATTTTGCAGGGAACTCAGGCTAACCAACTGATTAAGTATTTACTTAACTTTTACTAGGGTTACCTAAACTTTTTACCAGGTACCCCAGACCAAGCCTTGGGCAAAGACAGCTACAGCCACGGGAAACCTCCTACTGCTCACTCCCAGGAAAATAAATAAATAAATAAATAAATAAATAAATTGCACATAAAACAAGTACCTGGGCTGCCTTCACTTTACTGTGGATATATGCCAGTTGCACGAAGGCAAGGCAGAGGGTCCTTCATGTTTGGAAGTGGCATGAAATAAACATAGACTAACTCAGGAATGGCTGTTTGCTTTCCTGAAAGTGAGTTGGTAAAGTGCTAGAGGATTTCAAAGCAACCCAGCTCTTAACAGTCCATGTATTATTACCACCTAGTAGATAGTCATTCACAGGTTACAGTGGCAAGCTGCTGATTGCTGCTCATGATCAGCAGTCTGCCACCTCTTGCACAGCCTGGCTCCTCCTTCTTCAAGGAAAGGAAACTGAAACAGCCTTTAGATAGTGAAACCAGTTTCCACCAGCTGCACTTTGAAAGATGGGGGGGGGA
>CM021765.1:174114207-174271607 GCA_011076525.1 Nettapus auritus
GCAAGGTAAGCAAACTCAGTGCACAATAATAACAAAATTACATGCACTAACAGCTCAGAAAAAAATGGTGAAAAAAACTTTTAACAATTAGTTTTGTTCAGCTAAGCACATGTATACAAAATACACACATGCTACTGACAATTTATATTTTGCACTATTTTTGCATATTAGAGCTTATAAGGTATCTAAGCTTGTCACTAGAAAACCAGAGGTGGACAGGGCATAGATCCCAGTAAAACTTAAAATGAAATTCGGGGCTGAAGCTTTGGTTTTACTTCTGTCAGTATGAAGTTGTTAGAAGCTGTTCCATGTCCTGGACTGCATTCAGATCAGTGCTGGAATGCAGCCGACATCCGTCTCTGCAGCCAAAAGAAGTATTTTTAGACTTTCCAGGATGAAATATTAGGAGAGAGAAAACAGGGAGGTAGGACCGGATTTGAAATTCTGGTTAGAAAATGCTGCCAAGAAGCAGATGCCATGTACAGCAATACCAAATGCACAGAACTGGCTGCTGCTATCACACGTAGCACTGATGCTGTCCACACGCATCGCATATAAGAAGCCCAGGTGTGAGCCACACTGTCACAAAAACTGTCAGCACACCTCATGTGCCATTTAGGAAGCACTGCTGGTAGGTAGGCTTCTCTGAGTGCAGGAGAACATGCTGCTTTTGTGCTCAATCCCTTTTAGAGGGCCTCTGTAAAGTATTTCTGCATTTACAGGTGTGTACTTTGAATAAAGTGATCTCACCTAGTAAGTTTCACCTAAGCTCCTTTCTACTTACTGCTGCTCTTGCTGCTGGTTGTAGGCTGATGCTTGGTGCCTTTGCTCCTCTCCAGGTGTCATCAGCTGCTGGGGCTTTCCAGCTGCCTCTGGTTGATTGTTGTAACCCTGAGAGGAAAACAGGGTACTGGAAGCAGCAGCCATCCTGTACCTGCTGCCTCCCCTCCATCCTCCAACCCCAGACATCCTTGTCAGAATGGAGGATTGCAGCTAAGGCTAGGGAAAAGCCCAGCACTGACTTCTTTCAATGAAGTTTCAATTCCCTGTAAGACCCACCCCCAGCTGGACTCGCAGCCATAGGACATGCAAATCCACGAACTCCTTTCTGATTCATCCTCCAGTTGAAGCTCGATTTGATCTTCTGAACCACAGCATTGAGTAAGACCGGAGGTGGAGTCATGGGCTGACAGCAATGCTGACTTCTGCTGATAAAATATACAAGTAACATTCTGTGCAATCTTTGAATATACTTACAAGTAAGGGGAGGTCTGGCTGAAAGCCATGTTTCTGACAAGTTTTTACCCCAGCGCTTCAAGTTTCCCAGTGAGGGAAGGGAACAATGTTGTTTTTTGTTTGCTTGTTTTGATTTTTTTTAATTGGTTTAAATTTTTGCAGGAGTGTACATAGAAAGATAAAAGTGAAACCAATAGCTAACTAATAATAGTTAGCTAATTCTAATAATAGCTAATCCTAAAGTGATGGTCATACAATATTCCAGCTCTGCCTTTCAGTTCTGCTCAGTCAGATTTTTTTAACTTTAATCTTCCTAATTCTTGCTCATGAAAAGAGAACAAATCCATGATTCTTTTAAGCAAAAACGCAGATCCTCTCAGTGAACACACCTGACCACTGTATCAATTGGATGAGGTACTGTGAAATCTGGTGAATCTGGGCTGGTGAAAACTAGGAACCAACTTAATATCCATAGTACAATAAAGATGTTGGGCAGCTCCTAATCCAAGGAAAGCATACTAATAATGCAACTTTATGCAACAGAGCTAAGGAAACACAGCTCCACTCTGGGAAAGAGTGTCTCCTCTGCCGCATGTCTTCAGGAACTGCTGAAAGAGCAAGGGGCCTCACAGCCTTGGAGAACTTGTGTGGGCTTACTCTTTTCTGGTCTCTCCAGAGAACACAGATATTTTGGCCTGGATAGTGTTTGGTCTCACACCAGAAATCTGATGTCATCCCCTAGAAGTCCAGGAGTTCAGATAGGTCAGGAGGCTTGAGCCTTGCTGTCCTGCTTCATATGGGCTGCCAGTTACAGTGGGGAAGATCTCTTAACACAGGTTCCCCTTCATCTTCACATTGTTTTCTTTATGTTCAAGGTGCTGGCAAATGAAAGCAAGCAGCAGGTTTAGCCCCTTACGTAGGACTGTGGAGTCCTACGCGAAGTGCAGAGCAAGTGTTTGGAAAGTTGTGTCTGAGGACAGCAAAGATTTGTGGCCCAGCTGTGCCTACAGGCATTCTACTTGGTAAAAATCCAGCTCCAACATCTGTATTCTTCTTAACCCATACAGATTTATGTCTTAACAACCCAAATTTAATGTTTCCTGCTGAAACTTGTAAAGTTTTGGCTGCAAACAGTACCTGTAGAACCTATACAGGTTACATCTATATTGCTCAAAAAGAGAGGGATGCAAAATGAACCCAAGCACTAGAAACTCAATCACTCATGTTGCTTCAACAGTAGTTTATTTCTTTGTTCTGTTTTGGACAATCAAAACGATCTCTCTCCAAGACATGTCCAGGATTAACTTGGAGGATGGCTCATACCAACACAACTCCCAGAAAGTTAGTATAGATATGACTGCATCTGGTTTAGCTTCCTCCACCTCATTAACACCATCTCTGCATATCAAATGCATCTAGCCTCTTTGTTGTATGTCCTCCACAGTATGTCATTCATACCCCTTCATGCTACTAAAACACAGCATCTGATGGGCTGTGACCCTCAAACTTTTTCAGACACACTGAGATGAAATATCCCCTCAAATAATAATGTTTTGGGGTCACAGCAGCATCACCTGGGGCTCTCAGGACACTTGTCTCTAAGTACTATATAGTACGGATGTGTACTGACTCCACTAGGCTCCTTCCAATTCCTTCTTACCTAGTGGAGGTTAATCTTAGGTAGCCTACATATGATCAAGTCTGTGATATCTGGATTTAAGATGAGGTATCCGTTTCTGGCCCTATTTTATTCAGCAGTATAGATGCTGAATATGTGCTAAAAGAGTCTGTTCTTAAATTTCACAATACCGATGCATTCAGCCTCCTAAAACATAATCTCCTGCCAAACCTCAATCTTTCCCAAATACTTTATAAGAATTTTAACACAGTACTTATATTTTTCTATACCCACCGAATATTGGCTACTGTTTATAGTTATCTTACATCCCTAACTGGGTCAGATGCTGTGGTGTATCAGCCCTTTCTAGCAGACAAGCATCCACACAGCTGGACCCACTTCCTCCCTCAGAGTCGAACAGGGGAGAAAACAGGAAAAGGGGTGAGAAAACTCATCTGTCAAAATAAAGACAGTGAAACCACTTGCCAGCTATTGTTGCAGGCAAAACAGACTTGACTTGGGGAATTTAACCAAATTTGTTGCCAATTAGCATAAATATTTCATTACTGATTTGAGTACTGGGAAATCAAAAAAAGACAAACATTTAAGGACTTTGGGAAAACAGTTTTCCTCCAACTTGTCCAGGCTCAATTTCACTTCATAGTCCTCTCATTCCCTACCACTTTAGCCAGTCTCATAAAGCTTGACAGCATATGGCCTATACCAGAGCCAAACACACTTGGCCTGATTACACTTAATTAACAAAGAAGGGCAAAAAGAGCATTTTGTTGTTGTTGTTGTTTTTCCTTTTAGGTTTTAACATGAACTGCTAAACATATAACATAGATGTGTCTTGCTGGTAAATAGGAGTAAACCATGCTATTAGACTTCCCAGAGATTTGACTCGTAGCTTCTAAAAAAAAAAAAAAATGAAAAAAAAATAAAAAAAGGAGAACCTGGTAGGCAGGAATAGAGAATAACTCTATTTAAGCTTCCTAACAGTTACCATGTTTAAAAAACATCTTGTGTGGTTTTGTTGCTGTTGTTGTTGTTTTCATGTCTGTAAATGTAAAGCTCTGTTTCCTCCAGCTATTACCATTTTTTTTTTTCTATTTTGCAGGAGAAAAGTCCTCAATAGAAAATGATCTTTCTTTTAAATTGAGAAATTCCTTCCGTGGAGATGTAAAACATTAAGAATCAGCACGTTCCTTCCCTCGGCTGTTTTTTTACCATGAAATTGCAATAATATAACTAAATAATTTCTGGATAGGAACATTTTATATTGAACTTTTATTTCCATCTCAGCAGCACCATGAACTCTTATAGAAGTGAAAGGTATCAGAGATACTTTCTCTCTATAAAGGCTACTTTCAATCCTCATCAGCCACTTTTCTGGGGAATGTGATAGGATAAAACTCTCTTCTATAAAAGAAATAGTATTAAAAAGGAAAAATAAAATAAATATTTAAAACAATGGCAGGGCCCCTACCTCTCCTTCCCTAAAAACACCCATTCATTCTTCATTATGTCATTGTTAGTTTCTGGGTTTAAAGTTTTCACATTTTTACTTTTTTTTTTTTTTTTTTTTTTTTTTTTTCCCAAAACCATAGACACTTTTCATTAAAAGCTAAGTTCTACATTTAATCCGAAGAGACCACAAGCCTAAAGCCTGAAGAAAAGCATCAAATTGCAGATGACTTTTCAGAAAGACTGACAGGACAGGCTACATTTCCTACAGCCATACTCTCTCATTTTTTTTCTCCGGAGTCAGCAAATATTATCAGAAGGCCTCAGCTGTTGGAGAGCTGCTTTTTCTGTTGCTGTCAGCTGAAATACTTAGCCCAACATCTGAGTGCGATGCTCAAAGGTTCACATACATAGTTTTTTCCTTGGGTGTTTTGGCTAGTTAGGTAAGACACACTACACTACACTACTACTACATGTAACTGATCATTGGGAACATCTCTCTATATTTTAGGGGAATGCCAAATATACACAGAAATACAACTATAATTAGCATTGCATATAGACTTTTTATATACTGTGATGGCAAATTGGAAATTGAATTTTTTAAGATGCGTTTGTTTTACTTTACCAAAGGTTTCTTCTGGCTGACTACTCTAGCTTGTTGTCCACTTAGTCATGAATGGAAAACCCTAAAAACAGAAAACACAGTAACATTCAGTTCTGCTTTTAAAATATTTGATCTGAAACATGCTTACGGCAAGCAAAATATCTGAGCTCACTGTAGACCAAAACCACAAAACATTAATATGAATGAATGCTGTAGTAAGACTTAGGTTTTGGGATGCAGTCAGCTTTGTGCACTTCACTTAACACGTCCTGTTAGGAGCAAGACTGTTATGTGGTGCCGACACTGTGTTCCGCAAGGTTTATAGCACTAATTGCTACAGCTCAGGATGCTGAAGAAGAGAAATTTCACTGATCCCTGGAGAGGTAGCCCCAGAAGGTAGGCAAAATGCTACATTTGGCCAAGATTTATTCTTGTTTGGATTTAGGACTGGAATTTGTCAGGCTCAGCAGAAAGAATGTCATTAGCTTTGACAAGTGTGTGTGTGTGTGTGCTGGGTAATCTATTTAGGAGATGTAAAATGCTGTACACACTTCCCATTTTATTGCAAAAAGCTGAAATTGACAGTACCTGTCAAAAACTATCATCTTCCACTCTCTGAAAGAAAATTGACCCTTGCTTTCTCTGCACTATCCTCCAGCACTATAGCAGGTCCACCTTTCCTTTATCTAATACCACTTTAGTAAAAGGAAGAGGAGATTGAAAATATAATTGAGCTGATGCCCAGAACTTGCTATATTGAGGTCCTGAAGTAGTGCCTGAAAATTATTGCTACACAATAGGCATAGGGTATTCTTGTGCCTGGAGAGTGCTATGCACACCTATATGACTATATAAACAATAGAAGATAATAACACAGGGTTATTTAAAAGGTCTGATGTCATAAAAATCACCAGGACTACAAATGAGTGCCTTACGCCATTGAAAATACCTGTCTGTAACAAATCTGTTGGGAAAGACAATTACAAAATCAATTGGTAAACTACACAAATGTTATTAGAAACAAAAGTCTCTTATGGCTAGTGTGCCAGCATTGCATCCAGAAGGAAAAGTCCTTGGGAGGTCTGGTAACATTAACATAACATTTTTAAAATTCATGAATATATCTTTTTCTTAACAGTTTTTTAAAGTGGAGACTGACTTCTGCACAAATAATTTTAACACGCTTACTCGCAAAAGGTACCTGAGCCTCTTGCTGTATATACATACCATCCTCTCCACCATGTCTTCAAGTAATAATTGTACTCTTGTAATTCCTGAAGGCCATGATTAGTTCCAGCTTAGAATTTCATATAATATATTTCCCTGCGGTACCTAGTCAACCAAAGGCATCATACAATTATTATGGTATCAAGAAAGAACATTACATTCTTTATTGTTTAATGTTTCAGAATATGTTACTTAAAGAAATTAGGAGAAGCCCACAGCCCATGCCTCATTTTGCTTTTATCGTATATTGCGGTAATTAAAGAAACATACAAATGCTTTTAGGAGTAAGGAACCCTTCCAACCTCTAATCCTGTTGCAGTGCCTGGAAAGATTCTTTCTTTATTCATTTGTATGCACATGACAGTTCAGCAAGGCTCAAGTAGTGACTTCTACCAATTTTATATGATACGCCTTATGATTTTCTTGATAACTCGTAATTATACTCCCTTCTCTGCATGACCTCAGAAACTTTAATCTTCAGAGTGAAGCTTCAGTTCCTGCCATTCTCATGTCACTGGTCAGCTGCTACATTTGCAGGCACTTTGGCAACTCTCAGTAGTAAAGAGTAAATCCAAAGTCCTTGTTATCAATTTCACAAGCTTTAATCTGGTTTCTGTTTTTCCTTCCTTCCCGACAGAGATTCTTGCCAACATTGATCCTGACTGCAGCGCAGAATGCTGTAACACAGACTGTTTAGGAAAGTCATTTACAGGAAAAATATGCAGACAATTAACTTAAATGGCATAACAAATATGTACAACATTGCTACACATTAATAGTGAAAAAATGCTGGAGCATTATCAGTGTTTAGGATTACATTAAAACAGTAATGGACAGATTGTCTCTACAAGAACCATCCTGTGCACAGCACAGCACACAGCTGTGCCATGCTGTGAGGAGCGCAGGGAGACAGCCATAACCAAAGAGCCAGCAGCTTTCATTCCTCCCTTCTTTGCTTCCCAGGGAAATGACCTAGTGTCTTTCACTCCCAGGAAAAAATTGATTTTCCTTGTGTTGATTGACTGGTTAGCTCTGCTTAATCTACATTCTTGTGGCGTCTCACTGTTCAGAATGTGATCATAGTAGCATAGCTGGTGATATGAGGAAGGCATTCTGAGCAATGTTTTCCATCTCAGAGCTTGACATATTTGGATGGACTATAATGTGTCTCTGTGTCTCTAAAGGCCACGTTCTGCTACCCTTTCAACGGCATGTTACTGGAGTTCACGGATGATAATGTCCTTACAGAGGTGATCAAGGAGCTGGCAAGGGGAGATGTTCCGCTGGACCCAACACTTACAAATGGGGAAGAACTTGCCAAGGGTATGGAGGTTAAGGGCAGCCTTGGCTGCAGCGATACTGAGATGTTAGTAAGGGCGAATAGCAAGATCACAACCCTGGACTTGAAGAAAGCAGACTTTAGCCTGTTCAGGGATCTTAGAGATCTGCTTGGAAGGATCACATGGGATATAGTACTGAAGAAGAGTCCAAGAGAGCTGTTTGATTCTTAAGGATCACCTGCTACAAGCTTAAGAACAGTCCATGCCAACAAGCAGAAGTCAGGCCAGAGCAGCAAGAGGCCTGCATGGATGAACAAGCAGCTCCTGACTAAACTCAAATATTAAAAAGTGTGCAAGAGGTGAAAGCAGTGGTAGGCAGCCCATGAGGAATACAGAACCAATGTCCAAACAGACAAGAGATCCTTTCCAACCTAAACAATTCTGTGCTTCTATGACAAGGCCTTGGGTCACCACATCTGTAGGGCTGTTCCAAGGGCTTGCCATTTACACTAAATATTTGATGTAGCAGTTTTTTACATGGTAAATATCTTCACTGCTCTGCTATCACCTAAAGATTTACACCACTGTAACTAGCTGTAGTAGACTCCTCCCTAAGTTATCACAGACACACTGAAATACTAAGAGAAAAAATAAAACAACCTAGCAGAAATGGGTTAATATACTGCACTATTGAAATATATAATTTCAAGTATAATGTTAAATTTTCACAAGTAGATGTTTCAGTAGGCAACTCAGAATAGTACATATTAAGTACAACATCCTTGCACTGTGGTCAGCTGTTGACCAAATGTCTTTGTGGACAGCTTTTTCCCAGCGCTGCTGGTCCTTGATGTGCTACCAGCAACCAGAAAACTAGTAACACATTTTTGAAGTTACAGGTAAGATGTTTTGTTGTTTGGCTTCCCTTTCCAAACCCACTCCCTTGCTTTTAATTTTTGATGTTATTAACTTATGCTGGTAATACATTCATCATTTTTTCTCTATAAAAAAAGTTGGAGAGGACAAAAAGTAAAGTAGGTAGTTTCATTACTTTCTTAGGATTTCTCATTTTGAAAATACTGGTGCTATTACCAAAGAAATCTATACATAGCAGAATGAGGAAAAAATATTTTCTGCAGTCTTTCACTTCACAGATTTGACTCTTACTTTCCCCTGCTCTTGTTTGGCTTCTTTTTATTTCCTACCATTTCAGTTTTCTCCCCAAACCAACACAATGTTTCTTCTCTTATAGCTGATTATCTTTTGTCAGAGTACTTTCTCATCAGGAAGAGACACAGATTTTCTAAACACATTGCAATAAAATGCGGGAGAGGAGAATTAAGGGGAAAAAAAAAGCCTACTCAATTCCAGTATTTTATATTTATTACTTTTAAACAAACAAAGTTTGCTAATCAAAAAGGTAGCAAGTGACATGCTACTCTCCATTACTTCTATGCAAATCAATGAACAAAAAATGATCAGTTGGGGACATCTTTATTGATTTTGAAATAGGTTTCAGGATTACAAGAAATTCAATTCCACTGAAAATTTAAATATTAATCATATATGATCATATGTTATGTGTTGAATGAAGAAGTAAAAAGGTATATATTTCTTCCCAAATGAATCATCAGACAACTTCCAATGACTTCTGTGCTGCAGCAAGTTAAATTCAATGTCTGAGATTAATGAAATGCTATTCTGACCTCTACAACTAATAGCAGCTGTACTTTATGAAGATACTTAAAGATGAATTAAAGTAGTTGCCTGTCACTGTTACAGAAGACTGGTAAGTATCAATCAGATACACAAAACCACAATACAGGCTCAGAATTATGCGTCTGAAGAAAAATCAATTTGAAACAGTAGATACATTTTTATTATTTTTTATTGTTGAGTTCCATTGTGTCCAGACAATTCAATTCCAGTGCCAGTACTACAAAGGTACAGTAAGGTTACGGTAAGATTAAGGTTAAGGTAAGGGTTTCCAGATCTAACTTCCTTTATCCTTTCCTTTATAGACGTCTTCCCCCTTATAAAATCCTTTACTCTCTGAAGACCGACATGAATAATTTCTGCCTGGCGTTTCCTCCTTTCAAGTGTTTTCCTTCTTGCGCTTCTTACCCTAATTTTTAATGCATAAATTGTCCCTCATCCCTTTCTCATCCCCCTTCCCTCGATCTTTCTCTAGATTTTGAACAAGGAGCCACCCGTCTGGCAGCCCCCCCCAGCTCCTCAGGGCGGCTGGACGACAACACAAGGGGACGGTAGCCGCTAGGACAGGGACGCCCCACTCCCTCAGGCGCCCTCAGGGGGCAAAGCACCACACCGCTCTCAACGGCCCCTCCTCAGCGCGGCGCGCTCACCAGCGGTGAGGCGGGGGGGCCTCAACTTCCACCTGAGGGATGAGCACCCTCAAGGTAACCTCAGCGGTAAAGCCGAGCCCTCAGCCTCTTTCACTCGAAATAAAAGACTAAGCAAGGGTGGCCACGAAGCGGGGACGAGGAGGTAAAGGCCGAGTCTCCATCCCATCCCCCCCCGCCAAGCCGCTGTGGTACCAACCGCCCCGCTCCCCGCCAAGGGGGCCCCTCCCTCTGTCAGGGCAGAGTGACGCGGGGTGGAACTTCGCGGTCCAACTGGTTTGACCCTCCGGGCGGCCCGTAGCGTGCCATCCCCGCCGCCATTATGGAGGGAGCCGGGGCCTCCTCCGAAGCTCTGCGCTATGCCGAGTATACCGGGGGCTCTACGGGTGCCGGCAAGGGCCAAGCCGAGCCGGAGCGGGGGCTGGTGAGCGCGCTGCGGGGCGGGCGGGGCAGGCACTGGGAGGGGGACAAGGACGGGCGCTGCCCGCACTGAGGGACTTGGGTTTCACGCTTATTAAATGCCTGTAAATACATGCTTGTGTCCATGCGTCTGCCTCTACGAATTTAACTTTAATGCCATTTTTTACATCATATTTCTCTGTATATGATGTATAGGTCTTTATAACCTATCTGTTCCGTGTTGCAGCAGTCTAGGAGTACAGTGTCTACAGTGGGAGTTGTTTTGTCGTGTTCTTGGTGTGCCCCAGGTCCTGTGAAAGGGTTTTTTATTACTGGGTTCTGGACTGTCATGACTTTCTCCTTGAAGTTGATTCTTTACACAGGCCTTTTTGTGGAGAATGTGGTATTTTCAGCTTTTAAGGGTTTATTCTGGGGCTGTGGTCTTTGTGCTGCTGTCACAGGGATTTGTAGCATTAACGTTTAGGTTTTAGTGGGAGCTGGAGAGTAATCCTGTAACAACTTTGAAGTTAAGGACCTTAAACTGACATTACAGCAGAAGTGGGAAATACTTCAGAATGGGCTTTGGTGTAGCCTAACACATGTCCCAGTATTCAGCCAGCTTGGTTCCACTGGGACCAGCGCTTGTATTCACATATTCAGGTGCAGAGGCTGTGGACAATAGTAAGTCCAGATGAAAATCCATGCAGTAACTGTGGTCAGAGCCTTGAAGAAAAAAGGGAAGAAAACTCGCCCTTGAGTTTCCAGGTGCTAAGATATGTTTTTACATTTAACTATGATTGCTCATCCATGCTTTTTGAGGAATAACATGGGTAAAGACATGCCATTTCTGTGATAGTTAGAGACTACTGTTCAATAGAAGGCGGGAATATGAATTAATTAAAATGGCTTCATCTCTAACTAATGTTCGCTCAGTGATGACTAGATTTCTCTTGAAGTGCTTCTTCATGAATCTCATCTTTAACTTGTGAATGTTTTATAACCATTGTAATTGTCTTTCAACCATATTTATTATAAACTGTTAGCAAATGGTTGACAATGGAGACTAATTTGTAGTTTGACTGGAACCTATTTCATGTCCTCATGTACAGTGGAAGAAGAGACAGGGTACACGCTTACTGGATTCCCAGCTAAGGAATTCAGGAATTCAGAAGGAGGTCAGGTTGTATATAATTAAATGCAAAGGTGTTGTCAGTCAAAGCAATTATTATTATTATTATTATTATTATTATTATTAAATTCAAAGGTGTAGCAAGATCAACTATAGCATTGTGTGTCTGTTCATTACTACCTCCAGGGTTAACAATGTCTTTTGGTAGTTTCACGCTAATGGCTACATAAACTCCACACTGTGCTCTCACTCCGCCCCTCCAATGAACAAGGGGAGAAAATATGATGAAAAAGGGCTTAAGGTTTGAGATAAGGGCAAGGAGATCACTCACCAATTACCATCACCGGCAAAACAGACTCAGCATAGGGAGATTAATAGAATTTATTCCCTATTACTAACAGATCAGAACAGTAAGAAACTAAAAGCAAACTAAAAACACCTTCCCTTCCCCATGCACCCTCTCCTACCTCGTCATTGATTAAGGTATTAAACAGGACTATTCCCAGGACAGACCGCTGAGGGACATTGCTTGTCACTGGCCTCCACCTGGACATGGAGTTATTGGCCACCACTCTTTAGGTGCGGCCTTCAAGGCAATTCCTTCTGCACTGCATGGTCCACCCTTCAATCTGGAGATCAGGATGTCACGTGGGTCTGTGTCAGAGGCCTTACAGAAGTCTAGGTAAATGACCCTGGTCGGTCTTCCCTTGTCAACTGATGCACCCACTACATCATAGAAGCCGCCAGGTTGGTCAGGCACTATTTGCCCTTGGTGAGGCCATGCTGGCTGTCTCGGATCCCTTCTTTGTCTTCCTGCATGCGCCTTGACATTGCTTCCATGAGGATCTGTTCCACGATCTTCCCATGCACCAAGTTGAGGCTCTCAGATCTGTAGTTCCCCAGGTCTTCCTTTCTACCCTTTTTAAAAATGGGAGTGATGTTTCCCCTTTTTCAGTCACCAGGGACTTCACCTGACTGAGGATTTTTCAAATATGATGGAGAGAGGCCAACTCCATCAGCCCACTCCCTCTGGTCCCTGGGATGCACAGCATCGGGCCCCACAGACTTGTACCTATTCAGTTCCAAACCTGCTCTTCGCTTGCAGTGGGAGGGACTTTGCTCCCCCAGCCAAACCTTGCCTAGAGGCTCAGGGACTCGAGAGACGTAGGAAGCCTGACTGGCAGCAAAGACTGAGGCCAAGAAGTTGCTGGTTACTTCGGCCTTCTCCACATCTGTGGAGATGTAATGAATACATTACCAGTATTCATTTACTAGAGGGGGCACGCACTCTCTTTGTCCTTTCTTTTCTGGTCAATGTACCGAGAGAATCCCTTCCTGTCATTCTTTGCATCCCTCGCCAAGCTCAGTTCCATCCATGCCTTGGCTTTCCTGCCCCCATCCCTGCACACCCAGACACCATCCCTGTGCTCTTCCCAGGCCACATGTCCCTGCTTCCCCTGCCTGTGCATTTCCCTCTTATGCCTCAGTCTGACCAGCGGGGCCTGGCTCAGCCATCCCGGTTGTTTGCCTTCCCTGCCCACTTTCTTACACAGGGGGAGGGGGAGTTCTTGTGCTCTAAGGATGAACATCCTTAAAGAGCTGCCAGCTCTGGTCAGCTTCTTTGTCCTTAAGGACAGTGTTCCAGAGGATCCCATCCGCTAGGTCTTTAAACAGCTGGAAGTCCACCTCTTGGAAGTTGAGGGTCCTGACTTTGGTCTTTATCAGGCCCGTATTCCATGAGACCACAAACTCAGCCAGGGCGTGCTCACTACAGCCCAGGCTGCCTCCAGTCTTAACCTCTTTAAGGATTTCATTCATTCCCATTGGTGAGCACCATGTCCAGTAATGCTTCTCCTCTGGTTGGGTTATCTCATACCTGCATCAGGAAGACACACTCCAGGAGTCTCCTGGATTGCTCACAGCCTGCTGTGGGGTTTCCCCAGCTCACAGGCAGGTGGTTGAAGTCCCCCATCAGATGAGAGCTTGTGAGCATTCTGTTTTTAAACAGAAAAGAGAAAAATTGCTGTAAAATAGATGATAAAAAATGACATGAAAATTGGGTGAGTATGGAGAGGAGTATCCAGCTGAAATTACTTTTAATTTACTATTGGAAAAGAAATTAAATTTAATAGGAAGGTAAGACTGGATGGAATGCATTAGGTTATGAAATCAAATATGTTGCAGATAGTTTATAATATAATCCCAATGTATCCTGTTCCATATAGAGCTGATGAGGTGGTTTGCTTTGAAACATGCTTCTAATAAACTGTAGCTACTCTTGTGAGGAATAGAGGAAACCTTCTACCTTCCATGCCAAATACAATCATTTATTTCAGACATTTTTATTTATTCTGAATATGAAACAATATTTAGAAATATTTTTGTATGCTTGGTTAATATACTTGTGAATTCCTATTTCTTAGCAGCATGCAGCTGTTCAAAGAGAAAAAAGGACTAATAAATTGCTGTCCAGCCCATCAGAACAAATTATTATTTTCTCTGTGCTTTTTATTCCATTAGACTGTAGCTTTCTGTGGCCCAAAAAAAGAATACAGCTCTTGCTGTGTATCTGAAAGCTAATTGTGGGAAAAGCAAAATATTTTTCATTTAACCAAGAAAGGTGTTTTCACTGATGGTAGTAGAAGAACCAGAAGTTAAAATCCAAACCCTGCGTAAGCAGGTATGTTTTGACATTTGTAAAGTTGGTTCTGGTAGCCTGTAGTCAGATGTAGTAGTATTGTGCTGAAATTTTAAAAGCATGCATTTGAAATTCTCTTTATGTTTGTTAGTTTAACTTTTTTTCTACTATTTTTCTTTCTATGGAAGAAAAAGCTGTAATGGTAGGAGTTACAAAAGTTACCTTTTTGAGCACAGAGTTAGCAGGGCACTGGATTAGGAATTTGCAGAAAGAATAACTTACTCTTCCCAGTTTCTTCTAAAAAAAAGTAAGGTTTCTGGAAAATTGCATATTAAAAGATTAGGCCATAGATCTCTATGCTAGCAGCATATAATGTATACCTCTGCATATATACTGTATGTTAGTTAATACGCTTTATCCTTTTTTGTTTGCCAAATGCTCTGATAAGTCAGGTATTGCAATTGCCTTTCTAATGCCTGTATTTTCTAATACATAATTCTCAAAAGAATAATAAAAAAAAATCCAGGTTTTGCAGATATAGCAAAACTTTGTTTTATTGTCTGTATCGAAGAGGGTTTGTTACTCAAAACTGAACTACGTAGTAAAATTAAAATACTGAGATCAGCAGAATAGCACAGGGTTGATGACTTTGGGAGCTGATTCAATGAATCAAGAAGGGGACAGATTTTACTTTTTAATCTTTTATTTGTTTATTTTTCCCTCTTGGATCTTAAAAGAATGCTTTCATATAAAAACCCACATATTTTAAATTTCTTAATCTTGTTTATTTTTTTGGGGGAAAAAAAAGCCAATTCTGTCATAGTTGAAAGGTTTTTTTTGTAGTTGTTGTTGTTTTTGGTTTTTTTGTGTGTGTGTGTGTGTGTGTGTGTGTGGTGGTGGTGGGTTTTTTTGAGCCTTTTCATCTGAAATAGCAGGCATTTTCAAGCAGTCTGATCCAAAATGGTCATGGTGAAAGTTGTCTTAGCATGCCATAAGTAAGCTGATCCCTTTCACGTTGAGAATGAATTGTTTTCTTTAATATTGACAGGAAAAGAGTGCATTCAATTAAAGCTTTGCACTCATTATAAGAATAAAATTTTGTGTTCTGTATTTCAAAGCACCAGAGTAGCCTTGATTTATTCTTCTAAATAATCATCAGAGTTAAGTGAGCGTGGAAAAGGAATCTGAAGCAGACTGGACTTAAAGGATTTACTGGTTAGTACTTGAAGTTACCTCTGATTTTATGAGAGAGGCTGTGACAGTAAAAGATGAACCATGCAATCTTTCTTCCCCTGATTTAAATTCAGTTTTTAAACCAGTGTTTCTCAGCATTTTGGGTAGCTGTATCTCACCTGTAAATGTGGACAACCTTTCATGCCTCTCTGGCTTGATCTTCCCATGCCTTTTAGCTACTTTTCTAGCTGGTCTTTAGATTCCTGCCGATCTTCCGTACCGTTTCTAACCTAGAGCTGCTGGCACACCTTTTTTTTAAAAAAAATTATTTCTTTTACTTTTTTATTTTCTTTCAAATCTGCTTTCCACTAGCTTTCCAGTGACTATGAGGGCTTTCCACTGAGATTGCAATAATATACGCCAATGGATGTGACTGACTCTATCTAAGGCCCTCAGGGATCTCTGCTCTGTGTTCCCAAACCACTCTGCAAAAACACTTAAGCAACATCTGTGCTGAGCTGACAGGGTCCAGATTTTATTTATTAGCCTGGTCTCTGCTCTGCCTTTACCTGCGAGGAGGTGTCTATTACCAGTGTGCCTTGCTGTAAATTGCTGACATAAGCCACCTTGTTGGTGGCAAAGCAAGTATAGCTTAATTTTGACAAGCACAGTCTAATAAATATATATATATTTTTTTCCAATATGATCTATTTCACACATTGTTGGGCTCTTAATTGGCTGTAACCACTTAGCGAAAGATTCTCGCTATCACTCTGAATGAGTTCTGGAAAGTCTGTACTGCATATAAATCCATGATCACGGAGCACAGAACAATATAGGATTTCTACAGGGTTTTGATGTTTCCAGAAATGTGGCAGTTGCTGCTTAGTCTCTAAACAGAGATCAGAAGAATTTTGTGGAAGGTTTTTGTATATTGAGAGCCTGGGAAAACCGATTTTTGAGAAGAAATGAAACAAATTTTAGTTTATTGAGGAGATGAGCTGTGTGCTTCACCGTTTTATTTCATCTACCATTTAAGGCAGCATACTTATATTTTTTTCATGGTCTGAAGATGAAGGGAAATTTTGTGCAACTGAAAGGAACAACAGACATTAAACTACTATGTTATTTTTACATGCTTATCGTTCAGAAATGATTGCTAATATCAGGACTTAAGTCTACGCTGAAATGGAGAGTTAGACAAATAAAATGGGATAGACAGGTGGATGTTAAGCACTTCTGTACAAAACTCCCCCAGTCTTAACTTCGGAGCTCTAGCAGGATTCTAGCCCCTCATAATCCAATTCTCAAAGGCTATAAAACCTGTATTTCCCAACTCTTCCCCTCCTCTGTCTAGAAATAAGATTGGCTACAAAAAATTTTAGCCCCGGGGGTCTTAGTAGCGAAGGCTACATGGTTCCAGATCCTGTTACTGGGACACTAATGTTGAAATTTGGGCTTCCAGTCCTGCTCTCAGCTTTGTAGAAATCTTATAAACCAGTTTCTGGATAAATGCAGAAGAAATAGTAGCAGAAAGCCATACACAGAAGACTCAATCTGGTGATAAAAGCATTTTCACTGTACTTACATTTTGAATTCCAACTAAATGGGCTTAATCTGATTTCTCATGATTCCTGGCATAAACTTCAAGGCATTATTAAACTATCATAAAACAGGTAATGCCACAGATAACTTTATTTCAGTTTTTTTCAAAGGTTAAATGTAGGCTTTTCAGATAGGGATAGATACCTTGACACACTGGGTGTGTGACTGTGATGCTTGTTACCCTTCTTGAGTTCTGGAAAAGGTTGAGGAGTCAGTCCCTTCCTCAAGGTTTACTGCATATTGTGTAGCTTCTTGTTCAATATCCTTCATAAGGTGCTTGACTTTCTTCAAACACTGCGTAGAAAAGTATACACACCTTATTTAAGGCCTTTGAGTAAGGTAGGAATAGGGAAAAGGTAGGAGTTGCTAGTGAATCAGATAGTCAAGTCTTCTGGTGAGTTTGGTTCCAAGAGTCCAGTTAGACTTGAAGCAAATTGAAGCTGAAAATGAAAACTGTCTTAAGTCTCTTTACAAATATTTTTACTATAAGTTCAGACAGTGGTCGACAGTAATTAATGAGATGTCCAGGCTCTATGTGTTGACTGTGGGGTTTCCATGAGTCACAGAGTGAGAGATGGAAGACATTGCTGTTTGTGGCTACAGCTGTGGGATGGGACTTTTTTTTTTTGCTCCCCATATTTTTGAAATAAACTAACACCTTCTGTTACGGCAAACATCATTTCAGACTGTGTTGGACTAGTCTGCACAAAAAAAAAAAAAAAAAAAAATTCAGGTAATCCTGAGCAGCGTCTGCCTTATGTTTTTATTATTACATATAGTAAGCTGTTAGTGTTTATTCACTGGTATGCTAATGGATAGTTGCAAGTTAAACCTGAAGCATTGGGTTTGTGGGGCTGAAGTATAAAACCTGATGTAGCCCGTGGAATACAGAACCTTCTTTTATATTTCATGTAAATTGTATATGGCAGGCATAAGAAATACTTGCTATTGAAGATGCTTGTATTTCAAATTGAATTTGCAGTTGATTTTGTTTCCTGTTTTTCTGCTTTAGGCCAGATCTATGATAGCAGTTGGACTTGGCATTGCAACCGTTGCATTTGCAGGTAAGCTGAATTTCTAGCAGGCTGTGGAACTGCTACCTGTCTGCTGCTGTTTCCAAACAGGTTAACGGAGTTTTTATGAATATTTATTTTGGGAAGTAGAAGTTGCCTGAGAGTGCTGTGGAGAATCATGTCCAGTTGTAGCTCCTGTCCCTTCAAAATTCCCTGATATGTTTTCCAACATTCTCTTTGAAAAAGTCACTGCTAGAGTAACGTATTTTATGGGCAGCAGTGAAAAGGTTCTGCATATTCTCTGTCTGCAAAATGTAACGTAAAATGATGACATTATACACGTGCACACAAGCAAGGATATTTCAAGGAAGGGGTTCTTTAGTACAGAAGTGCGCAGCAGGATCTTGTGGCGTGAAGGTGGTGCTAGACAAATTCAAATAGAGAAAAATAAAAGGCTTTAGTGGCTACAATACATTATCAAATTAAACTGTACCTATAATAGCTTGTTGGTTACCTGAACTATTTTTATCTGGACTATGTTTTTCTGAAAAACGTATTCCAGTGTGAACATGGGCCATGGGCTTAACATGATTTACATGCTGGTTTACTCATATGGGATAACTGGTCTGTTCTGGTATTGAAATACGCAAGTTGATATCCATTACTTTCAGGATGTAAAATCAGCCGTGTTCAGCTATGTGCAAAAGCATACACTGAGAACAGATGCACACAGGTAAACAAGTTACACTAAAATTCAGCAAATTCAGCAGGTGTTTTGTGGGTACAGCTGTTTTATTTTAATTAGGGGAAGGAAAGACGGGATCTTTGGTGATGTACACCTGTTAAGTTGGTTGTTATATGTGCTTCTGTAGAAGCAGAAGAGGAGTAGTTTTAGAATTTATTTTGCTGGTTGAGCTGAAGTAATAGTGACAGCTAGTAATGAAGTGGTAACAGAAAGCTTTAAGAAGAGGGTGAGGTAGTATGTTATTTGTACATGACAGCGTTTCAGCAATGATACTCCAACAGTGGTTTTAACTTCTATGTTAGCGTAGGCACAGACTTAAATGGCTAAAATAACCTATGGAGACATCCTGTATTTTAAGAATGAAAGCAAGGTGTTGTAAGAGTAAAGCAGAGACACATTTGATACAATGCTTTTCCATTGTGTATAATAATAAGTTATGTTGCTAATGAATAATTAATCAAAACAGAAATTGGGGGAAGGGGACCTACAGGGAAAACCTGCCAGTAATGCAGTAAAAAAATTGATTCTGAAGTTGGTAGACCCTCTTTGTGCTTCAGAGAATACAGCCTGATTTAGTCTGATGTAGCCTTTCTTAGCTATAGGTGCTCACTGCCATTTGGGAGTTGACCAGAGGTGAATCCCAAAAGGCATTCTCTTTGTAACAAAATAAAAAACGCAGTGCTTACAATATGTGATTAAGCGTACAACATCATACCAAAAACATGTAGTATAT
This sequence comes from Nettapus auritus, assembly GCA_011076525.1. Classification (NCBI taxonomy): domain Eukaryota; kingdom Metazoa; phylum Chordata; class Aves; order Anseriformes; family Anatidae; genus Nettapus; species Nettapus auritus. Next base: position 174,133,441 of record CM021765.1, read on the forward strand.
AGATTTCTTTGGAAGACATAACCTTTGAACAGTATTTAATAAATAATGTTTATTGAAAGCTAAAGTTTCATATTTCACTTTTTCTTAAAGTTCACAAGGCAGATAATTTGTCATATTGAAATGCACTTAAATCTATTTATTTTGTGTGCAAGCACAAAGGATCTTTGTGGACTGTGTCTACTAGGTTTTTATATTCAGTGTATTAAAATTTTCCTGTCCCCACTCCCAATACAAAGACTGAAAAATGTAAACCATTGCAGGTTTATCACAGGACTTTCACTGGGCAAGATCCAAAACCAGCTGTTGAGGGAATATCTTGAAAAGCACTAAAGTGCAACAGTGTTGTACAGCAAATAAATGAAATGAAAAGGTTAACAATGAAGAATGATTTTGATTTTTTATTTATTTATTTATTTTTTTTAATGAAAATTCTTCAGTAAGCTGAGGAGCAGATGTCAGTGGCTATTTGTATGTCTATGTGTAAATGTTGATTTTAAGTTCATCTAACTTCAATCTTTTCCAGGCCGTTATGCATTCCACCTTTGGAAGCCATTGGAGCAAGCAATTACAGAGACAGCAAGGAAGATTTCAGCTTCTGTAAGTTTAGAGGTTACTTCATAATAGCTAAATAATTTTTAAATTCTAAGTATTTATAAAGGAGTCATTTTATGTTTGAACATGGTAAGTACCAGCTAGATTTTTTTTTTTTTTTTCCCCAGGGTGAGGGTGCTCCTTACTCTGTATGTTCTAGCATTTTATTTGGTATATTTTAAGTCTCTGTAGATGAAATCTCACAAACATTTTTTGATACAGTTTCATAAGCAATTCTGATTTTCCTGGTGACATTCTGTGTTTCAGAACTTTCTACTAGTAAGTCTTATAAGAAATTGTTGAAGTGGGCTGTGAGAAGATAGCTAAATCCTAGCAATTACAAAGCAATGACCTGCAGTTTCATTTTAAGAAGCTAAAAAGGAACAAATTCAGTCATTTTTCTTGCAGATAAACTTCCAGGAAAGGTTGCCAAAGAGACGGCAGAGCTTGTTTTCTTCCTTTGCAACTCACGTGTGAACAAGAAAACAAGCTCCTCTATCTCTTTGCACACGAGTTGTCTTTTTTTGTTATTGTTCCCCAGCTAAAACATTTGAGATCCTGTTTTCTTTATTGCTCCACGTGTTTTAAAATGAAATAATGAAGAAGACAAATCAAAAGGTAGGCTGTTGTGAGAGGAGGAAATATTCCAGAGCACTTTCTTTTTGGCTTCAATGACTACACTGTCCTCTGGTAAATAAATAAATATGTTCCTTTTTTTTTTTTTTAAAGTAATTCCTATTGAGGTAGGTGACTGCTTATAGCAACTGGTTCTTTCAAAGTTTAGTCTGTTAACACTTGTCTAAGATGGAAGCGGATAATTGCCCCATTCCCATTTTGATGTGTGAGTGTGAGTTAATAATGATTGCTGTTAAGTATTTTCTGAAAAAAACAGATAGGATTTTTGAAGTGTTCCTTAACATTGCATGTATTTGTGAGGCTAGTTGCAGCATGGAGTTTGTCTATATACTGCATGTCAAGAACAGGGAGAGGCTAGAGGCCTTGTTTGCCTTCTCTATTTTGTGTTGATGTGCTGAGGGGTGCTAAGATGATCAGTGCAAGCTTCCAGGGGAAGGAAAGACACTCAAAACATGGGCTGTCCTCTTAGGGCAGTTCCACACTTGTTCTTAATTGTGATGTGTATCAATCAGAAATGGTGTGCCAGGATCAGTTTTTGCTCTCTGTCCCTCTATTGCATTGCTGTTGTGAGACCAACACCAATTTCATTTTTCCTTTCTAAAGTCATTTTTGGAGAGATTCCCATGTCGCCTTCCAAAATGGCAGAGGGGACTTTAGGTACTGTGAATTAAATTGCTTTCATGTGAAGCAGATACAGCATGACTAGAACTAGCAAGCAGTAAGGACGTGACTTCGGAGTAGGGAATGCTTCAGTCTTCATCCTCCTTCTCCAGAAGTTTTAGTCCAGCACTTCATCTATCCACTTGTAGCTATGAACTAGTGAATCTAAATTCAGACATTTGCATGCAAGAATGCAGGCAGCGACTCTTTTTAATACATTGAAATATGACATGCTACTGCACAGAGAGCTGCCTGTTCCTAGGAAACTGTACCCCTCAGAACCAGTATGTTGGCTGAGCCTGGCTCACCAGAAGTCTATTTCATTTTTACCTTAATGACTTTCACAGTCTTGCAGAATTCACCAGCAACCCAGAGTACCTTATGAATTCTCGGTGGCCCTGGAGTTGAGTCCTGTTTCTGCCTTCACATCCTGCCTTAAAGCCCAGAGTTTTATGTTGATCTCCAGTAGGGTGCTTCTCTTCTTTGCTGATAATAAAAATAGAAGTTTTCAATACAACATGAGATCTGCTGGATGTACTAAAATTCTTTTCTGGTTTGCCATTAACTGCATGCATTTGTTAACTGTATACTTGTGAGGGTAATGGTTTGTTGTTTGTTTTTTTTTTTTTCCACAATCATAGTCCAAATTTAAGTCCCTTGTCTAATTCTAAAGCAAAGATTATCTGTTCTATATTACTCTACAGGTACAACTTTATTGGATCGTATATTTTCTGAGTTTTTTTTTTCCCTTAACAATCATTTCCTATTTGTAATTTTTCTGTAAAACAATAGAAAGAGAAAATGCTAGATACAAAAATTCTAGATAAGTGTTTGTTGTCCAAACTTCTTAATTTAGTTGCTTCAGGTTATTTTGTTTGGGGGAATTTGAAGCTGCTGAATCTAATCTATGGGTTAGCACTTTCATCATGTCTCTTTACAGAGTGTTGCTCTCTAAACTGTGCTGACAATGGAAAGCAAACAGTTAGTACTTCTGCCTGTGTTTACTGGAAAAAGCACCTGGTATTCATTTTGTGTCTAGGCTTAGTGCTACTTCAGTGGTTTCCTTTAGTGTTTGGAGGCACCTAACTTGGTCACTGTAGTTTTCAGTGGTTACTCTAGTCTTCTAGAATCAAACCCTGTCCCAGGTAGCCTTCATTTTTGGGGAAAGAGTGTGAAGCAGCTGCCTGTTGAAATGCTAGCTGGTTCGTTCTCTAAGCCCTTACTCTCCCTTGCTCTATGTTTGCAGTTAATCTTTTTTTTTTTTTTTTTTTTTTTTTTTTTTTTCCCCTATTTGCAATAGAAATTGCAGCTCTTGTTAGCTGTAGTTGCAGTGTTATCCTTTCTTCCTGCTCACTAATAAATTACTTACCTGAGGTCAAGTTGAGCAGTTACAATGTGATCATTTAAAATGCCTGCTTGTTGGATCTTGAGTGTCTGACACTATTTATTTCCCTAAATAACTAATGTGTAGAGTCAACAATTCCACTCATCTTCTAGCCAAAAGGAGCAAGTAAAAGCAAGTAAAAAGTGTTACATTTTATTCTGAATTCCTACCTCTCATTTAGCTTTAACTTCTGGCAATTAAATGTATAGTTTTTTTAAGTAAAAAGAGTAAACATTGCTGTAATTTACTACTGAAATTTTCTACCTTCTTTTTTTCAGGGGAAGAAGACATAAGAGGGAACACTTTTTTTTCTCCTCTATAACAAGTCTCTCACAATGGTTTCCAGAGAAATACTTTGTTTTTAAATTTATTTATTTTTAGCTTGAACCTTATTTTGTTACTCATATCACTAATGCTGACAACACTGTTTTGTTTGTCTGGGTAGTGTCTTGAATCTATTGCAAGTAGAAGGTTCATGGTGCTAAGTAGTCATTTGTTTTTTCTTCCTCAGAGAGACCTTAATGCTATTAATAATAATGTTAATATTTTCTTATAAGAGTAAATAAAAAGTATTTCAAGAGCACTACTTTTCCTTTTTTAATCAATTATATTTAATATTCAACTATAGAAAAGGCAATTCTAGGCAAATTTGTTAAAATCCTCAAATTCCCGAATCCTGAAAATGGTGTCCCAGAAAACAGTGGTCCCTTATATAGCACCTCATAGGAAATTTTTGCACTCAGTTTCCTTTATTTGATCTATGTCTTCTCAGATGCATAGAGTTCTGAATTAAGAAGTAAGAGCAGCAGTCATCCATCTTGTCCTTCATTGAAAATAAAGCTTTCAGAGGCTAATTCAATTTGCAGCCCATTTTATGTTAATCTCTATGATGATCTCTGCAAATTTTAGGTTACTTTATAAATACAGCTTCTAAATAGCACACGCACACACTGTGTTTTTACCTTTTTCTGTGAGGGACTGTGTGGTGGTGGACCAACACACAAAGTTATCAGAAAAAAACACTACCTCATATAATTTGATGTGATGTCTGGTTTCAGTTATAGAGTTTTGAATATCATTTATCTTTCAAAGAAATAGTCATTATGCTTTCTCCGTGCTGTTCCAGGAAAAGTATCTTGAAGATGTCACAGTCCAAATGAATTGGATTTTGTGAAAATTTACAAGAGTGAATACATGTTTGCAGAACAAGTCCAGCCATCTTCTGTTTCACCCTCAACCTATTAATAGCATTTGTTTAGTAAGCAGAATTTGCTTATATAAGTTGCTAAACAGTAACAAAATGCAATGAAATGAAATAAATTAAATGCCAGTTCCCCTGCCCCTCTCCAATAGGATGAAGAAACGGAGAGCTCATTTTAATGATTCTTCCAGTACAAAATTTTTCTGCAATAGCTAGAGTTAATAAGTAATAAAGTGTCTGGAGCTATCTACACATCAAAAATTCTCATAACAGAAAAATACCTGAGTATATTTTCATTCACTGTAGTCATTACTTAGAAAATAAAGCATTTTTTTCTTAATTTGAATAGCGTGGAAAAGTTGTTTTATTTGGGAACTTGATGTTTCCTGAAATGAAGACTTGATGTTTCTTCCCCATATTCTAACCAAGAGGAACAGAAGCTTCGATGTCTAATTTATTTGTGCTTTAAATTCTGTTTAGGTTCAATATTTTAATTTAAGAAATTGATTATTCTTGCCTTGTGCTTCATTTCTGAGAAGAAAATGCTTGTTCTTGATGCCCACGCTGTTTTTGAAGGTTCCTATTTGTTTATGTGCCAAAGGACATAGACAACAGAATTTCTTTTTTGATTTCTCTTGGAAGTGAACCAAATCAAGGCTTCCTGAGGTTAGAACAGTGTCAAGGAAAAGTGCTTTAAAAACATGAAAAAGTATTTCTGAATTTAAGCCTATATCCATCTCTCTCCTTATTCCCTGATTTCAAATAAGCTATTTTAGATGAAATCTACCATGAACAGAGAGGAGCTTTATTAGAGAGAATTCAAATATTGCTTTTCTGTACATGAATCAGTGTCCAATTGTATTAGAGCTGTATGCTAGGGTTGAAGAATTAACCTTTTCAGAAATCCATCTGTATGTAAGTTTCTTTGGAAGAAGTTCTGGAAAATATTTCACAGGGCTTTAAAGCATGCTTTTTTCTTTTTTCCTGGCTGTAGTAATTCTTCAATGTCCTTGCAAATTTCTGGGCAGTTTTACCTCTTCAACGATGTTACCTGGTGACCATTAAATCATTAGAATAATTTCCTCATGGACTGGAGAAGTCATTTGTGTTCTCAGTGTATTGCATACTGTAACATCTGATGTTGCTGTGCACTGTGACAGACCTGCTTTGTGTTACCCTATAGCTGTAGCAGCGGTTCCTCAACAGATTTTTGTTGTAGGCATGACATGTCTGCAGTTGCTTTGGCTTTGATAACCAAAATGTTACAGTGGTGGTAATTTCATGTATGTTTTGTGTGGGGTGGGAAGAAGAAAAGTAAAATTTGCTATAGATCATAACAGCACAAATATATATATATATATATATATACACATACAATATATATATATTGTAGCTGTGTGAGACTTCCTGGCTACACGAGGGAATTGCTGCCTTCAGAGACATTCTGTACAATTTGGTAGCAATAGGTGATTATTTCTGAACCATGCTTTTGGGTGAATGTTGTTCCTAACCTTAATTAAAGGCTTTATTTAGATATCATAGACAGAGCCTTATAAATGCTTTAATGCATTTGAAATTACTTGAGAGAGAGTATGTATAAATGTAAGGCAAAATTCTCGCCGGATATTAATGGATATATTTAGTCTAGCTAGTGAGAAAAGTGTTATTAAGGGCCAAGCACACGTTTACTTGGGGGTAAAAGGAACATTTAAAAATAATCTCAGCTCTCAGACCAGACTTCCCTTTGATAGCAGCAAAAGAAGCTTATTTTTCCCTAGTTGATAGGTACTGAGGCACTGAGGAAAAAAACTTCAGTCTTGTTGAGTACAGATTCAATTGGCACTACGTGCCAATTCTCAAAGGCAGGCTGTCTTGGAGCTATGTCTGTTGCCTCTGGGACTGTTATTTTTATAGCAATGGGCTATCCCTAATTCTTCTGTAAGAAACATTTGCATTGAGGAAATCATTGCTAACCCTCCTTGTGGTTCAGTTACTGTTCAAAAATGTATTTTAAAATGTATTTACAGTTGACAAGTATACTTTCAACCTATTTCCTATGAGAATTAATTGTTGCAATGATTTACTCTCTCTCTCTTCTTTAATGTTCTTTTCTTTTTCTTTTTTTTCTTTCTTGCTTTTGTCTTAAAACAGTGGCTAAAGTTGCACATGCCAGTGAGTTTTTAATGAAAAACTAACCCCAAATCCTGTTCTAATCTTCATCAGTCATCAATGTCTAGGGAAAGATATAAAGGCAAAACCTGGCTAGGGTTTCCCTAAGTAGTCTGCTACTTTCCAGTGTTCTCCAGCACAGTGATTTCCTGAAGTAGAGCTTACAGTTTTATGCTAAACCTTTTCTCTTTTTGTTGTTGCTATTGTTGTTGTTTTTTTTCTTTTTTCTTTTTTTTTTTTCTTTCCGAGGTTCTTTCAAAGAATTCTTTGATATTTTTTAGAGTAACATTGATTCATATTAAAAAAATGACTCTTCATCAGTTTATTATATTTATCATTCTTATCCTTTTATTATAGCTTATACCTACTTTATTTATAGAAATATGTAGAATTCAGAGTGATCATCCATAATTCCTTGGATGCCAGAATGTTGTGACTTTTGCCATTTTCCATTTCAGTGCAAGTTGTGCTGTACTAAACAACTTTCCTCCTTTCCCTTCCCTGCCTCCCCAAACACAGGCAGTATACCACTTTATACTAGCATGTACTTTGATTCTGGACTGTTTTGCCTGAAGGCAGGATTTTAATGGTTGTAGCTATTAATATCTTCTATTAGTAGTAGAAGATTGTAAAAACACAGATAGCTATTTTTAAGTTGACTTTTTTAAGTGTTAACACCCAGGAGAAGTCCTTTCATGTTATCTGGTTTCTACTCATTCCATGCCTTCAAAATAAATTATAGATGAATGTTAGGCTCTGACTGGGGTCAAATAAATAGGATTTAGGTCCTGGCACCTTGTATATGAAACTAATTATTGCTTGTTTTGCCTTTTTTCTTCTTAGAGTCTTTCATCCTACTATAAAGGAGGATTTGAACAGAAAATGAGTAGGCGAGAAGCAAGTCTTATTTTAGGTGTAAGGTAGGTGTGTTGCATTAATGTGTTTTTGTTTGGTGAGTATTGAATGAAGAAAATAAATGTTTCAAGAATGTGAAATACTCTGGCCAAAATCGTATTATTATTTTTTTAAAGACATCCCATCGGCTTAAACCATTTTAAGATTCTGCTTAAGCTAGAAAGCAAATAATAAAATAGTGATGGAACATGCGATTTATGTTTGGCTTGAAGATACGGTAACATACTGCACTGGAGAATTAGTGCTCTTAAAATTATCAGAATAGCACAGATTGTGCTAATTAGAGTGATCACATGGCTTGGTTTCCAATAAAAACTCTGGTATGAGCAATATTGTAGATTATATTGATAAACAAGGAAAACAAATCAATTTTTCTCTTTTTTTTGTCAGTAATTCTTTTCTTCTCCCTACTCTTCAATTTGTATGGATTAAGAGTTTACAGCATACTCCAAACAATGTATTTTTTGAGAGACTTGTCATTTTAGAATGAATATAGGAAGTTTTTTCCAGGCTGAGGAATCAATTCAAGCAGATTTTTTTTTTTTCCAGAAATGTGGATGGCCAATGGTAGCATGTGCTTTAGCATTTTCTGTAAAGCAAATGGTGAGCTTAAAGGCTGTCCAGATGAGAGGATCAGATCTGACCTTAGGTAGTAGATATCCTATTTCTTCTGATTGATATTAGCTCTGAATTTTAAGATTAGGAAAACTAAAGAGGATGGTTTTAATTATCTCCAGAAGAAATTATTTCGGGTGGTGAAAATTGACACTTAAAATCCTGTTTGTGTGCTCTTTGTGTTTACTTCTACCATAATGGAAATTATGGAGATATAGCATTCATTTCAAGAATTTGAAAAATAAAAAATTACATTTGAACTATTTTGTGCTTGAACACTGAACAGGAGATTTATATGAATGCTATTCAGAAATAGTTCCTTTGACCTTTATGTTTGATAATGTATTTACATTTTCACTTACTTTATAAGGGCAGATTTGATCATGTTGCAGAGTAGCACACTGCAGCTCATTAAAGTCTGTTTACAGTGGTAATACTTAGTCTGAACACTGCTCATGTACATGCCTGAAGTTTCTTCACGTCTGAAGTCAGTCCCTTGTTAATTTTTTATTTTAATAGCTTCAGTCTGCACAGGAAACAGTGACACTGCTAGATGTGTTTGGGCTCAAGCTTGCAAATCCCATTCTTAATCAGATATAAGGAATGTTCCTAATGTTTAAAGAATTGAGCTTTTAATTGTGTAGCTGCATGGCTAATACCTTTATAGGAAGCTTTCACATTATTTGAAAACACCTTCATAGACCAGTTTTAACTCAGTTTACTGTATTAAATCTATAAAGGTGCCATTTTTTTAAAAAAAAGTGTGTTTTAAAGTATTATGGAAACTGCCAAGCTATACATAAACTAGATTTTGTCTGGGAATTGATCTTATTTCTGTAGCTTTTGTCTTCTGTGTCTCCACTTCCAAATCATGTTAAATTTGGGGGCCGAGACTTTGTTCATTATTTTAAGCGCTCGGTATGTATGTGGGCACTCTGTAATTAAAGAGGCATGATAAAGGTGAATGTATAATGACAGCTTTTACATTTCAAATACATTGTCTCTTTACACATTCCAGATATACTCCAGTAACCATTTTCTAAGATTGCAAGGCTTTTGACAGAAACATGTATGTGCATTGTTTGTATTTAAACTATGTAAAATGTATCCAAAGTACAGAGTACTGTACTAAAAATACCAACTATTTTCAAGTTTTATTGTTCTGAAGCAGAACCGATTACTGAAATTCAGTACAACATGGCAATAATTTTTAACAGCTATATACCCTCTAGGAGGAACTGCTGGTGGGAGAGATGGGAAAATGTCTGAGATGAGATAGGAAGTGAAAATGTTAGGAGTATTATCCAAACATTAGATTTGCCAGTATAAAATAATTTTGCCTATGGATATCATAAGTATAATGGCTTACTGCTATGAAATCCCTGCTGCTGAATTTCTGAAGTTAGAAAATATCTGATGAAAATTGTAAGTTAAAATTCTAGATAAAAATTAATAAAATTATCTATATCATGCAATTGCTTCCACAGAGTGAGATGCAAAATATTTCTTTCCAAAGAAAGTGTTTGTTAATGTACAAAATGAATTATAATAATTATGCATTAGTTGAAAATGTTTGTTGTGATTTTTAAAACATGAATGACTTTAATGTCTTTAAACCTTTAAAAAAAAAGCTGTTACATAAAAGAACATATACTACGTAAACAATTTAGTTTATTCAAGGTTTGGTAGTCGTGATTCTTTTTTTTTTTTTTTTCCTTGTGTTTTATTTCTCCTTATAAACACAGGTATATTGTATGATTGTAAGGCCACTCAAGTTGGGAGAGACCTCAGGAGGTCTCTAGTCCTCTCTGTTGATTAAAACCAGGTTTCTCAGGTCTTTACCCAGAGGGTCTTCAAAGATGCTCAGTGCAACCTGTGTCACTGTTGGGCTGTCCTGGTTGAGCAGAAAGTATCGTGTCCAGTCCAAATCTCTCATCTCACTTTTTGCCCATTTTCTCTCACCCTCCCAACATGAGTCCCTGTGGAGGGCCTGGACCCCTACTCTTCCCTATCTCTGGGTAGGCACTGAGAGGCTGCTTCTTCCAGGCTGAACAAGCCCTGTTCCCTCAGCCCCTTCTCACAAGGCAAATGCTCCGGCCCCTGACAAGGTGGGGGGCCTGTGCTGAACCTGCTCTGGTTGCTCCATGTCTGCTCTGTGCAGGGGTGCAGCATCTGACTGTGACAGAATCATAGAAACACAAGGTTGGAAAGAACCTACAGGATCATTTAGTTCAACTGTCCTCCTATCACCAGTACTACCCACTAAGCTACTAAATCATATCTCCTAGCAGCTTGTCCAGACGTTTCTTGAACACTGTAGAGATGGTGACTCCACCACCCTGGGCAGATCGTTCCAGTGCCTGGCCACTCTGTGAGAGATAAAGTTTTTCCTGATATCTAATATAAATCTCCCCAGGCACAACTTGTGGCCATTTCCTCAAGTCCTATCATTAATTATCCGGAGAAGAGGCTGACCCCCTCCTCTTCACAAACTCCCTTCAGGATGTTGTAGAGAGCAATGAGGTCTCCCCTGAGCCTCCTCTTCTCCAGACTAAACACCCCCAGCTCCCTCAGCTGCTCCTCATAAGACTTGTGCTCCAGACCCCTCACCAGTTTTGTTGCCCTTCTATGAACACTCACAAGCACCTCGATGTCCTTCTTGTAGTGAGGGGCCCAAAACTGGATGCAGTACTTGAGGTGCTGCCTCACCAAAGCTAAGTACAGGGGGACGATCACCTCCCTGCTCCTACTGGCTACAGTATTTCTAATACAGGCTGGGATTCCATTGACCTTGGACGCTTCATGTGCTTGGCTGAGTAGATGGGAAGAGACGCTTCTGGCAACCAAGTGACCATGCTCCTGTCCATACAGCCAGGAGGCTGCTGTCCTCCTTTGCTGCTGCCTCATGACCTTGTTGTCCTTTCAGCAGAGCTGCTCCCCAGCCCCTAGTGCTCTTCCTCCCCAGGTGCCAGGCTCTGCATTTGTGCCCTTGCCGAATTGCATGAGGGGTTCCTGGTAGCCCCTTCCTGCAGCCCACCTGTGGCCCCTGAAGGTCAGCCCTGCCCTTAAAAGTGTTACCAGTGTTCCTGGGGATAGACTTTACATCCAGAGCAAGTCAGTGAGGTGAGGAGGTGGTGTTGGGTTGACACAGGTTGTGAGGTTGTACCAGTTCAACGAAAATGAGAATTTTGACATTAGTGGTTTTTTTTTTTGTTTGTTTGTTTGTTTTCTGATGGCAATTAATCCTTTAAATATAAGTCTTTATAGCCAGATAAGGCGATGACAAATTTCCTTAGTTTATGAGATACGAACACCACATTTTCAGTTGCTTGTTAAAACAAAACTGCGTGATTTTCCATAATATGCATCAGCAACTTTTCCAGTTAGCCATTTGAATTTCTAAACGTGCTATATCAACTTCTCTTTATATTATTATGATATAAAGCTATTATTACAAGATTAAGCAACAGATGCACAAATAAAAATATGGGTATCTTATTTTTAGTTATCTGATAATAAATCATTTTTGAAGTTCTAAGTGCTTCACCCTCTGGTTAATTCTTACTTTCTGGGTTATTTTGTTCCACTGAAACGTTCTTTTCTTACACAGTTCTGTGAACTATTTTTGTAACATACACTAATTTCCCTGTGACAGAGTAATAATTTGAGGTTGTTTACCTCGGGAGCATAGTTAGGCTGATACCTTGCATTCAGACTGTATCTACAAAAAGATTAATTGAATCATCACTGATTAAGAAGCTACCTGAAGTGGAAAATATTCCTTCGTTTCTGCATGCTAACAATTTACGAAAAACTAAACCATTTAAACTGTCCTTTTGCATACCACAGTCTACTGTGCTGGCATACTGCATCCATAAGTGGTTATTTGTCTGGTAAGGTACATATTTAATTTAGTTGAAGTACATATTTTATGTATCTGTCATTGAAGGAAACAACATTATGTAGCTCTTGTAAATCAACATGTCCCTAAATGCAATGTATTGAACAGCTTTGCAAAAATAACAAATATATTTTTTCACCAGGCTCCAACAGAGAGTATTTATAGCAACTATAAAAATATTTACAGTAGACAAAATATGATAATATTTAATATTTGTTGTTTTGTCATTGGTCATATAAATACCTCTTTTCTAGGAAGAAAAAATATTTTTTCCTGCATCTGATGATAAGAATACTAACTAGATACACCTAAAGCAGCTTTTTTTCCCCCCCTAAATTATGTATTTTAAATCACTGCGGGTGTATTGGGTTTAAAATAAATAAATAAATAAATAAATAAATAAAAAGAATGAAGGATGTTTGTATGTGTCAAATACACGGGCTTTTTTAAAAATGTCCTTCTCAGTATTTTGCATGTCTTTTGTTAATACTGTTTCCTCAAAGATGCAATTTTATGTTTTGTCCACAAGATGGTGAAAATCTCGTTTTAATTATTTTTGAAGCTAGTATAAACTGTTAATTTATAGCCTGAATGCAGTGGCATTTATAGTAAGCACTTCAATTTATTTTTGCAGTCCATCTGCTGGCAAGACCAAAATCAGAACAGCCCATAGAAGAATCATGATTTTGAATCATCCTGATAAAGGTAAGTAAGTCTTCTTTCTTTTTCTTTCTTTTTTTTTTTTTTTTTAATCAAAGCTGGAAAGGAAGAGGCTTAAATGAGATCTCTTCAGTTTACTGATTGTATAAACAACCACACTGTATGAAGTTTATTTATAGACTTAAGCTTCTGTGCATTTTATCTCAGATAAACTAGACTGATTTCCAGACTATATGAACTACATCTTTAGTAAGTTGCTCAGCTTTCTTTAAGGTTTTCTAGTCTTGTGCTGTTTCAGATAAAACTATGAGCTTGTGTTCCACACTGGCTTACAAGAAGAAAATAAAAAAACAAACAACCCTTCTGCAAAATAAGGAAAAATGAGCTACAACATTTTTATATTAAACTCCTGTTCCTGTTTTGAAATGGGATGGGCTAGTCACATGTACAAAAGTAACTTTCTGTGGGGAAATGTTCTGCAGGCACTAATTATATCATTTTTGAATTTCAGACTTCCTTGAATTCACTTGGAAAAAAGCGTAAAGCTGGGCACTGTTGCTTTACTGGCCAGGTTTTTAATGTAAATTTATCTTACAGAAAGGCTATTATTATAACTTTAACTACACTACAGCTGGTTGAGAAAGAAAGCCCATATGTTCATTGCTGTTTCGACTTTAAAATAACAGATGGTGAAGAGTTGCACTGTATTTCAGAAGTCAAAAGGGGAAATCAGAGGTGTTTTTTTTTTTTTTACATCTTTTTGACAGAATTACACGGCTCCCTGCCTGCAACCCATTTTAAGAAAATGGGAAAAATAACTGACCACTAGCCATGTGAAGTGTTTAGTCAATGCTTTTCTTTAATGTCTTCGTCCCTCAATTTAATTCTAAAGTTGTCCTGCTTATTCGGTGTCATGCTTTCATTTTTTACACTTTTTTATAATATACAAGCTGCATAAATATAATTTATTTTCTAGTTTATCTTTTGTGTTTTCAATATATCATGATGGGCAAAGGCCTCTTAACTGGTAAAGTACCCAGGAGGCCAAAAGATTTTAATAATAAATTTCAAAGTTTTATTGTAGCAGTATTCGGAGACTTGAGCCACAACCATGAGTCTCCTTATGGGTGCTGAGTAGCCCTAAGGAGGCAGTTCCTGTTATGAAGATCATGCATTTTAACTGATGGCTCCTAGAGCTGTAATGCACCTGCAGCTGGGCACAATACAGGTTTCGATGGATGTAGCAAGGCCTCCTGTGCACTATTAGAATGGAGCATTTTCACAGTAGGAGCACCAGTTGAAGGAATTTGTGCCTCCTTGCTGCCCCTGCAGCTCTTCTGGCATGGCCAAAAAGAAAAATGTTGTCTAATGTCTTCAGCTGCAGAGCTAAGGCCTGGAGTGATCTTGAACGTATGGCATCACAAGATTTGTTTGCGCGTGTATGTATCTTGATTTCTTCTGGCTCTGGTAGCACAGATGTGCTTTTAAAAATAATACCCAGCATTAGAGTGTTATTCCAAAATAATGTTTTACCAGCTGGAGTTGTTTGAAGAAAGGGCAGTAAATACAGATTTTAAAAGTTACATGTTATCTGAGACTCAAAATGTTGAAGAGAACATGATTAGAAATAAATAAGAAATATATAGAAGTTTGCATAATAACATCCCCAGTGAGCAGTACTAAAATGGTTGCTTATTAACCTTTACTTAGTTCAGTTTAAAAGTGTTTTTATGTTTATATATTGTATGTTATTTTTTATCAGTTAATAATTTCATGATACTTGCTGACAGAAACAGAGGAAGAGATAAGTCTTTTGGACTTGCCTTAATTATAAACAAACACTTAGGCAATCATGAGATTGAATTTTCTCTCATTGGAGGGCTACAAAATTAATATGGCACTCAAGGATGTAAATGTAGTGAAAACACTTCTAGCAGATTGGAATTTAAAATCTTGCACTGTAGATATGTAGTAAACCAAGACAAAGATAAAAGGCAAAGTTAAAAATTATTTTGGATACCTTGTTTATTGCAGTTTATAGTCTACTGTTTTATCTTCTTGTCTACACTTTGAAAGAAGCAATACTCAACCAATGTAGCAAATCCTGGGTAGAAAGACAATTCTTTTATTATTATTATTATTTTTAGTTTTAGTTTTTATATTTCAATTCTCTACCCTTCCCTGCCCTGCCTTGCTTTGCTCAAATGTGTTTTAGCTATTAGGACTACATTCAAACAAAACCAAAACATGAACAAGAGACTTGAACTCCATTATTTTTTCCACTTGTTTTATTAGACCATGAACTGACTTTATAATGATCTGAATTGCTGCAGGAATGGCATTTTGTTTTTGTTTACACATTTACTGCTAGTTCTTCACTGTTTCTTCTATCGCTGTCTTTTATGATGAATGAAAAATGATGATTGAACAGATGCCTTGGAAAAGGCTGTTCAATGTGCTGAATAGTACTGCTGGAATCACATTTTTACATTAAAAAAATATATATAGGTATATTCTAGTAAATGGTAAGTTACTGATACAGATCTTGTAATGCTGTTTTCAGTGACTGTAGGCAGATGGTTGGCACTCAGGGGGAGAGTAAAAAAACAAACACAAAAAGACTGCTGAACTGTAATCAAATTGTTAGATGGAGCGTAAAGCAATGACAGTGTTCAGGACTAGAAGTTAGAAGGCGTACCATGTTTAAATAGCTTTAATGTGACAGTTTCTGCCTGGTAATTCTGGGCATCTAAAATAGCAGAGGCTTGGTGTTTGTGTGCACATGCTTAATGATTTTGTCAAAATTATTTATAAAATTTTGCCTCTTCGTTTTTGGGGTGTGTTGGCATAATAGCTATTAGCTTTAGATGAATGTTCGAGACAGCTGACCTTGCATACATTTGCAGGAAAACTGCACTGCAAGTCTAAATCACACCAGTGTGAAATGATTTTAGATTTCAGACTTCTTTCCGAGACAAATTGTTTAGCTTTATTCTTCAGTGACTTCTGTTTTGATTACATTCTTCATGTTCCCTTATCAATTAGTTTTCTTCATATCAGTATAATTTTTTTAATCAGTTGTATGAGAAGGATCTACTTAGGCAGGGGAACTAATAAAAGCAAGTAATAAGGGGATGCTGTAACTGAAGCAGTTGATACTGATGTGTAAATGGTAATCCTTTATCTTTTTTCTTCTCAGGTGGATCACCTTACTTAGCAACAAAAATAAATGAAGCAAAAGACTTGCTGGAATCCAGTGCCAAAAATTGAAATCCTAAGCCTTCCATCAAAGGAGATCAAAAACAACAAAAAAAAAAATCAACTTTTACACGTCTTTCTGTGGAAGATTCAACAGATACATTGTGTGCAGTTACAAGTACATCTACTTGTTCTGCATGGTTTCTTAACACTGCACTGAATGTTTATATTTATTGTCAAAATTAAAGGTGTAAGACTATTTAAAAGCAAACAATTCTATTACAGTTACGTTTAAGATTTAGTGTATTTTTTACTGAATTATGATACATTACAAGCTTTGAAAATTCTCTAAATGTGTTTTTCTTCTGAAGTGGTTACTTATATGAAACTCTTGGACCTTCTTAAAATTGAAAAAGGTCTTAAATATAGACTTGTCCTTCATTGTCAAAGACAACTGTTGTGAGAAAATCCATGACAGTGTGTTTGGTCACTGGAAGCGTGACAGACCCCAATACGGCAAGTTTTCATCATTACCTTACAACTGAATCCACTCCTCTGTGAAATTGTAGAGTTTATTGATGAGTGCAGTTTCAGAGGTGCAACTCAGGGGGGAGGATGACTAATGGAACTGGGGTTGTTTAGTCTGGGGAAGAGGAGGCTCAGGGGAGACCTTACTGTTCTATACAGCTACCTGAAAGGAAGGTGTGGGGAGCTGGGGGTCAGCCTCTTCTCACAGATAACTAGTGATAGGACTAGAGGGAATGGCCTCAAGTTGTGCCAGGGGAGGTTCAGGTTGGAAATGAGGAGACATTTATTCTCAGAAAGAGCAGTCAGGCACTGGGACGGGTTGCCCAGGGAGGTGGTGGAGTCACCGTCCCTGGGGGTGTTCAAGGCAAGGTTGGACATGGTGCTTAGGGACATGGTTTAGCGGGCGATAGTGGTGGTAGGGGGATGGTTGGACCAAATGATCTTGGAGGTCTTTTCCAACCTTAACGATTCTATGATCCAATGGGAGTACAGACTGTACTTTCCATTAGTTTTATAGATGGGTCTTAGATATGAAGGAAGACTCTTTGTTTTGGTTAGTTCTTTTGCATATTAAAAAAAAATAATCTTTGAAATTGTAAAATAATTATTGGAACATGCTTTTACTTGAATTTGCAGGGGGCATTTAGTCTGTAGAACCTGGGGTAGTATGGGGGTCTTCATGGCAGTGGAAGTGAAGGAGGTAGGTCTGCACGGTATGGAGTCAGATGGATTTTTACTCTTTGTTGTCTAGGTCAGTTCAGTCACGTCAGCCTGGACCAGGATTGATACAGCAGGGAATAAACATGGCTGGATGCCTGATGGCAGTTGCTTTGCTTATTGCTTTGTGTAGACCTCATGGGCTAGGTCTCCAGTAATTCGCACATCTTTGCATTTTGCTCCATTTCCCAAAGTATTATACATACTTCTTTATGCAGCAACTTAGTGCTGGTTTCTGGGAATACTGGAGCCAATGAATCTGACTAAAGAGAACAATTTTTAATTGACAGCTGTGAGAAGATGCTATTTGAGACACTATTGGCTGCTGCAAATTCCTACCAGTAAGTTGGCTGCAGATGAATTAGCTCTCTTAAGAAGACAAAGATGAGATGAGACAGCAGTCTAGTGGATTCAGTATAAAACTGAAAAACTTCCTAGTACCCATTCATGCTCATTATTTTAGGTACAACAAGCAACCCATTGAAGTGCTACAGATATAAAATTTAGATACTCCCATTCCCTCTGATATTTAGCCAGAGGAAAGTAGATAAGAGCAGTTAAATAATTAAAGCATACAGCTACATATTATACACCAGAACATAAATATGCCTGCCCACCCAGTGGTAGATGGGTTTGGATATTTCCTTGAAAGGATGAAAGAATACGATGACTTTGTGTTGTTGTTTTGGTTTGGTTTTAGTATACCAGGTTCCTCCTGTTTTATCACAATTCCTTTTCTTTTATTAAGGGGAGATGAAAAAATTTAAGTTGACAGCAAATGCTAAATTTAGGTGATTTAGAGACTTTTTGACAATTGCAATGGACATCCATATTGTATCTTGACTGGATAAAGCAAAAATGGCTGCAGGGAGAATCCAGCCGGGTAATGGGCATACACTATGTACTACATTTGTGTCATTTAACTAATGCTCCAATATAAGAAGCTGCTTTATTCTTATGCAGTATCCCTAACTGATTTTTCTTGAAGGAGTAGCCACTCATTACTGCTTATTTAAGATTAGTTTTTCTTTTCACTGATATATCAGTGTGTATGGGGGGGGGGGAAGGAAAAAACATGAGGGTTTTTGCAGGTTTTTGGGGAGAGGTGGGATTGTCCCTAGTTTTCTGAATGAGTTTAGGTGATTTGAGTCATTGCCCCATACCAAAGTTGCTGAGTATGGTAGGTAGCAAAAATGTTCCTTCTAATGATTTTGAATTGACTAGCTGCTGTTTTCATGTGATTGCCTTTTCTTGTTGCTGAGTAAAATAAGGTATAAATAGATAAAGTATCAATTTAAGCAAACACACTGAAGATGACTAATCTAGTTCTGTTCTTAAAAATTAACATCCCATATCTTTGTAGGAAGTACAGTGTTTATTTTTGTCAGATGGCAGTGTTGATTCTTTTCTTCCTGGTCTCATTATTCATATCTGATTATTTTGGAAGCAGTTTTTTTTCTGGTATTAAGTTATGAGAGAGATTGTCTTCCTCGATGTAAAAAGAAAAGATTCAAATTAGTTCTGCTTTCTCCCTCTTTGCAGGGCAGACTGACAAATTAACAAATTTGACATAATAACTTTGGCCAGTAGTGTCTCTGGAAGATGCCATAAAATGAGTGAAGATAATGAACGGTGGTGGTAAAAGCATAATAGTTGTATGTCCAGTACTGTAACATCACACATGCAATAGCATAAATATCCATGGAAGCAACTATTTTTTTCCTCGTCGGGTCACTGGCAAAGCTTATGTTTTACCTTCCAAATGATGTTTGGGAGGATGAACATTGGACAGTGAAAGGAAAGATGTAGTCAAGCAAATCATGTAAATACTGTTCAATTTCTTGTCACTGACTGTAAATTGTGCAGGCTAAGGAACGTCCTCAGAGGATGCTCACACAGACTGCCATGCAGAACAACACCTGTGCTTGGTATTTTCATCCTCAGCTGGACTGGGAAGAACAAGACACTACTTCTTTAGTAGCATAGCCTTACATGAATTTAACCTTAAAAATATTCAGCCTCTTGAGACTACCTTATTTGTCAGATGCAAAAGTTATCTGTGTAAGAAAACTGCATAGAATTTGACTTATTCTGATGCAATTTGTCTCCATCTGTAACTCCAGCAACAAGTAAAATAATTTTAGTGCGTGTTTCAATGCTCAGAAGGTATGAATCTATAAACTCTTAGCTTGCGAATTCCCAGGTAGTTTTCTCCTCACATGATAATCACTTCATAAGTGAGACAGGACTGAGTGGGTTCGTTTTTCATTGTTGCAGGCAATTCCCATTTTGCTTAATGAACAGATTGCTCATCTGCCTGATTTTTGCTCCTAATCCATGTGAGTTTAATCTGAAATATCATTCTTTACTTTGCCCTTGCCACAACAGACATAAGTTTACAGAAAGACTTGGTGAAATCTGGTCATCTGACTGCAAGAGTGCAATTTGCAAACCTTTACTGGCCTAAAATGGGACTTGGGTAGAATCAAGGCATGCAAGTGCAAGGGAACAATTCACAAAACCTTTGCTTGATCTCTTTGGAACTTTAGAAGTAAAAATTTGTGTTCTTGTATGCTTAATTTTTTGCTTGTGCACAGATGTAAGACTGCTTCCATCTTGCTAGATCTTTGCTCATCTTAATGCTCTTCTCACACTTTAATCCACAGATGTAGTGTGTTGGCTGAATTCCCTGAAAAATCTGGTCCAGTAGCTGTGGTTAAGGCATTACAGAGGATAATGTGCCTTCAGCCTAGGTGTGAAAATCCTTGTGTCTGTCCTGGTACTCAGATGAGGCTGGTGATTAGGCTGGGCAGAGGGGGTGACAGTGGTTATCCCACTTATTGCTGAAGTTGTGCCTCTCTGCAGAACAGAAAAAGCATAAAGCCTGCAAGATCCAAGGAACAGAGTAGTGAGCTCCAGTCCTCACTTCTTACAGAAGATATTCACGATCAAAAATATTAACTTCCTCAGGAGCATCACTTTCTACAGGATCTTTAGGATCTTTGCTTTAATTCACACTCTTATGTGAGTTTGTATGTCTTTCCATCCTTGACAAGCAGCACAGTAGACTGGCAGTAAATTTCCATCTGTAGCCTCCAGAACTTTTTAGTTGAATGGTGATAAAATTAACGTTTTCCTTGGGTCATCAACACAGCTTTTGGCATGGAGGTTGCCAAGACATACTTATTTGTGAATCAGTGATGCCAGCACAGTCTTGGGACTTTGAACTTTCTCATTTCAGCAATTTCTGTCAAGCAACAGAATGTGTGCTTATGTACATGGGTGTATAAACACGTGTATATGCACATACCACTTCTCAAGGTCCTCTAAGGAATTGTGCACCAATAGTGCAGTTCACTTTTAATTTTTTTTTATTTTTTTATTTTTTATTTTTTTTTACTATATTCATTTTCCAAATCAGGTTAATGTTATTTGAGAGTGAAAAAAACTTTCATCTTCCTGGGTACATGCAATTCCTTGCACACATCTCACAAAAAAAATAATGCCATAGTAAGTTGCAAATCAATTTATTTTAAAAATTTAATTATTATTACATAAAGAGGAAGCCAATTTAAAAAAAAAAAATGATGCCACACAAAACATATCCAATTTATATTTTCATTTGGTTTCTTTCTACCCGATTTTGCTCTGATATGAGCACATACTTAAAGTGATTAAGTGAAATTTTGGCACTGTTTCTTTCCCCTCTCCAATATTGTACTTCTGTAAGCTTTTTTTTTTTTTTCTTTTTCCCTTTTCAGATGCATGTTCCCAACCCTTTTTAAATAAAGAGAATAACAAAGTTTCTGGAAAACCCAAAACAGAACAAAAAACTAGAGCTTTGTTGCCCAAATAAAAATTTCAATTTGCAAATACTTAAAACTTCATGTAAATATATTATTTGTACTTTCTCCCATTTTATAGGTTTGTTCATTTGCTCAGGGCACTGAATACTATTAGGGAGGGAAGTTTAGATCGGTCTTACTGCCTGTTGGTGATCCAGGAACCATGAGGTGAGAAACTCCTCTCTAATGAGTAACTTGAATTAGCCAAGATAGCAATACGCATGCTTCATTTAATACTAAGAAGTAACCAAACTATATTTAGAATGAGGAATATCACTTTGACAATGGTAACCCCATCACATTAATATTCTTAAGATTCTTCAGGAGGTAGTCATAGTACACAGAATAATTGCTGTACAGCTTGATATGACATTAAAAACCACCTACTGTGCCATTACGGTTTCCTTATTTGTATACTAACTTATACAAGGAGAGGTTAATTAGTTTTTTAAATATAGCAGATATTACATGTAATAAACTCCAGTTTTAAATAGTTGAGAAGTTCCTCTCTGGAATGATTCCTCTCTGAAATGGATGTATGATTTAAACAAACAACACATGAAGCCTCTTTCTGGATGTAGAGGTTTCTCCTGCCCATTGAAATTGATGTGGGCACCTTCAGTGTTCATTACATGCTGGTAGGTGAGTGAGAAGCTTGTCTTGCAAAAAGTGGTGGAGTTCCCAAACACTGTAGTGAATAATATACGATGCAAGAAACCTCAACAAAAATCCACTGAGCAATTCCATGGGTAAAAATCTGGTTAGCATTGAATTTGCAGGTGACACCAAATTGCAGGAACCAGTCAATACTTAAAGGCAGGGCTGACTTTCAGGGGTCATGGGTGGGCAGCAGGAAGGGTCTACCGGGAACTCTTCATGCAGTTTGGCAAGGACACAGATGTAGAGCCCAGCACCTGGGTAGGAAGAGCCCCTCACAGCACTATGAGCAGTGCACAGCCGGGCTGGGGAGCAACTCTGCTGAAAGGACAACACCTGGAGGACAACAAGGTCATGAGGCAGCAGCAAAGGAGGACAGCAGCCTCCTGGCTGTATGGACAGGAGCATGGTCACTTGGTTGCCAGAAGCGTCTCTTCCCAAGCACATCCAGATGCTGCACCCTTGTTTTGGACCCCGTTTTGAGCAACAGACAGACTAGAGATCTCCTTAGATCCCTCTCAACCTCTGTTGCCCTATCCTATGGCGGAGGTATAATTGCACAACAGAATCACAGAATAGTCTAGGTTGGAAGAGACCTACAAGATCACCAAGTCCAACCTCTGACTTAACACTAACAAATCTTCCACTAAACCATATCCCTAAGCTCTACATCTAAACATCTTTTAAAGACCTCCAGGGATGGTGACTCAACCACTCCCTGGGCAGCCTATTTCAGTGACTAACAACTCGTTCAGTAAAGAAGTTTTTCCTACTATCCAACCTAAACCTCCCCTGGCGCAACTTTAGCCCATTCCCCCTCATCCTCTCACCAGGCACGTGGGAGAATAGACCAACTGCCACCTCGCTACAGCATCCTTTGAGGTACCTGTAGAGTGCAATAAGGTCGCCCCTGAGCTTCCTCTTCTCCAGGATGAACAATCCCAGCTCCCTCAGCTGCTCCTCGTAAGCGTTGTTCTCCAGACCCTTCACCAGCTTCGTAGCCCTTCTCTGGACTCGCTCAAGCACCTCCATGTCCTTCTTGTAGTGAGGGGCCCAAAACTGAACACTGTACTCGAGTACACCAGAGCCGAGTAACCCATCTTATCTGGGAAATACCCTGTAACAATGTCTGTGGATAGGTTTTATCTGCTTGCTTTTTGTGAAATCCAAAATACAACATTTGTGGCCTAGTGTGAGCTTAGAATTCTAGTTAAAAACTTGAATGTTTGGAGAGCTGCAGAGGAGCTGAATCTTGGTACTGTGATACAACTCCTTGGTGGTACTGGTAAAGACTGACCCCAGTGTTGGTGTGGCTGGTCAGGTCAGTCCTTTGTTCTTAATACCAGGAGGGGGGAAGCCTTCCAGTCTCCACTGGGCTGAGAACAACATATTTGGCCTTGTGAAACTGCCAGTAGCCTAAACAGACAGAAATCTCTCCTCAAATCATGAGTACCTTGTTAGTGGGTTCAGGAACCGGCCAGCCTGTAATTGTTCAGTGCTTCTCTGGCTGGCGTCAGTGGGAATTACTGCAGTATGCATTGCTGTAGGGGACAAATTGATCAGCTAAGAGAGGCTTAAAGATCTGAGTGCTGAGGTTACTGACAGCAGCACAGGTTGCCTGAATTAAGTAGAGGGATACAAGATTCCCAGTTAGTCTTTCTTTAGCCGCAGCCAGGGAAGAAGCAGCAGGATCCCCATTTGAGAATTTGTTATGTTTCTGCTGATCTGAGTACATGATTTAACCACCAGCCAACATCTCTCTGAACAGAACATAGATACTATGGGGCCCTAAATACCTGAGAGAGCACTGAGGGCCAGGTGCCGTGCTACAGAGCAACATCTGCAACGTGCTTACGTGCTCGATTGGCATCTCCGTATGCTGATGCTGCACAACAAAGGATTTCAACCTTTGGTGAGTCAGCTTAGGTCTTTTCCACCACCCCTTTCATTAAGCATACAATCCTGCAGATGTTTCCGGGACTCCTGTCATCCCTTCAAGCGATCTTAGCAATGGTGAAAATGCACTTGCTATCTGTCTTTTTCTTGGTGCAGCCACTTTACCTTCTGTCTTCAATAATTCATAAGCTTGCAGGAGGTGCACCAAAGTGATTTTAGCTACCTCCAACTTTTTTGGACAGAAGGATAATAAAAATGATTTCACGGTAACTAAAGTAAGTCAGTTCCTTGGTGAAAGCACTTAAATATAACTTATTAGCTATTCAAGAGGAAGGTTTAACTAAAGTTACAATGCATTTATGTATTAAAGTGCAGCTCAACTCCTGAAAAAATGCCTACGTAAATAAGCACTTGTCACATCCTATTTTTGTTGATCTTTTCTTCTCCTGCTAAATTTGTTTTCTGCTGTTAGCTGTATTTCTGTCATGGTTTTAACCCTGAATTGGGCAGGTCCTAGTCCTTGTGGGATTAATTGCCAGTGAGTTACAGTTGTGTGAGTTGCCACTGATGAGGTGGACGGTGCTACAGGCATTTGCTCAAGACAGAAAGCAGTCAGTATTACCCATGGTGCAATCTGACCTCAGAAACATTATTCAGTGAGGGTGATAGAAAGATCAGGCTGTGATCCAGATTTGTAATTCTGAAAACAAAACAAAACAAAACAAAAAAAACTGGTAACAGAGAATCCAGAGATAAATCCACCAAATGTCTTAAAATCTTAATTTCCACTATTAACTGTAGAGAGTAACCCCAATTGTGGGTCCAGAATCACTTTGGCTCCAACTAAATTCATCGTTCATCTAATTTCCTAGTTTCTTGTTATCTGTTGGGCATCAGGGTGGTTAGCACTAATGTGCTTATGTTTTCTAACATGCAAAGGCAGAACATAGGTTTGGGAAAACAGAGGTTAAAACAAGCAAATACATAGCTGCAGTGCATTTCAAAGCTGAGGTGAGGAAGCAGCTGTGGAAGGGTTTCTAGAGTACAAGTTTGACCACAGACACTGGAATTCAAGTTACTGAAATGTTTGGCTCTTTTTATTTGTTTTGGATCTGGTTGTTAGCACCTTGGCATTTGTATAGAAAGAATACTTGATAGCACAATTACAAAAGCAATAAACAGCCTTACAGAGGCATAGATCTTAAGGTGACTCCTTCAAGTGGAATCTTACTTTAAGCACGATTTCAATGTCACGTATCATAATTGCAGCTAATATTAGAGACTGACTTAATGCAACACAATGTCAATGACAATATAAAGGCAATCAGGAACAGAGAAGATTGCTTAAAAATGTTTTGGGGGTTGGAAAGATTACACTATAATGAAGTCTTCTGTAGACTTTATAAGGCTTTTTTTTTTTTTTTTGTGTTGGTGTTGTATTTTCCAGGAGCACTCAGGGATTTTTTCTTCTCCTGAGTTTCTGGACACTTTATCCATGCTTCCATTTTGGTACTGGAATCTGCCTGGAATTTATAAACATGATCTATTTTTGGTATTTTTTTCCCTTCCTTGCACGTGTGAATCTATCTACTGCTAAGCATTGACGTTGCATATGAAAAGCTGGTTAGCAAGTTGATTAGAGTACCAACTGCTGAGAATTAAATGGGAAAGGGCCCTCTTTCCCACTCCACTTTCTCTGCCTAGTGATAAGGCTTAGAAGATGTGAACCTAGATTCTTATGGCTCTATCAGAGGTTGAAGTCAGAATGAAAATGGCATATCTCTTCCTGAGCATCTAGGGATCTCTATCAGATTTTCTGTGGACAGAGGTTGCAGTAGCATGATGTACTTATACCAAGTTAAAATATTATTGCAGCTCCTGAAAGCATCCTTGGTTTACAGGGTTCCCCCTTGCATTAGGGCTTGTGATGGGGCTGTAATTTCAACAAATCTTATAACTGCATGGTCTCTGGCTTGCACTGACATTAATGAATAGGGGCACACACATGCACACAAGTGCTGGAGGGGAGTAGCCTTTAAATGTGGCATGTCTTAGATCCCTTTATCACAGAATCATAGAACAGCTTAGGTTGGAAGGGACGTTAAAGATTACCTAATTCCACCCCCCCACCATGGGCAGGGATGTCACCCACCAGATCTAGTTGCTCAAAGCCCCATTGAACCTGGCACTGAACACCACAGTATGCACAGCTTCTCTGGGCAACCTGTTCCAGTGCCTCACCTGATAGTAAGTACTGGAAGGCCAAAATGAGGACTCCCTGAAGCCTTCTCTTCTTCAGGCTGAACATCCCCAGTTCTCTCAGCCTTTCTTCATAGGAGAGGTGCTCCAGCCCTCTCATCAGCTTTGTGGCCCTCCTCTGGACCTGCTCTAATGGGTCCTTATCCTTCTGGACACAGCACACCAGGTGGGGCCTCACGAGGGCAGAGCAGAGGGGCACAATCCCCTCTGTGAGCACACACTGCTGGCTCCTGTTGAGGTTTTTGTCCACCAGAACCCCAAGTCCCTCTCTGCAGGGCTGCTCTCAGTGAGTTCTCCTCCCACTCTGTGCTCGTGTCTGGGATTGTCCTGACCCAGGTGCAACACCTTGCACTTGGCCTTGTTGAACCTCATTAGGTTCACGTGAGCCAACTTCTCAAGCCTGCCCTGGTGTATCAAATGCATCACTCAGCTTGGTGTCATCTGCAAACTTGCTGAGGGTGCACTCGATCCCACTGTCTATGTCACTGATAAAGATATTAAACCATGCAAGTCCCAGGCCAGACCCCTGAGGGACACCACTTGTCACCAGACTCCACCTGGACACGGAGCCATTGACCACCACTCTCTGGGTGCAGCCTTTAAGCCAATTCCTTATCTACTGTTCACTCTTTCAATGTTCATGGTCCTGACTTTGCTCTTTATCAGTCCCATATTCCTCAAGACCACAAACTCAGCCAGGGCATGCTCACTGCAGCCCAGGCTGCCTCCAATCTTAACCTCTTTAATGAGTTCATCTGCACTGGTGAGTAACAGGTCCAGTAACGCTTCTCCAGTTGGTTGTTCAATACCTGGACCAGGAAGTTATCCTCAGTGCACTCCAGGAGTCTGCCTGGATTAATGCCAATCACAAATGAACGGCTTCTGCATTCTTCATTTCAGTGATTTACCACTATTTGGCTATATGATCTCTCCCCTGCTTTCATTCCCCCCATCAAAGCAAGGGATGCTTGTCTCTTTATGCTCAGCTGAAATTCCGAAATGACAAAACCCAGAGACAGCACCTTACAAAAGTTATTTAGTCAAAGCTAATGAATAGCCTCTGTAGAGGTCAATGTGGTAGCAAAAATGAGCACAAGAAGGAGGTGTCAGACTTCAAAACAGAGAAGTTTGCCTGGGCTTCTCTTACTCTTTTGAAGAGCTTCCTCCAAAATCTGGACAAAGAAAGGCCAAGCCAGAGGTTCAGGCAGCAGCTTCTGTACTCGTGTCTTCTTGGTTTGTAATAAAAGCCAGGTTGCTGGAGCTGAAGCTGAGGAAAGCTTTAAAGTGACCCTCCTTCAGTCTAACAATGACTGCATTTTCAGGAGTTCATACAAGAGATACAAATTCCCTGTTTGTTTCAGTGGGCTTCAATTCTATTAACGCTTTAAACATCACAGTGATAACTATTCCTAATTACTCCTTCCAGTAAAAGAAGGAAGGAAAGATGTAAAATTAATTTGAATGAGGGATGAAACTGCCCTCCTAATAAGTGCTCCAAGAGCTGCAGAGACTTGCTCCGCTGGGACCTGGCTGACACTTTAGCTTAACACTTGAGAGTTTAAATGACCTTACAGAATTTAAATTAGCTTATGCTACTTCAGTGCTAGCTGCCAAGCAGACGGTGCTTTGGAAGTGTAACCTGTTTATTCAGGTTGACTCAAAGCTTAGCCGCAAACGTGTTTTTTATAGTTGGATTCGGAGCAGAGGCAGGGAGGGCACATAATTTTGTTCTATATCATCAAAGTCTTATTTCAAAAGCCTGTCCATGGATAACAAGAAAACATAAGAAGCAATGTTAGTTGAGGTGTCCTTGATGCCTGATGAATTCCTGGTTTCAGGATGCCTCCAAGGTGAGGATGCTGAACTCATAAGCAAATGACTTTATAGCCCTGAAAATGAGTCTTCTGATACAAGCTGGTGTTAGCAGTATCACAGAATCACAGAATCACAGAATTTCTAGGTTGGAAGAGACCTCAAGATCATCGAGTCCAACCTCTGACCTAACACTAACAGTCCCCACTAAACCATATCCCTAAGCTCTACATCTAAACGTCTTTTAAAGACCTCCAGGGATGGTGACTCCACCACTTCCCTGGGCAGCGCGTTCCAATGTCTAACAACCCTTTCGGTAAAGAAGTTCTTCCTAAGATCCAACCTAAAACTCCCCTGGCGCAACTTAAGCCCATTCCCCCTCGTCCTGTCACCAGGCACGTGGGAGAACAGACGAACCCCCACCTCGCTACAGCCTCCTTTGAGGTACCTGTAGAGAGCGATAAGGTCACCCCTGAGCCTCCTTTTCTCCAGGCTGAACAATCCCAGCTCCCTCAGCCGCTCCTCGTAGGACTTGTTCTTCAGACTTGTTCTCCATGTTTATTAGCCCCTAATAAACATGCAAGCCTAATCTTTTATAGCCCAATTTAGAAGATGCAACACAATGAATCAAAAGTTATTAATGATGTTATTATAACAGCTGGCCCACATGATTCCAGACGAAAGAAGAAAAAAACAGTAAGCAAACACATACTGTGCAGTGGGACAGGCTCTCCAGGGCACCAGGCCTGATGGAGTTCAAGAAGCATTTGGAGGACACTCTCAGATATGTTGGTATGATTTTTGGGTTGTATAATGTGGAGCCAGGAGCTGGACTCAGTGATCCTTGTGGGTTCTTTCCAACTTGGAATATTCCGTGATTCACTTACAGGAAGGGGAAAAAATATCATTAATTTACAATGTTACCTGAAATTCAGCAAGAAGTGTGAAGATAAATGCTTTCAATTTTTTTTTTTTTTTTGAATGATTCAACATTTCATAAAAATATGGAGATGAAATGACTTCACAAAAGACAAAAAGTATCTTTTCAACTAAATAACTCATCATGCCTGGAAAACCTACCCTCCGATTCACATGTTCCTCTACTGCATCAAACTAGCAAAGGCTGATAGTTATACTGATTGCAAATATCTAGTTTCACTTCAGTAAATACAAGTAAATGGAAGAATGCAGCTGTTCTGTCAACCTTTGAGTCTTCCTTTTGTATCCCTGCTTGCATTTGTGAAAAAGCATCAAACAGCTCTAAATGCTCTTCATCTCCAGTGTCTGGTAGCCTACAGCTGTGCTGATAGAGTCCACTAGAAAGCAAGCTGCCTTACTTTTGTTGCTTTATGAAATACTTGGCTTTTATTTTTTTATTTATTTATTTTTTCTGCAACCAGCAAAAAGCTAATGCCTCTGACTGACAGGAAAGATTGCCTGATCCTCATTGCAGTGCTTCTGCCACCAGTGCCCAGGGCTGAAGAGAATTTTTAAGAGAATGAAAGGCAGAGTGAACATGACTAGGCACAGGGTTTGTGTTTGGATTTCTTTTTCCTGAGGACTTTGTTTCGCTTCCTTTCATCTCACATATTGTTTCTAGGCTTGAGAGGGATGGAAAAGTAAGTGTTTTTTGTTCTTCTGATTTTTTTTTAAGATAAATTCTCCTCTCCCTTCAGAAGGGATCAACATGGTGGACCATGCTTTCGAGGGGGATGTCTCTTCATTTTTCTTTTCTTCACCACAGTGCTGGGCACCTTTGTAAAGATGCAGAAAACCTGTTTCTAGTTAAGTAGTGTGGCAACAGCTGCATATACCTGGAAATCCGAAGAACCCATTTCAAGTTACAGAAGGTGAAGCCCACAAAAATTAGGTGAGATTTAAAGCCAGGGCATCTCTCATATTTTATGTCATTTGAATGTGAATAATGAAACCCAGCAACCATCATTTTTAACTGTATAAAAAGTGTGCATGAGCAGGTAAGCACTTTAAATAAGAAATATAGTGCCAAAGTCATCTCTGTTATATAATGTCCTCAAATTCACCAGAGTTATAGTAGGGATTAATTTGCTTTATAATGTTTGAAGACTGGAGGAAAAATGAATTAAAGCTTCCTGCCAGAAATTCCAATCAGCTTTAAAAGAAGAGGCGAATGGATACTATTAAACATAAATTAAAAAAAAAAAAAAAAAGACAAAAAACAAACAAACAAACTCCTTTTAAGTGCTCTAAGGCTTAACATTTTTCATCCATTTTTCCTCTGCATGCAGTTGTTCTATGTGAAAGTTTTACTAGCACAAACAGTCTGTATAAATGAACTTTATAGCCAGGCACAAGTGTTAAAAGAAACATTTTTTTTATTATTATTCATAACAGCATTTGCAAGAATTGTGCAACTATATATCTATCCACAGAGATAGCGGCAACAGAAGAGCTATTGTGATTAAACTCAGCTCAAATATTCTGCTATAACTACTTGTAAAACTACAGAGTAAAAAGAAACAGTAGTGAAATAAATAGAAGAAAGGAAATTGCAGTCTGCTTGTAGATATATTTTGAGAGCAGAAATAGGAACTAATTTGAACACTTGAATTATTCACCATGAATCATTCTCTTATTTCTGCTGAGGATTTGGCCCACAATAATGGTCTAAGATGAAGAACTGATGTGCTGTTAGAAAACATGTGTGCTGTCATTTGAAACCTATTCCAATCAACATGGAAGTATTTTAAATTTTTCTAAACATGTCAATTATGAATTCTATGGCCAGTTGCCTGATGCCAGGAGAGAAACAGAAAACTTTGATGATTAAGCTATTTCTGAGTACAGTACAATAAATTATTCAGCAAAACAGTTGCAGTGTCTATAAAGGCACCAAGCCTTATTCTCTGGCCTGATGCTGTAATGAAGAAAATGCAATCTTCCACATTGTCCATCTCTGACAGATTCCTTTTTCATGACCATAATTAAAAAAATTACTGAAATTGCTTCAGTATTATCTTTCAGGGATTGGGCTTTACCAATCTGCTGAATAATTTACACTGAAGTGAGTGGTTTCTCTAACTACTTTTGACCTTTAAGGTGAACTAGCCTCGCACATAGTCTTCAATGCAAATGTTTATGGCTGCTAAACAATTTTCCAATGCAGCTGGCCATTTTTATATCTTGAAAAACTAGTAATGATACAAACAGTTGATTATGGTTTACAATGGCAATAAACCTCTCAGTATTGGTTGTTACCAAAATAAACTGCCATTCTGTTAAATGTTAAATAACAAGTCATAAACTGCTGAAAACAACCAATTTCTTGTGGATTATTGCCTGAATAAATTTCAGCAGGAAGTGCAGATCATGAAGTTGTGAGCAGCAGATCAAGCCTACTGAAATGTTATATGTTTCAGAAAGCTGAAGGATCTCCACAAGACGATACAAACAGCAATGTACTTTAGACAAAGAAAAATTAAATTCTCTACTACTTTATTTGTTGCAAGACTGTTGTTATCTTCAGAGGCAAGCTCTTGCTGTTTTCCATTGTTTCTTCAGGTGTCAAAAACCGCTATCACTACTGGTATTTGGAGCCCACCGAGAAGGCAGAGACAAACCTATTTTGATACACAGTATCTGTATGGCAATCTGCAATGAAATAATTACTATTGCTAATCTTGAAAGCAAAAATACTGTCAAGCGTTCACAACACAGGCACCATCTTCCCAACAGTGAATGACAGAAGATGTCTTCACCATGGCAACGAGCCTTATCTCCCAAGAATAACATTAACCTCCCCTGTTACCAGTTTTAAATCCTCAAGTATAAACAGCAGTGGCAAGGCGTGTGTGCCTTGATTGTGCATTTTCATCACTTAATATGCACTGAGCACTTATTAGCTGAAGAAAGACTAAAAAAGATATTACTAGAAGGGGAAGCAATTAAAGGGCTGAAACTATGACCATTAATAGTCCTGGCCTGGAAGCATGATCAGGGAGAGGTCTCCCATTTGCACTCATGAAAATCAGACCTCTCTGCAGTGAAGCCTGCCAGCCAGTGCTCTTGAATAGGAGTATCCTCTACTTCCATCCCTGGGATGATTTTGAAAGTAAGAGAGTAGTTGGGATTTTCTTCCCAAAAAATGAGCAAAAAGAGAAGAAAGAAGGTTATTTCTAATTTCTTCCATTCTCTTTTGCATCCTGCTATCACTTTTTCTCAGACAGCTGAAATCCAGGAAATCTGAACCAAATATTTAAATTATTTTAAATTGCTGCATTAGGCATTTTTTCAGAATGTCACCAAAGCTCTTTTTTTTTGAGTAAAGCTGATGAAATTCCCATTATAATAGCCCTGTAGGATATGGAGATATCCTGGGAGTGCCATAAAGATGCCATTAAGAGACATTTCATTTTGGCTTCCAGATACTCTACACTTATCTATTTAGACTTAAACTCTTTCTTCCATCTCTGCAAGAGAAGAACATGACAGAGGAATTGCACAAAATGAACTCAGATCAGGGAAGACAGACTGTAAATTGAGATGTGCTAAAGCTAAATCATGTTCTCTCTCTTGATCTCTTATCTGATAACTTTTATCCGAAAGGGTATTGAGGAAGCTAATTGCAACTGCTAAGATGAATCTTTAGGAAATATCACCCTTCAGAGCCTTCCCTTCTCTGCTCCCCAAATCCTATCCTGCAGTTCTTTCAAGGCTTCAGATATGAAATGGTCAACTTATGTATTTTAATCTCATTATCCTTTTGTACAGAGCTGTTTGCATGCAGGAGAAAACTGTAGCTTTTCATTTGCAGGATTTAGAGAAGCAGAGCACTAGGGGAAAAGGAAGAGGCTTTCCAAATTCAAAAGCTCACTGTAGCTGGCAAGCTAAAGACAAAGGAAAAAAAAAGGTTTCATGTTTAGTGACTGAAATACTACAGCCTGTCTCCAATTAGAAACAGGCTGAAATATGTGTGGTAAGCTTCTAATTACCTTGTGTGACATGGCTTCTAGATATGTTATCTTGCAAAGATAATTGTATGTTTTGGAAAAAAAAAATGTGACAGGTGGAACTGTTGTGGCACTCGGAAACAATAACACCAGCCTGATATACACCTTCTTTGACTTTGAGACAGTCCCTCATATTCTGCATCATCATCATCTCCTAAGAGGGAAGTTGTGAGTATGTGTTAGCACAGCTTTAGGTGTGTAAAGAACAGTATGATTGTATTGATAGAGACTGTGGGAGACCTAGTCACTCTCTGGAAATATATATCATAAAACTTTTGGTGGCAAAATATTGCAACTTACCCTTTGCCAGTATGTATTGTAAAATTCTTAGGTCACCAGTCGTTACAACAGAGCCTGTTGTTACTTAATTAAAAGACTACAGGCATCAGCTGACCTGTGAATGTTTGAAGGAAGACAAAAATGTAATCAATACCTGTTGGGAAAGATCAGGTTATATCACATTCAAAAAGAGAGCTCTTCTCCCAGATAAGGCAGATGGTTCAGAAGGACATTATAGTCCATGTAACATGCTGAGAATCCCAGAAGGCTACTGCTGCTGGTTTAAATATGAATGAAGGTCTGTCCCTACAGTAGATACGCTGGATGGTATTGAGACAATCCAAAGTGGAGATCCTAGAAACTTCTACTCTGCTACTGCCCTGCTCTACAGCAGGCATGAGAAGGCTGGAAACAGTGGGTTTCCATCACTGAAGGTCTTCAGTGTGTAGTGGGTTTACGTGGCAAGGTTTTGGTAGGAGGGGGGCCATAGGGGTGGCTTCTGTGAGAAGGATCTAGAAGCTGCCCCATGTTTGGTAAGGGCCCCACTGCTGACCAGAGCTGAGCCAATAAGCGATGTTGTTTTGCGCCTCTGTGAGAGCATATTTAAGACAGGGAAAAAACGCTGCGCCACTCAGCAGCTGGGAGGGTGAGAGGAGTGAGAAACAGCCTTGCAGGCGCCAAGGTCAGTGAAGAAGGAGGGGGAGAGGTGCTCCAGGCGCCGGAGCAGAAGTCCCCTGCGGCCTGTGGTGAGGACCATGGTGAAGCAGGATGTCCCCCTGCAGCCCATGGAGTATCACGGTGGAGCAGGGTTCCACGCTGCAGCCCGTGGAGGAGACCACGGTGGAGCCTGTGCCCTGAAGGAGACTGCGGCCTGTGGAAGACTCCTGCCGGAGCAGATTCTGGGCCGGATCTGCAGCCCGTGGAGAGGAGACCACGCAGGAGCAGGTGACCCGGCAGGAGCTGCTGCCCGTGGGGGACCCAGGTTGGAGCAGTTTGCTCCAAAGGGATGGACCCCATGGTACGGACCCATATATGGAGCAGTTCTTGAAGAGCTGCTGCCTGTGGACAGCCCACGCTGGATCAGTTTGGCAAGGACTGCATCCCGTGGGTGGGACCCCACAGCACAGGGGACAAGAGTGACCGAGAAGGAGCGGCAGAGAAGAAGTGCTGTAGACTGATCATAACCCCCATTCCCCCGTTCCCCTGCGCCGCTCAGGGGGAGGAGGTGGAAGAGGGTGCATGGGGGAGGAAGGTGCTTTTGGTTTCTTTCCTTTCTTTCTCA
Organism: Nettapus auritus; assembly: GCA_011076525.1. Lineage (NCBI taxonomy): Eukaryota > Metazoa > Chordata > Aves > Anseriformes > Anatidae > Nettapus > Nettapus auritus. The sequence continues at coordinate 174,167,634 of CM021765.1, forward strand.
CTTCTCTAGCTTGTTAGTAATAAGCAATAAATCTTACTTTCTCTCTATGCTGAGTCTGTTTTGCCCGTCACGATAATTATTGCGCGATCTCCTAGTCCTTATCTCAACCCTTGAGCCCCTTTCATCGTATTTTCTCCTCGCTCCTCTTTGAGGAGGGGGCATGAGAGAGCGGTTGTGGTGGAACTCGGCTGCCCACCCGAGTAAAACCACCACACAGTGCTGGGGATATTGCATCCAGGTGCAATCAGAATCATCTGTAACCTCACAAGCCAGCATCAACTCAACAGCAAAAAGAGCAAGGGATGGCCTCCAACCTTCCTCTCTTTCCACAACAAATATCCTTGCATCCGCTGTCAGGCTGCCCCCTCTACAAGTGATCTGAGACCTACAGTGCTCTGTCACCTGTGAGGAAAGAGAAAATCCTCTAAAAAATCCAGCTACAGTGCTGTAAATTCCTGGCCAAACCCTGAATACACATTAGGCATTCTGTGGTACCAGGGGTCTCCACTGCTGGCTGTTCTCTGAGGACTAATGGACTGGGTGCTACACAAAACATTTTTGCATGTGTAGGCATCTTTCAAAATAAAATGGGAAGTATGTCCTTGATCTTGTTGTGTGTAGCTCCCTTCCATTGCAGAGCAACTCAAGCCCAGCTCTTGTGTGTCTTTGAAGAATCCCACAGAACATGTCCCATGATAAGGAAAGAGATGGAAAATCCTGGGATTTGTTCTCTGTTCCAAAGACTGTTTGCTTAAAGCACAACAGAAACCCTTGAAACAAGAACATGAAACTCAGATTCCACCACTCCAGGAAAGATTGGCCTCTCTTGTTCGTGTTTGTTATCTGCACAACGTACTGGCCTCTCTCTGCTTTGCACAGACCTACTGGGAAGCACTGTTTGACCCACCATGTGTGATGGATGTTCTCCACATAGGTTGTGGTTCTGCTATGCATATTGTGCATCTGTGAAGTGCTTGACTGTGGCAATGCAAAAATAATTTTGTGAAATTGGCTTTGGTTAACTAGCAATAGCAAACCCTAGCAATTCGCAGTGCAGAGGTTGGTGTGCATGCAACGAGGTTGGCTATGTGCAGTTTACGGGAAACAAGAGACCTCATTTGCTTTGACACCAATGCAAGCACAAACAGCTTCTAACATGCTGCAAACTTAAAATTAAGTAAATTACCATCTTGCTGACAGCTGCAACAGAGGCATCAAAGCTTCCTGGAAATAACATCTGAATTTGTCAGTTATTTGCTTCAAGACCCAAGTGATTTTGTATTTCAGTCTGTTGGAGAAATGGATAAGAGTCTGGATACTGAGCCATAAGGTGTGTAAGGATCTTGATTGCTCAGGAACAGCTTGCTGTTATGGATGTGTTTGGAGGAAAAGGCATTCCTAAATCTTTTCTATTATGTGCCACCCAGAGAGGATGAAAAAGTATTCAGAAGTACCACTAGATTCAGCAACCTGCCTTTTCCCATTCCTCATCTTCACTCCGTGCAGTTATAGGGGCAGCAGTTGTGCAGGCAAGCACCAGAACTGGTGGAAGGCACAAGAGCTATGTAAGCATCTGTACAAATGTCATACCCACAAAAAGAAGTGGCAATTGTGTACGAGGGGAAGCATACCCATTGTATCCAGTGATCCCAAGCACATCTCTCCCAAACCCATCATTTTTTTCCTACGTGACACTGTGCTTTTTATATTCATTTCCACTAACCATTTAATTTTGAACTCAATTTGTATCTGGCATAGTTACTGATGAGGCTTTAAGCTGACTATTATTTTCACAGCCCTACTGGCATCTGCAGTGTTTTTGGACAAGAACAAGTAATTGTTTGTATTCCAAGTAAGATGGCTAGTCCACAAAACCAGCAACAGGTAGGGAGGGTGTGTGGGAAGCCAAGGAGAAGGTGTAAAAAGTAAGCAGTACCAAGTGATATATACATGTATATATATATATATTTTCTGCAGAGATTTCTTCCAAAGGCAGAAGATTATCCAAACTCCATTACACAGAGTTTTCCTTTTGATTGTTTTCCTTTTCACTAAGCACGCCAGGGTAGAGATTCATGGTGAAAATGAGAAGAAATGAGCTTTGATGAGAGACACACACAATGTTTTGTTTGCTCAATGTCTCAAGAGATGTTCTCAGACTAAGGTGAGAGGTCAGTAAAAAAATATCATGCTACTTTCATTTTGAAAGCACTTAGCAGCACATATATTTTGCACCACCAGTTTCTTCTATATTTCACACTGACAGTTTATACATACAAAACAATCAGTACTTTTGATGTATTTTATATATATATATGTAAGTGAAATCAAGATTTTTTAAAAAAAAACTCTTACAGTTACATTGTTCTGCAACACTGGCAGTAGCAAGCAGGATCTCTTCAGGAGTGAAGCACCGGGATAGGTGTTAACACCATACCATTTTGTTACTGCTATTTTCTTCATACACTTTGAAGCAGATAGATACAGGGGGTCCCCGAGCCAACGACATTTTCCTCTGTATCTGCAAGTAGACAATAAAAAGCATAGGCTGGTGTTTTTGTGTTTCCCACCACGTGTTAGCATTTTTACCGTCCAGTTTGCTTTCCTCCTTTAGAGCTCCCTGCCCTCAATATATGCAAGGATGCTCTCCGTGCTGTGGTAGTGCCATTCCTTGCAGCTCATCCAGATGTTATTTCATCTTTTTATGCCTGTCTGAGGGAGGTGGGTACCCTGGGAAACTCGTGCATCCATCAGGGCTCCTGAATGGAGAAACACAGATTGATCATGGGGTGGTTGTCCCGCCAAACTGAGCCAGTGATCTGCCTACCCAGCCTGTAGGATACTTCTGTGGGACACATACATACTGACAATAATACAACTACATGCCAGGCAAGGAGGCACTGGGCAATGGGCTTCCAGTAGGAGAGCAGTTGGCAAAGGGTTTTGCTTTGGAAGCCAAACCTTATGTCCCTTTCCCTTTCTCATTCATTTGCTCTAACTATGGCTGTTCTCATTATCTTTATGAATGCACCATTCCTGCGCTCTGCTGGATTTCAGAGCGTGGCTGAGGAAGAGGTCTGACGTGTGCCACAGGACAGGAGCAGAGATGTATCCTCGGGACTGTACCCAAATTATCCTCATTTTGCAAAACTGTCAGAAAGCACAGTAATGGCCTTGCTGCAGAAGGGGAGTTTTGAATGGCAGTTTGTTTTATGACTCTTAATTTATTGCTCCTTCAGTTGTTGGTCTCATGACTGACTCCTCCTTCCCTCTCCTACACACACTGTGCAGTGCTGCTCTGCAACAGCTTTCCTTAAATTTCACTGTATGCAGCCTCATAATTTTTACCGCTGTGAAATGCTTTGGCATATAGGCAGTGAGGAAAAATCTGTGTAACAAGCTCGATGCCTTAGAAATATTGTGTGTGTTGCTCTGCAAAGGAAAGAAAGTGTTTTTAAGGGGAAAATATTCAGCAGGAAAAAAAAAAAAATGTATTGTTGTATGTCACATGAATGCTGTTGCAGAGTTACAGATTTCTGTGCGAAACATAGTAGAATATAAAAAACAACTTTGCTGCTGGCAGCCTAATGGGAAGCCACAGCTCAGCTGACATGAGGGTTGATAGGAAAGGCACGGGGGGAGGGGGGGAGAAGCTCTCAGACTCTTCCAAGCAGAGGGCATCCTGCCTGCCTTCTTCACACGCTTGGACACTGGGTGACATGGATATCCTTGCACACCCGGAACCCACACTGAATGAAGCAGCTAACTGTGATGGAGCCTTCCCAGGCTTTGCTTGGAAGTGCTGTCCTGCAGGCACAGATGATGCTGAGCTAAGGTGGGATGCTCCTTTTCCTCCATTCCCTCCTCCCACTGCATTGCTTCCATGATGGAGGTGGGGAAGGAAGCCTATCTCCTAAATCCCATCTTGCTGTGAGAAAGTGGCCACCCAGCTCTGCTCTGTAGTTGCCCAAAAAGCACTTTTTCTTGGGAGAAAAAGGAGGTATGGGCAATGGAAGTACCTGTGGGCTGCCTTTGAAGCCTTCTGAAGCTCTTAGCTTCAGGTGTGCGTGAAGGTCTCGCTCTCCCATCAAATGATGGGAAGGTAGGTCAAAAGAGCTCAGTTGGAAACAACTACCAAGGATAGCAGTCGTACAGATCAATGTGCCTTTCGGGAGGGAGAAGGCAGTGCAATTTTGATGAGAAAGGTAGCTCTCACTTTGGGTTTAATCATGCAAGGTGCTGAGTGCCTTCAGTCCTCATTCATGTTGATGGGAACAGACAATCCTCCAGCTACCTGCAGGCATGGATGCTAGGTCAGTTCTCATTCCCCTCTCATGCAGGCTGTTGCTTCTCTTCCTAAAGCACGTCTTTTTTGATGTCATCCAAAGCACAGAAAATTCATGAAGTTTTCTTTCAGAGTCTATTTTTTTGTCCCCAGAAAATCAGAGTGATAAATATTTCCCTCTGTTAGAAAATAAACATCTAGGAAGAAGAAGTGAGCTGGTTTTATGCTTGCACCACCCCCTTCCGAGAATGCTGGGAAGAGCCACGCAGAAAAGAACAGGCAACTTCTCAGTGCCTGGCTGCCTTCACAGGCTGAGGTTCCTCTTTCCCATTTCAAAGCACTGCTAACCCTCAGGGAGCATCTCTGAGCAGCAACCAGGCCATTTCTCAAAAAAATGGATGCAAGGCATGCTTAAAGTCAATGACATCTTAGTCACATGTTCTTTGAAAAGCAAGAGGCCAAGACAAGTGCTTCTGTTAGCATGAGAATGATAGTGGTTGATAAACAGGGATTGCATGCATCTAGTTAAGATGCTCATATGCTGAGCTGTGCAATTCACAAAATGTAAATGGAGCGCATATCAGATGGATTATTTTCCAAAAGCACAGGCAAAATTACGGTAATTACTTTTCCTCCAGCTACATTATCTGTATTCCCAAGAAACTTTATAACTTCATACAGAAAATAAATAAATATTTACTTAAAAGATCAGAACAGCTGAGTGAAGGTTTCCTTCACTTCGCACAAAATCAGCATTTCTCATGAACAGAAAGCTGTTCTTGGAACCTGACCTTTTCACCTGGGCTATGAAGGAACAGGTATTGTCAGTGGAAACTTTTCAAGGATATCTCTAGATACTAATCTAGATATTCAAGAGCTACAGTTTAGCTAAACTCCTGCTTCTTTGAAATTCCTTTAGGTGGGAAATGAATTATCACTGCTCTTCGCCCTTTAGCCACTGAATGCTTAGGCCCAGCTTCTTAGCCATAACCACCAGTGATATTGACAGGGAATTATCAATATGAAGGAGCCACCATTTTGATGTGAAATAAAGATTCATCTACTTCCTCAATCCACAGAAATTTTTCTCCTTTAAATACCCCTGTATAGATTTATGGAACGGTTTTGGTTGGAAGGAACCAACACTTGCCATGGGCAGGGACACCTCCCACCAGACCAGGTTGCCCAAAGCCCCATCCAGCCTGGCCTTGAACACCTCCAGGGATGGGGCATCCACAGCTTCTCTGGGCAGCCTGTGCCAGGGCCTCACCACCCTCTGAGTGAAGAATTTCTTCCGTATATCTAAACTGAAACCTACCCTCTTGTAGTTGAAAGCCATTATCCCTTATCCTATCACTACACTCCATGACAAAGAGTCTCTCCCCAGCTTTCCTGTAGGTCCCCTTCAGCCACTTGAAGACTGCTATAAGGTCTCCCCGGAGCCTTTTCCAAGCTGAACAACCCCAACTCCCTCATCCTGTCTTCATAAGAGAGGTTCTGCAGCCTTTGAATGTAAATATACATTTTTAGTGGTTCAAAAAGAATACATCTAAAGCAATGGCTTTAAAGTAAAAAATAAATAAATAATCTGCCAGGGCTGGTTCAGCTCATCAAACTCTGTAGATCGCAGTGTAATTCTTACACCGATTCTATAGTGTCTCAGAGCTTCAGAGATAAGTAATAAGTAAAACTTACAGTGCTCTTGCCTCTATCCCAAATGTAAGCATTTTAACTTGTTTTGTTTTCTTTTTTTTTTCTCTCACATATGAAAACAAACAAAATTCCTGGGCACTTGTATGTCCTTTTTTTCCTCTAGTGTGACAGTGCCCACAGTCTTTAATATGTTTTCCTCAAAATTTCTCCATGTTGTAAAGTGCTGTTGTTATAACTGAGAAACTGAATTGCAGACAAGTTAGAAGACTCTTCTAGTGGCCTGAGAAAGTCCATAAGTGGTAAAGTATTCAAGCCAAGCCTTCAGCTGGGACCTTCTCACTTCTTTTCAAGCTTACTTTTAAGGAAAATGGGTCACAGCAACTTCCATATCTCTGACCTGGGAATATTGCAGTGTCTTTATGGGATATATCTAGAATTAAGACAACCGTCAGAGTGTACACCTCACTTATAACATAGTTCACCATGAACTGTGAGGATGGGAAGAAGCAGCTGGGTGACATTACAGACTTTAGCAAAAAGCCCAGAAGGACATCTGTTCTCTTTGTGACAGCACCAGGATCTGAGACTGCCTCCAGTTCTTAGGACACCGCTTCAGCCTCTGAACTAACCTTCTCCCTATAAAATGCAAATGTGCACCATGCATGAGGTTAAAAGTGCTTGGAAGATTCCAAGTTTAGTCAGAGACCTTATAATGTGACCAGTCTAGTTCCCAAAACATACATTTGAGCCCAATCAACACAAAAATGCAAACTCATTCACCCAGCCCATGCCCTAAGTACATGGAAGTCATGAGAAACAATGCTGTCCTGTAACACATGGGTGCAAATAGTTGGAAAAAATTAAAAAGATATCAAGTAGATAATTGAATATCATGACTGCATCACTGCATAAACTCCTTGAAAGAGCAGCAAAGGATGAGAACTTCTGATGGCAATTTCCACAGTAGAGTAATTTAACTCAGAGGCAAAGAGTGGTGAAGGAGAGAGAGAATATATATGTCAGCGTGGGAGAGGGTGGATTTGTACAAGAGGGAGTGCATTAGAGTATGTGTGAGTGTGGAGGAGGGTTAGAAGTAAGCTTCTCAGAATTAGGGCAAATTTGCATTGATGGTAGACCTTGCGGAGAAGCTGTGTGCACAACTGTATGCATTTGCACACATGCTTGGGCTAGGTCTCCCATGGTCTCAGGGTGCTTGGTGTTTGAGACCTTTCAATTAAATAAATTTCCAGTTCTTCTAAGTGCAGGGAAAAAAAAAAAAAACAAAAAACAAAAAACAAACAAACAAAAAAAATCTTGAAGGTGGGATTGAAAGGTGTAGCAGGGATTTTAAGCAAGGTACAGCAAGATTTTTCCTTTTTCTTTCTTCTTCTTCTTTTATTTTCTTCATTTCTTCTTCTTTTCTTGTTCTCATCTCCTCCTTCTCCTTCTCCTTCTCCTTCTCCTTCTCCTTCTCCTTTTCTTCTTCTTTTTCTTCTTTTGAGAGTGGAAGGATGGAGAGGGAGAGATGGCAAGGTGACTGTTCCTATAATTGCCTGCCGGAAGGAGGCTGTTGCATAGCCAATATTTTCAAAAGAGGAAATATTTAGGGTGGGTGGGTGTTCCAGCTCCATCACTGGGCAAAAGACATATAGAGGGTCCTGTGTTGCTGAGAATAAAGAGTAGGAGTTAAATTGGCACAGAAGCTTCCTTCCTCCCTACTTCACCATACCAGAGCATTCAGGTAAGCAAAAATAAGATGCTGTTTGCTATAACTCAGGGTCACTGGATTTACACAGGAGCACACTGAAGAAACTGAAGGCTCAAACAGAGAGAAATTATGTCCTACAGCAATTTAGTAGAAAATATATCTTTATTGAGATGTGCAGTGAAGTAAGCTCTTTATGCACACAATCTCTCTCCAAAATATATGCCTGGCAAAAACTGTCAGATGTTTAGGCTCTGTTTCTTGCACATTTCTGGTTTCCCTGGTAATCCACTGTAGCAGTATTCCAGCTTTGAGACTCCTAAACACAAATTTTTGGGCTCATTTCCAGTCACTTATCTTTCCAGTGGGAACAGTCTATTTCTTACCTCTCCCACTTAGGCGCAGCAATTTATACTTGCTGGGGACAACTGAGGGGAAGCTTTTATAGTGGTAATACCAATTGTCCCCTATCCCACAATAACTTTACAGTGCTTAGCAAAAGCCTCAGGAGGCATGGGAATGTATGACAGGAAAATAAAGTGTTCATGTATCAGAATTGCCCTTTACATTTCCTTTTACCCCCAAAATCATCGTTAGAAAATATAAGGTTTCTTCTAATCAAGAAAACACTGCACAAGGCAAAGATTTTACCTTTAAAGATATGTATATATATATTTAATTCCCACTTCTAAAAGCATCTTAGAGTGAGGCAAATACATTCTGTGGTCATTGATCACAGCATGTCATTGATCTCTTTGGTCAGTAACTAGGTGACATTATGCTGACTACATTAACCTGTGGATGAATCTAACTATACATTAAGTTGTCTGTACTTTCTTTTTCCTTGCAGTCATTTAGTGCAGCATTGGCTAAGGAAGAGCAATTTTTATTTGTGGATTTTGTGTGGAATAGTTATATTCCCTATTTTTTCCAGTTAGAAACTTCTAGCACCAGCAGTCCCAACAGCCATGTTAGGATAATGTAAAGGATTAAGAAAACCCAATAGTCCCCAGTTTTAACCTTTTGTGTTACTTCTGTAAGGGAAATGGTGATATTTGGGCTAGCTGCATGCTGACTTTACAGGACACTGCCAAATTATTGGAGATGAATATTTCTTTCAAGATTCTGTTTTCTCTTAGGATCTTAATTAGGAATGAAAAACATATGGGTTTGATTGTTCAGATGAAACCTGATTTCTGGAAGCTTCACAGCTTTGCTATGTGCATGTGGCAAGACAATAAACTGAAGGGTTCAGCCTTCAATAATTACTTGCAAAATAAAGACTACGTGGTTTGTGTTTCATCACATGATTTTAGTATTTGAGATAGATTTTCACCCGTTCATGTTTTGACTGCCAATTCACTCTATGCAGAAAATATATAGAACAAGGATCAACATTGTGCATCTAAGGTAATCACCTCTTGATCTCCCAAAGACTGCTTAATTGCTTCCCACTGTTGAAATGTCCTCTTGACTGTGGACTATCACAAACTCTACATATGAATTTTTAATTCATATGTAGAATGTTTTAATGGTTCAAAGTATTAGGCCACAAGCTGCCAGCATCACTTTGGAATAATTTAACGGTAATGAAGTTAAAGATAGAACTCAAAATAACCCCTTTAAGATGCCAAGTCATTAACACACACTTGCATAAATTCAACTTTCAAAGGAAAGCTTTTACAAGATTCCTAGAAGTTTTGCATGTTAGAGCCCAAGTATGTTTGTGCACAACTCACAGTGATACTGTTTAAGACACAAAAGTGATTGAAAAATCATCAAGGCTCATTGGCCAAAAGCTAGAAGAACCTCAAAGCACTTTTTGGCTATGGATTAAAAGTAGTATTTTTATAGACTGCAGAACTTAATGGGAATTCTGGGTCTTGAGCTGGCTGGATATAGGAGTGCACACCTGACCCTAAAGCAGGCACCTACTTCTGGCTAACTGAAGAGCCCTGCAGACGACTATCTCAGCTTAGGCTATTAACTCACTTTTCAACAGACTGTAAAGGCTTCTCTATTGAGGCCAGTGGGGGCAGGTACTGAACTCCCTGAAGATATGACCCTCATATTTGAATATATTGAATCCTTACAGAGTTGTTTTAAAATAGATTGCATACTGGTATTTTGAGAGAGGAAACAAGTGATTGTGAACTTTGGGACTAGTTCAAACAAGGGTATTGGTAATGGTTAGCTTGTAATCAACCTACTTAGGAGGCAGTAACTTGGCATGGAGTTAGTGCAATCAGCTCTGAAACAATTTTTTATATTGATCCATGTCTAGCTACATCCAGACTTGTCATTACAATCACAGTCATCGATCAGACTGTCGTTTGCTGAGATGACACCACTGATGTTGGGTGGAAGGCCTCCTTAGCCTCACAGGGATGGGTCATCTCTGGTGCACATGTGCTGATGGGAAAAGCCTACAACCTTTTGCCATGATGGAAGAGAAGCTGTTGCTCAAAGTAACTGAAGCCTCTCTGCAGCTGATGAACTTGTGGCAAAATTCACTTCCAGGACATGTCTCTTAATTTAACTTCAGCTTACTTAATGAAGGTGTGATTACTTCCAGCAGCACATCATCAGCAAGCTTCTCTTTGGTGGATGCAACAGTATCTTGGAGACATGGATGTATGTGCAGATCCTAGTCCTATACTCTTCCCTAGGAGATCACAGGAGTAGAAAAATACAACAACTGGATTAAATACAGTAAAAAAAAATAAATAAAAAAATAATAATTTAAAAAAAAAACTTCCCTAGATCTAAGTTTGAGTACAGATTTGTTTAGTAAATGATGTTATTTGTTCCTTTGTATTTCTTGACCTTCCCGCTGGCAGAACAACCAACTGCTAACTGGGAATGTATTTTAATTCATAAGTTTATTTATTTTTTGTATATTTAAGATAATCCTTGTGTTTCTGTGACATTTTGTCATGGAGCATAAAAGCTCCCCGTGCCCCTTCCACAGCAGTGCAGGTCTCAGCCTGTTTGTGCCACTTAACAGCTTTCTCTGCTTATGTTCCAGAAATCCTCTCTTTATATCAATACTTGGGACAGGTCAATCACTTTGAAAAAAAATTTTTAGATTAAATCTAAGGAATGGGAGGGAGTTTACATGGTTTGAGCTAGCACAGCACTGTATAGGGTCATTAAAGGACTATTTTTAGAAACTATTTTCTTTTAAGATGCATTTACGATGTATATCTATATAGCTTTTCCCCCTAAGTGTCTGGGACTGGAAGCAGTATGAAAAGTCATTTCATGTTTAAAATACCATCACATTCTCCTGGCTGGTGATAAATATTGAATTTGACGCTAGGGAAATACTCCTGTATTAATCTGATCAGCTTTTTTTTTGCTTGCTTTTTAATTTGCCCCTTCAGAATTTTTTTTGTAACCCCTTGGACATAATTTTTTCTTTTCCTCCTCAGAGATTCTGAGATGATATTGAGTTACTTGGGAAATTAGATTTGTCAGCTTTCTTTCTGGTTGCTGTCTACATTAATTTTATAATTAAAACCCAAAGATGTGTGTCTAATATGTATGAAACTACAAAAAGCACAAAGAGAAAGTATGCTTAAACCCATACAAAACAAGCAGTTTGACATGTGTCAATGTTATGTTTCAGTGCAATAATGGAATTTCTTTTTGGCACAGAGCTCAGAAAACATGTAGGTAAACCAAGCAAAAACTCATGTATCTGAAAATTAGTCTGTGGAGTGTTTGTAGACACAGTCAGTTTTTGCTAAAACATTCAAATACAAATTAATGGATTGCTGGATTGGTATTCACTTCTACATCTATTACATATGCTGCACTTTGTATTTTAGGCAGGGATAGGGAAAGAGAAAAAAAAAGTTTATTTTTTAATAGCTTGTTCCTTACTTTGGCAAATTGGATGGTTGCCATTTACATGTGATTTTGCCCTATGTATGAGATTGTCATATTACATTACATGGATTGATAGACACATTTCCTTTGCAAGAGGGAACTCCAATCCACATCTTTCAACGGCATTTCCTCAGGTTCTGATCATTCAATAAATTTAAAGCAACATGCATTTTCCTTTCCTCTATTCTATAATTATTATTCACTACATATGTTAGAGCAAGCTATTTACTTTGTCTGCAGCACCACAACCTTTGTGTGACCTGCCTCTTCTGGAAGTGTCAGGAATAAATCACTGTGTACGTGTGTTGGTTGTGGCAGTGTTCTCTGCTGACAGACACCTTCAGTGACTGGCGTTGGTTTGGGGGAGAAGCAACAGCAAGGGGGTTCTCTGCAGATTTAGGAGCACCTGGGCAATAGCAATCACTGTCCTTACCACTGAAAACCTTGCTAAAAGTGGCAACACTTACCAACCGTTCCCTTGTTTCACTAAAATTGGAAGGCCTGGGGAGGCTGACAAGCAGTGGTCTAACATTTCCACAGCGGCACACCTGAAGATGGTTCCCCAAACTCAGCATCTGCTGAACAGGATGCCAGTGCAGGATCTGGGACTGGACTGAGCACATGATCAGTCTGCTCAAGAGCCTAAACTGGGATGAGATAAAGTCACTGTCACAGACATGTTTCTGCCCTCTGTTTTTGGAATAAAGTCATCTCTATGGATATCATAACCCTCAATCTTCTTGCAGCTACCCATGATGAAGACCAAGTGCTCCTTCCCCACACTTACTTCCCCTCAGCTAACTGCATTATCACACACCTTGTCATGATGCCTGAAAAGCTGTGTCCTAAGTGAAAGATGGGAGCTATTCCCACTCTTCCAGCATGGTTGGACTGTGAAGGGAAGGTCCAGTCCTCTTTATATAGAACCTGCTGAGTAAAGGATGGATTCTGCCCCTACCTGCCTGAATGCCAGCTTTGTAGCCACTTCCAATGACCAGCCATAAGGCAGGAGCCTTGAGTCCTACCTTTCTGTCTTGAATTAAGATGTTGTACTAATGTCCATGCCTGAGGTTAGGTACTGGTAATCCATGGTCTTAGTAAGGCACAGTAGTTCAGGTTTCTTCTTTCTAATAGCTGAACTAAACTTTAAATAGCTGGTAGCTTTTTGTCTTTTAGGACAAAATGACTCTGAAAAGGCAGCCTTTCTTCTTTCAAGACTAATTCATATTACAATTTTATTTAAATCTGTACGGGTTGTCAGTTGCAATTGCTCATTCCTTACTTCTTTGTAAATTGTATGGGTTGCCATTTACATGTAAATTTGCCCTGTGTATGAGACTGTCATTATACATATTATATTACATGAATTGATAGATGTTTTTTACTTTGCAATTCCCCTCTACCCATATGACTTCCTGCAAAATAAACAGAAATGCTGTAGTGAACAAACTGAGAGATGTGATTTGCTGAGGAGATGAGAAGCTTCAGGTGAATGGTCTTGAGCTCACACAGACACACACCAACCTGTAGAGAAGATAGGAGGTCTGGATCAAGAAGATCTGAAGAGAGACCCCTTTAAAAACACGGAACATCCTACTCATTCATGTGCTATACTTCAAAGTCTGGATTAAACCTAGGTAAAACCTTACACAAAGTGATGGAAATTGGGGCACTGTGACATCTTGCTTATCCAAGAGTTCAGGAGATAAACTAATCATCTGCACAAGTAAAATGTGCAGATATTCTCTGGACTCTAGCATGAAGTGATGAGCACCTCCAATCACAAGATATTCTGTGAACTTAGTCTAACTGCTAAAGTCTTTCACATCTTTAGCTCTCTCTGTTCCCATTCCAGTTAAAATCCTAGTATTAGTAGTTTAGACTTTAAAAGTGAATTATTTGTAGGAACATGCACCATCTGGCCGGGTTTAGGAGTGTTGCTGAGTAATGTTAATATCTAGCTCAGTCACAGATTCTCTTGTTCTCCTGTATTTTTTGGTGACAGCTCTCATATGCTCAGTGGTTCAGAAAGCTGGGGGGCTATGACCTAGCCCAAGTCTGTATGTTGTCATGTAATACATCTGTGATTAACAAGAACTTTTTAGTAGTAAGTTATACTTCTATGACATGGCCCAAAGTGGTAATTTCCTGACATCTCTAATGGGAAAAAAAGCCCTGGTACTCACATCTAGCCTTAAACTTGTCAATCTTCTGCTGAGCTGCAAAACTGAGACTTCACATATCAAGAGTTATTTTCTATGTTACTCAGCTCTTGATGTGTGTTGTTTAGCTGGGCTCTTGTGGGATTTTGTGTAGCTTTTTTTTCCAGCCCAAACATTCTCATTCAGTTTGTTTCACAATGCATCAAATAAAGAGAGTTAATGAAAACCTTATTTTAGATTAGTTACACAGAAGAACAGTAGCATTGATCTTGGGATTGCCCGCAAGGGACCTTTTTGTAACCTTCACAAAGCTTTGAATTGCTCACATGACTTAAACTCTGGAACAGTTTTTGCTTTCCTCTGAGCATTGCTGTATGCTTGGACTGGGGAACTTGGGACAGGTATGAGTCAAACAGGTCTGGACCATCAGCTGAAACCCTGTTTCTGGAAACCTTTTTGCTGCTCTCTCTGCCTGCTTTAGAAATCAGTGATTGAAGTTATCTCAAGGCTTTTAGTGAATATAGGAAAAAGGTGAAAAGGTGTCCATTTTTTTTTTTTTTTTTTTTTTTTTTTTTTTTTTTTGGTTAGGATCCACCCACTATTGCTGCAGGTAATTCACAATCTCCTGTTGATACTACACCTTCCTGGCTGACTGGAACAATGCATGAACTATTTCAAAATAAACTTCTCAGGAGAAGACACCATGGAGAAAGACATCCAGAAGAAGACATCCAGTGGTACCATATTACGTGACCTGGGAACAGCAAGAGGAGGGTACTGAGCTGCAGAGACATTGTACAAACACAGTTATCATCTTTTCTGTGGCCAAAGTAGCCTGTTCACTGTTATGATGGTTATCTCTGCACAGTTCCTTTTGACTTCACTAGATAGCATGTGACTACAGCTCTTTGACCAGATCCGCCCAGTTTACCCTCCACCTTCTTTATTGTGGCTATATATAACAGCATATTTGTTCTCATCACCCTTGAAAGACAAAGGGAAAGTTGAAGCCTGAATCCTGGATATGTCTAAATTCCTCGCTGGTTGCATGACCAATATACACCAGTGAACTTCTGACCATCAGTGTCTTATTGCTGAAAGTAAAAACTCTGCACTGAGGAAAAGCAGCTGTTTTGTGTTGCGTGAGCCATCGCCCACTTCCATTTCATCTGGAAACACACCTCCATGTTTTTCTTTGGATGTTTGAACTGCACAGCCCAGAAAAAATCAAAGAAAGTCTCTAAATCCCATGTTATTCCAGATCTTGACTGTAAATCTTTGAAAAAAAAGGGATTTCAGCCTCCACTCTGAAATCCCTTCAGAGGAAGAATAGTGAAGTTCTCATAATTGGTAAGACTTTTTATTTCATTGCTGTTCCCATTCTCTATACTAACCTCTGTTTTAAGAGTATCTTACAGCTACCAACTAAAGGGTCTGGTTTAGACTTAAAAATCATCTCACAGCACTATGTGCAAACTGAACTATGTGAGATCTTTTTCCTTCTCTCTAATAAGATGGACCACTTTGCAAGCTATGCAATTCCAAACCTGTGCTTATTGTGAGTGTTAAGGGGGAAGAATGAGGTCACCAGGGCATGCTTCTTCACTTGTTCCTCAAGGAAGACTGCCTTCCCCCGTGCAGTCACTGGATAACTTTGTACTTGGACAGTAGGAGATCCATTTTGTAGATCAGAGGTTCCAATCCAGCCCTGAAACTAAACTTTTAATGAGCAAAAGTTATGTGGCCTCAAATCAGGGTCAAATGTGCATTCTGCAGATGTCTCCTTTATCTGCAGTTTGCACGTATGAGGCAAGGATTTCATAAGGATGGAAATGAAACAGCAAGCGATTTCTGTACATCTCTGCTGGGACAATATTAGACACTTTTCCTGTCCTGCCCTGTGGACAAACAGAAAGTCTGTTTCCGGAGATGCCAATCAAGAACTTCTCAGGGTAGGAAATTAATTTCAGAAATCTTCTGCTGTTGAGCCACCATCTGGCTTGCTTCTCTGTTGATACGTTTCATTGTGCAAAACAGGCTCCTGACTATCCTCCCATAAAGCAGTTCCTGCCTGGTAATTCTTTATCAACTCAGTTAGTTTTGGATTGATAGCATTATGTTACCCATGGTGGTTCATCTTCTGAAGATAAAAGTGTAGGTTCAGCTCTGATGAGATTTTAGCTTTGTTGTCTCCATCTAACCAAGTCACAAATCCCAGCAAGGGTGACAGGCAGTCAGAGAAGTGGGGTATAGGGCAGAAGTGACATTCTGAAATGAGTTCTGACTGCCTGGCAAATATTTGCTTTCCACAAGCAAAAGTCCTCACTAGACTTCAAGGACAAGAAAAGTTTTCTGTTAACATCACCATGCTTTATCAACCCATGAACTGCAGAGTTGGAGCTGCAGGTTTTTCTTGCATGAGGGCTCCTCTGCTATTGGAAATTTGTATGATTTGAGTAGCTTGTTTCTGGGACAGAACTGGCTGCAGAGCGATTTTGGAAGACTCCTCTTTAGAGAGACTCAGACAGAACATGCATCTGACCTGACCCCATGGGCAGAACCAACTGAGAAAACTCAGAAACCCTCATTCATTCAATGCCACCATACTTTACAATGATTTGTACTATCAAATCATGTCTCTTTTTCTTTCCTGCTCCTCCTTCTAGTTTATAAGAGGGATGTCCTGGGATTTTTTTTTTATTATTATTTTATTTTATTATTATTATTATTATTATTATTTTTTTGATGAAATGGCATGTTCAAATAAAATCCCTCTGGTCTCCTCTATTTTTAATCCAATTTTATGGTGTTCTGTTCCTCCACTCCCATTCCTCTCACAAGCATACCATGTCTCCCCCCTGTGAAATGCAAGTCAGCTTTTAACGTCAGCACACAGATCTGCAGAGCGTACAAGTTTTCCACCCTCCTCCCCTGATAAGTACAGACTAATCAGCTGTATTCAGCGAGGAGAAGTGATGAAAGCAAAAATGCATCAGAGGGTCAATTTATAAATACAGCACTTCTCATATGGGAATTGTTTTTTGTGGGGAAGGTTTTAAAGAAGAGAAAACTTACCTAGATAAGTGTATAATACAGAGCTATTTCACAGTAACTACTTGAGAATTAATCCCTTTCTGGTCTTAGAGACCTGGAGTATTAGAAGTCCTTTAAATTCATAGCCTACCTTCTTCCAAATTAACTGGTCTTTGCAGACAAACCCTTGGCTAACTTATTCTAAAACTCTGAAATAGACAAACCCATGTAGACGCCAATGCCCAAGGGCCTAACTCAGCCAGCTTTTCACATTAAAGGCATTATGCCTTGTCTGCCTCAGACTTTTAAAATGTATCAGCTAATATGTGCTAATGACACGCATTTAAACCCTAGTCTAGACAAAGCCTGTGCGATTGCCCTCTGAATGCTTGATGCGATCAGCTAACATCCTGACAGCAGATCTGATTACCTCATTTTAATCACATAAGGCTATAAACATTATGGAATTATCCAGCCTTTCCTCCTGGTAAAGAACAAATTCCGAAGGCCGTGCATGGGAGCTAAACCCCAAAATGCCCACAAGGGGTGGGACCTTTGCCCTTATGCAAACAAGCCTATCAGTAGGGATTGAAAAGCCAGGCGTTGTTTACAGAAACACACCAATGCAGGGGAATCTGTTACACCAGGAGGATGAATAAGATGACCTAACAGTGATTTATTTGTACTACCGCTTTAACATTTGTGATTAGCTAACAGTCTGATCAGAACAGGAGGTGGAGAGGTTAGCAAGAGCAGAGACATGACTTCACGTCTGTGTACAGCATTGATCAGACTAACACTCCTAACTGCTTTGCTGGGCACATTTTAAAACAGGTGTTGAAAAATTGGAAAGGATATTAAAAAAAAAAAAAAATGCAGAAGGGAAGAGAAATACTTTATAGCAAAACACTTAAAAGCTCAATCTGTTTAGTTTATGAGAAAGAATACTGAGAAGTAAGTAGACTACAATATATAAATAACTTCACAGGGAGAAAATATGCGGTACTAAAGGATTATTAAATCTTGCAGAGAAAAGCAAAACTAGCTAGAGGAAGCCAGAAAAAATCAAGTTAGGAAGCAGGGACGGAATTTTGACAATGTTGACCTCTTCTAACAATCTACCAATCAAAAAAGTATCTTGCCTATCACTCGATAACTTTGATTATGGCTAGATATTTATATGGAAGATGTATTTTAATTCACTGTATGCTTTTGGAATCACTATAGAATTAAGTGTAACATTGCTATGATACAAACAGTCTGAGTGGATGATTTCTTTTGGCCTTCAACAGAACGTCTTTAACTGCACATAAATGGGCAAGAAGTACTCACCAGCCATAAGTCTGAGCAATTTATTATAGTATTGAAATGCTGGAGTTGCAGGAATGTTTTCTACTTGGTTTAAAAGAATATATATATATATATTTCTTTTTCTGCCCCTCAAATATCCCTGTTGAGAGGGACTATGACATTGGGCCAGCCCATTAAGTCTGAACAGACACAATATTTATTACCCAGTGTGAGTCACAACTCTTAAATCTGTTGTTCCTGATCACACTCTTTTGATTTTGTTTATAAATGTGGATTTCCATGTATTCAGTGAGTTTCTGTAGTCAGAATATCTGTACCTTCTA
This sequence comes from Nettapus auritus, assembly GCA_011076525.1. NCBI lineage: Eukaryota > Metazoa > Chordata > Aves > Anseriformes > Anatidae > Nettapus > Nettapus auritus. Next base: position 174,186,000 of record CM021765.1, read on the forward strand.
AACATAATTTCCTGATTTATCTGCTTTTTCAGTAGACTTATTTTAGAAACACTCAATTTTAATTTATTAATTAAAACCAAGCAGTCACATTGACTGTGCTCGCAGAGAATCTGGGAGAAGCAGCAAATTCCTGCAGATCTTGTCCTGCTTTATTGGCACTTAATGCCAATAAATGTAGGAAGATGGCAGATTCAGGGAGATGGGCAGTCTATGGTGCAAAGTGAACATGAACATCAGTCCTATATCAGATCTGGCTACTACTGCAGGCACAGAAACAGTGTATCTCCCAAAACAACCAATTCCTTTCTTCCTTCCTCTACTCAAACCTTCACCTTCTCAAGCCAACTCACATCAGAGCAGAACATTTGTGCTGTACTGATGTTGACTGTCAAAACCATTCTGATTTTAAATCAAACCATTCTTGCAAGACCGGAATTCTGACTTGAACAAACCACACAGAATACTTTCAAGACAATTTTTTTTTGAAACCACAGTCTTTTCTGTACATGTTGTGCAACAAAATGTAGTTACATGTTGCTTGATACGGGATTTTCTGTAAACCTCAATATTGCTGCTCTGTAAGTGAATGTGATGGTCTGGCAGTTGTGAACATGCAAGTTTTTCCTGAAACGTACAAACATACATGCTTAAAAAAAAATAAATATTAATCTTCACTATGTGCAGTAGCACAAGGTGGTATTAGAAGTTTTCTTTTTAGTAATGGGAATAATGCAGTCTTCATCAAACATCATGAAATAAAGTGCTGTTTGTCAGAGAGGGTGCACTCATCTCCCTTCAATGTGCAGGGTGAAATGCACATTAGCCCAGGAGGTTTTGCACGCTGTTTCTTAATTCTTCAGGTGGGAAACAAACACAGTCCAGCACAAGGCTGTCCCTCTAAACTGAAGAAAGTCAACTCTGCTATCAATCCAAGACAACTCAAAGCCAAGCGTGATCTAAATAGCTCTCACAGAACAACTGGAGTTCAGGCCAGCTGAGTTCACAGCTCTCTGCAAAACACCCAAGGCATGTTTGCTCAACAGGAAACCAAATCTTCTCCTACATCATTAGTCCCTGTTTGAGAAGAGGGGACACTTCTACAACCTTCTGCCATAATTTGCAGTTTCATGCCAGGCCATTGCATAATCTTACCTGATGAGCTCGTGTTTAGCCTGATGGTGTGGTGTCTTTGGCCTCTCCTTCCTTTGTTTTCCTTCCAACTACTGTTGTGATGCTCCCGTTAACTGTAAATTACATTGCGTCTTTGTCAGATAAGTGGCCTCCTTCAACATTACTCAACTGGGGAAACCTGCTATGGTCTTGCACTGCCTCATCCCACTGGGTACAATTTAGCCACTCTCTGGGTTGTTTAGAGCAATTTTCTGGGCTGTGATGGCATCAGATTGACTGACACTACTGCTCAGATTAGTCAACTAAAGGGTGCATCACTAGAATTTAACACTGGCTTCCAGAACATCACTGTCTTCTCCATATATCAATAACATATCTGCAAGAGATGTTGCTCAAAGGTGGCTTCCTTGACATTCATCCCATGGTGTTGTTTTCAGGACTCTCATGTAGAAACCCTAAGAGTCAGCACCAGAATATTTCAGCAGCTAAGCAATAGAGCTGAGCATTTTCATCCATTTTCTCCCAACGCCATTAAGCACATCACTTTAAAGCCAATTTTGGGGCCCAACCTGATGATTACAAGTGATCCATGAATTTCAAGGTCTCAGCTGATACATTACAATATGGCAAGACATTGCATGCTATCTCAATCTAAAGGTTAGATCTTTCATGATGATATCTTAAGGACAGCCAATGAGGTTCAATTTTAGCTGGTACAACACCAGGACTAAAAATCTACTCTTAAAGCACTTACAGTCTAGGAAAAACAGAACAACAACAACAACAACAACAAAAATAAAAAAAAAAAATAGGAAAGAAAAAGGAAGAGACTGCACAAGGGTTACAAGGGTTACGAGGGTTACAAAGGTTACAAGGGTTGTAAGGGTCCCATCAGCTTTAAATATTTTGGGGCTATCTGGGATAGGAATTGTTTTGTGGGAGAGGAGATGAGCTAAAGGGACAAAAAGGAGGGCATGAGAAAAGGGAGGATGACACAATATATTGAATAAATATGGCATGAAAAAAAGGTGAGGTGAAAATTTTCTCACATCTCTTCTCCCCAGTCTAAGTGCCATCCATACACATTTATGTTACAGTACTTAAATAAGAGCTGTCAGACCTAACACATTTTTCCTTGAATTATTCATAGGTCTGTATGATCGCAAGAAAGAGTAGCTATTTGTATTAAACTAGTTAATTTTCATTAACATAACTGGCATATAATTACTAGTTTCACCCAAGTAACTTACCTTAATACAGCTCCTGCAGCAACCATAATAAGGTGTATGTTCTTCAAAACATTTTTAGTGTGTACAGGCTGAAAGCATAATTTTCTCCCATAACAGACCTGCAAAGCCTCTTTCTTTTTCCCTTTTGTACACAACTAACATTTCATATAATATTCCTATATTTCACGTTGAAGCCAGAAGAGAAATAGGACCTAAAGCAGTAATCACTAACAGCCATGTAAGAGAGTTCCTTCATGACTAATTACATTTGACACTAATTGCTGTTTATTGAAGAACCTGAGTGAAACATCACTCTGACATGTGTCTGGATACTCTCTGCATCTGTTGCAATTTGCCACATTTCCTGCTGTTGGTGCCCTAGTTTATAGGGTTGGCTCTCTTGTGGCCAGCTCCTCTGCCTACGTAGAGGTGTGATTTGGAGAAGGTTGCTGTTTCTTATTTAGCACCATGCTAAATACTGTACTGATGCAGTTCTTCAAAGTAGGGCTCTGGGAGGAGCCATTCCTTCCATACTCACCTGGCTTGGTTTATACACACATTTCTTCAGCTTTTACTGGCTGTTACAGGAGTGCTGCAGTACTGTGTGTTTGACAGTAAATACTAAATAATGATTCAGGTCAGTGTCCCTACTTAAGGAACACCACTAGAAGTTATTCCATTCCTTGCCTGGCCAAAGGCCAGAAGCTTTAGCTGGGAGTTAGAAGGAGCAACTAATTGGATGCATTGCCACTACCCAACACCACACTGAAAATGAGGTTTGTTTTTAACCTGGCTGCCCTTCTGAAAAACAAATGAAATCTGTTCAGATAAACAAAATTCCATGCTGGTGTTTCTTGTAGCAATAACTTTAGCTATTTTAATTATAGCTAATCTTGCAAGCTCTTTTTTGATTCCAAGTTAATTTATCCAAGTTATCTACAGCTAATAGTTTAAGACAAGGACAAATGCCAGCAGACCCTTAATGGGTTGATAAGAATTTAAAAAACATCAGAAGAAAAACGTGTACAAACAATAAGGTAGAAGTCATATTTATTGATAAAAATTAATATATCTGCTATAAAATTTGTAACAGTAATGCAACTGAATATTTATTTTGATGCATAAACCTGAATGTTACATACCAAATACAATACAGTAACACTGGTTTCCTCCTTATTTACATGTTTATGAAAATTGATATGTAATCCATGTTAAAAGAACTTGTAATGGAGAATAGTTACATTAGAAAAATAATATTCTTGATAAAGCATTCTCGAGGACTCCAATCACATTTTCAGGCCTCTTTCAATAAGGCAAAAATCCCTGGTACAGCATATAACTTAATTTACAAAATACAATAACTTCAGACACATCTTCAAGTTTTCTTTTGGTATGCTTTCCCTCACTGTAAAATTACTCAGTTTTCTTACTAAACAGAAAGAACTTTCAATAACAAAACTTTATGAGTTCTACTACATATTACATACACATCTCTGCGGCTTAGCGACCACAACCGGGCAATCTTTCTCTTTAACTGTTTGCTCAATGAGCTTTTCTTAGATGTAGGACATGTAATATTTTGAAATCATTATGACTGTGGTATCTTTCTTCAGTTTTCATAGGAAACAGATCTGTCACATTTTGAAAGTCTTTTTTTATTATTTTTTATAAATTTTATTTTAGGAACTGGTGCACAACTACAATTTCCACTCACAAGAGAACGTCACAAATGTAGCTAAAATTAGGCTTGGATAACTTTGAAAACATACTACTATGTGCCAAAACCCAAATTTCTTACTTTAATACTTTATAACCCTGCCATGCTCTAGGAATTCTTCTGCATAGCTTCATTACTAGTCACAGTCAGATAGTTTTAATTCCTTCAAAGGCACAAAACTTCCACCTCTTTTCCAGTGTTGCTCCTACACCAGTGAATTCTTGTTTAAACATGCGTGGCAGTCTCAATAAAAGCATTTCTATCTCATTTGCAGAGATCTGGAAAAGACAAAAAGGTAAAATTAGAGTGAGAAAACTGCCCTTTGCACTGGAAAGAGGAAATAAATTAAAAAATAATAATTAAAAAAAAAAAAATCCAGGGCAGGTGAAAATACTCCTCCATCAGTTTTTCTCTTGCAAAAAACTAACACAGAGGCATTATTTCTAACCTGCTCACTTTTGATACTTAGAGTTGACTATCTCTGGAGCCCCTCTCTCGCCATCTGTCCCAGTTCAGCAGTCCCAGGTAAATAAGCCATGAAGTTCCTGACTTAGCATGGCTCAGGATATCTTCTCTGGAGATATTCAAGGCCTGTCTGGATGCCTACCTAAGCAACCTGCTCTGAGGAACCTGCTTTGGCAGGGGGGTTAGACCTGATGATCTTTCAAGGTCCCTTCCAACCCCCTAATGTTCTGTGATTCTGTGATTCCATGTTTCTGTGATCTTTTACGTACTCTCATGGCAGTAATGGATAGCTGTTTACCTTTGAGTAATGCATCTGAGCTCCATGCTGAGCTCTCAGCCCACATGGGTATGCTGACCTTATCATTCCAGTTCAGGTGAGGAATGACAGGCTAACCATGGAAAGTAATTGAAATTAATCTCTGAGATTACATCTCAGGATTGTGCTATTAAAAGGTAATTTGTTGCTACAAGCAGTTACTTCCAAAGTAAACCAGCGAGGTCAAATTCTGCAGCTTGTGTTTATTATGCAGCAGGTAGGTCGAGTGGTAGCTGCAGGGGCTGGTACTTCAGTGCCTTGGAGAGACCAAGACAATGCCTCAGCCATTGCAAGTTAAAGGCTACCTGATCCTGGCAGCCTTGCAGAACCCAACAGGCTATTCACATGACTAGAAATTCACACAAAAAAAGAGCCTACAAATAAACACAAGGAGGGGCTGCAGCATCGAAGGGACAGGAAGCTGAAGAGATAGCTCAGCAGGCAGAAGCAATGAGCAGCAGTGTTGGAGCCCAAGGAACTGGTGTTCCAGTTGACTGTTGTTGTCAGTCAAGAGAGAGAGAGATGGAGTGGTCAGCGAGGGGGGAAAAGCTGGTGAAACTTAGCCAAATAGTGTGCTAAGGAGTGATTTGAATAACTGAAGAGATTGGGCAGACTTGGTGCTGCAGGAACTGTGGCAGAAGAGGAAGGTCTGCAAATACAGCTGTGAAGCTCTGGTTATATCAGGGCTCGATAAAATCATATTTTTAAAATTTATTAAGTCCATTTTTTAAATGTGAAATGCAGTAATTCCTCACCTTTTACTACCATCCTCTTCCACTACTCCTTTGTCTTTGTGGGTAACAATGGTCTTCAAAGTACTATCAGATCTGAGCTGCCATAGCATGAAGATAATGCCTACAAACTTCATTATCCTTCCTCACTTCTCCATGCAAGCTCTCTTATTTCCAGTGGGCTTCCAGCTCAGAATCTCTTTTGCTTTTAGAGGATCTCCTCTGCTTCATAGAAACAGAAGAAGGATCCTCCAGAGAAGTCTTCAGGAACAAAACATTATCAGGATCAATGGAGTCGTGTCTAACAAGCACCACACAAGGAGTGCTGCTCACATTCTGAATCCAGGTGCACCTCATGGCTGCATCCTGACTTCATGTCACAAGAAAGTCTGGGCAAGCACCATAATACCTGTGTTCAGAAGAGATACTGGCAGATGTGGATCAGAGCTGCAGCTAATCCGAGGGTGACCCCTGCATCTACCAAGTATCTCATGCAGTCTAGTGTCTTGTGGAGCCCTTGTTTAGAACTGAGAGTAGCACTAACCTGATCAAAGCTGGCTATTTTACAGCTGAGCTTCTCACCCTTGACTTGCTTAATGTTTGGCAGGAAGAAATAGGCATTCACAGGGCTTGATTTATCTCATCCTACAGTAGATGCTTTAAAATCAAAGTATCTTATTCTATGGGTGTGTATTGGCAATGGACTGTAAAAACTGATGTGTTAAGAAACAATGTTTCATGCTATAGAGTGTTGGCATCACATTTGTGTTGGCCACAGCTCTCTGAATTTAGTAATAGGATCAGAAAATTTCTTTATGAGACCCTTTTGCTTCTATGTTGTCAAAAGACATGTATGTTTCACAGTCTATTTATGTGTTCATAAAAGTTCATGTTCAATGTGACCTGAGACTAACAACTTTTAGAAAAATAGGGAATTATCTCCTAAAATTCTGTACAGTTTAATGGCCAGAGCTACATCTGCATCTTGTTCTGTTTTCTTTCTCTTCAGCTGTATTTCGGGATCAGTATCATGAAATCAGCTGCTAGTCTTTTCCATTTAAAGCTCTGTTCTTCTTTTCCACAAAGAATAGCTAACCAGAGCAAGGCAAAGGACCTCAACAGAAGTAAGTGTATTGTAATTTGCAAATGAATAAAGACCGCAAACCCCCAAGCCCCATATCCCATTATCTTTCTAATGGAAACACATGAAGAGTTTAACCTGCAGTAAAGAATAATACAGTATTTCTATAGAGAAAACAGATTTTGATTAAATTTTTTTACCCTAGAGTCCAACTGCTGCATATAAGACCAAAGATATTCTATATTGGCTCCAAAAGGGTGGACGTGAAGAAATGTGGATATGATACCTGTATTAAAAACAAATGCACATAATATTGAAATTACTTCAGACAGTATATCATTCAAATAAGCAAAATAATTCTGAATAATCTGTTCTTGCAGGTTTTTCAGTATGAATTATGATTCCTATTATTCTTGCACAACCCAATAAACGTAAGAAAATGGCACATTTTTAATACAGTCATAATAACATGGTAAACACAATAGCTCATCTTCAGGAATGACAGCAGTTAGCAAGTAAGTGACCAAGATAATATACTGATGAATAAAGGACTTTCTAAACTAAGACTTGCTGGAAGCATTTCAACTACCAATTTTATGCTTGATTTACCAATATAAAATTGTGGATATTGTAATGGTAAAATTATTGCTTTTTTCCCCTTCACTGGATGCTCTGTTGTGAAAACGTTTCATATAATTGTGTCACAAACCACACTCCCTCAAATCTTTTCTAGTAATTATGCTGATGCTGGTTATGAAAAGTGTTTAATCCATATTACCCCTAACTGCTACTGAAGAAAACACAAATCCTTTTTGACATATTTACTCATTTATTTTCTCTTAAAAGAAAGCCAGTTCTGTCTGTCTTTATTGTTGTTTACAGGATCACTGTAAATGGTATGGGAATAAAAGTGGTTTAGGAGGAGTCAGAATCTGTCTAGTGATTTTTTTCTGCAGTGAAAATCAAGTGACAGCATAATGATGACCAGAGAAAAAAAGATTTGGGACATCAGAATTACTATTAAAAGCACTATCCAATTGCTCCTCTTCTAAACAGTGAAAATACAGAATGTCATGTGTGTTACTTACTGTTTGGGGAGAGTTGAACTGTCAGAATCAGAGCAAATATTTTCAGCTCTGTTTGGATGGGTTTCTTAGCTGAACCACCCTAGGGGAAGTTCCTTATATTTAAAGCAAAAACACCAGGATTAAAAATGCTTACAATTGACAAAAATGGGTCACTGTATCTTGTGTACTGCAGGCCATACTGCTTTCTTGATGCTGAATGAATTAGGATAATCTTGGATTTCAGTTTTCCCCACATACTGGCCATGGTTGAAAATTATAAGTAAATTTTAACTCATTTTAGACTGGATTTGCAAAGAGCACTTTTTCCCCTCCCTCAGTTTTCCAATAGCATTTACAGAGTTCTGATCCTGCAAAAGGAAGGACATGTATTTAATTTGTATGCTATAGCATGTCTTCATAGCAGTAGTCTTCCTTGTATTATGTGTGACCATAAGCACACACACAAGAGTTCTTGAAGCAAAAATCAAGACCCACACATTTGGGTGGGTTGGCTGGAAATTCAATTGTATTCAAATCATGTTTTACCATTGGTATTGCATTGATATTGCATTGATAAGATGTGTGCCCAAGACTTTATAGTTCAGGATGTTCCAAGCTAGCTCTTCCATGCAATGTAAAGAAAACATCGCTTGAAAACCTTTTCTAGTTACTGAGTGGAGTTCCATCACAACTTTTTTAGTAATTTTGTTTTTCTTTACACTCTTTTCCTCCATACACTCTCCAAGGGCAGGATGGGTACCACTAACGTTTTTGTGTCCCTAAATGCTAGACTCTAGTTACCTGGCCTACTGCCTCTGAGCTTTAGTTTTTAGGAATTCTTAAAGAGTTTATTTCTATGATTTTATTCCAGGTGAAGGACACAACAGTCCTTGTGGTATTCCTTATAAATATCCATATGGCTAATTCCCTCACGTAATGTCAAAAGCATAAATCTGGCTTGCTTAATACATCCAGTATACATATTTTTACTTGGTAGTTTGCTAATATTTTTTCCATCCCTTTCTCCTTCAGCATTTTGTCTAATAAACTGTTAATGAGTTATACAGTTCTAACATGCTAAATTTAGATGTAAAGGAAATCTTCATACATCCATGCTACAGTTCTAAATGCAGACCACTCTTTTATTAAACTCTGCAGTTTTTTTTAGAAAGTAAAAATTTACTTGTATTCTAGGATTTATCTTACTAAAAGCCAATCTGAATCCAGATGAAAGACAAGAATCTCTTTTTTTTTTTTTTTTTTTTTTTTTAATGCAAAGGTACGTGCAAATGCATATGCAAACAAAAAACTTATTAAAAGGCAGTTTGTTCTAAAAAAAAAAAAAACTAAATATTTTGGGTTATCTTACCTATTAATAGTGCCTCTTTCTCTGATTTTAGACCTGGACCTCGTTTCTCTGAATTTTTTTCTCTGTCTTGGTTGACCAATGCTACTGTCAATACATTGATTTCCTATAAAGTTTAAAAAACAAAACAGGTGGTCATGTAGATTTCATTTACTTCAATTAAACCTGTCTGCTTTCTTTTCAACTCTATAAGAAAGATCATTACTTTAATTCACATCTAAAGACAACACAATTATAAATAATAGATTTGCAGAATATTAAGACACTTTTTGAAGTACCTTTACACCAAGAGCTGCCCACAAGACAAATTTTGCTTATGGAGTAAGTAATAACTTTGTTGCTAGTGCTTCTTCATTAGAACAGCTTGAAAGATGTGCCATAAAGCGTGGAGATGGTCAGAAAATTCACATTTTCTAGCTATTAGAGCTGTAAACAATGACTGCATCTAGGGAACATGGCTGGAAACATTCAACTATAGCTATAAGAGTAAATTCAGCAGTCACTAGCAATGTTTCTAGCTACTAGAGCACAAGCATCTACCCTGCTATACTCTCCAGCCAATGCCTGGCATGGTGTTGGCTGCTGTCCCAGACAATTCCCAGGCTCATTTTGGGGGTCAGCACATTTCAGGAACTGTTCCTATGCAACCACCTTGTTTTGAGGACTGAAAGAGAGCCAGCCTTAAGGGCAAACTGGTTAAGTCTCTCCTGTTTTGAGCTCCATTTTCTGCAGTCAGGTGGCCTGAACCAGCCAAATCTCAGCCAAGCTATCACATGTGAGACGCTCCATCACAAGTACACATGCAGTTGTGTGACACAGATTGCTCTTCTCCTGGGCATATGTGAAGTAAACAAATTATCTCTACTTCAGAGGCATGTAAGTGGCCTCAAAGTGCCTTGCGCAGTATTTGAGCATATACATGGGCTGTTTCCATGGAGTGACTGATATGCAGTAACTTGTTCCTTGGCGAGGCGGTGACTCACACTCCTGCATCTGCTCTGCAAAATGCTCAGCAGTTCCTTGCAAAACCACAGAAGCAGAGAACTTGAGGCTGCAGATACGGTGGTCTGAGGTGGGACTGTGCAGGAACAGTGCTCTTGTTCTGGTTGAGGGAGTCAAGGGGTGCTGCTAGCAGCTGGAGGTGGCACAGGACCGGGCAGCCTTAAATGTAATCAAATTTCAGCTATTTGTTGTAGTGATGTGACCCATCTAAAACAGGCATTTTAGCAGTGCCTCGCTCCAAAATTATTGGATAGTATTTTTGGCAATAAAAGAGGGACACTGGGTTTGGGTGGCTTTAGGTCATTTCTGGAGGTGTGAATAATCCACTCTTTATAAATAAATAGTGTCAAATACACCTTTCTCTAGATGAGTAAAGGCTTTGCAATCTGTGAGACTGGTAAAAAGAGTCAGGCACTTCCTCTTTCTCAAAAAATTCCCAAACACACACACACACAAAGAAGCCATGATGTATTCTGTGCTCTTCATAGGCTGGCACCAAGGAGCAGCTGCCCGATATGCGGTGCCTGACGGCTCAGATGTGTCATGGGTTCAAATGTTCCTCAAGACGTGAAGTTTAATATGCTGCCATGTGCCAGCTAAGGAACCCTATGAGTTTCTTAGTGACTGAATGTGTACCCGTAGCCTCCAGTGACAAGGGACTCTGGTCCACCTTAGCCCACAGTGACAGAGGTGTGAGATGCATTGAGGGACCTTTGGTTTGCTGCAGTTGTAGCAGCCAACTCAGGCATGTCTCCTGGCCAGATATTTATGTATAGTTGTGTGCATGTGAGGTAGTGCACTTGCACTGCCTTTCTAGTCAGTAGAAATGAAACTCTTTAGTCATGTATTTTGGTTATATACTTTATGTTGAGCTAAATTGGACCTTAGAGATGCCTATTTTATTTTCCTCATTGGCTGCAAGGGAACCTTGTGGTACAGATTTAGACACCTACAGGTAGGAGAGTCAGCAGTTCAAGAGTTGCGGTGATACTTTCTTAAAATAATGGTATGCCTGAGTACTCTGACAGCTACATCACCTTGACACCAATGCTCCTGTAGTGCTGCAATGCACAGGGCACATTATAGCAGCAGGAATATGCCCTAAGTTGTCCAGCGTTGTTGATTCCCCTTCAGCCACAGGCGAAGGCTAATGCAAATACTCATCTGCTGCCAGCCATGACATCTGAGAACAGTGAAAGAAAACCCAGGCAAGAAGCAGAAATAAGGGAAGTATTCATATGCATTTCTCCATAAGGGCAGCAATGACAAGGGGGTTACGGATCAGAAGAGCAGAGCTGGATGGCAGATTTCCTGATACTGCAGCAAAAGAGCAGAACAACATATGCCACCAGAGCTTGTATAGGTTAAGATGTAACTTTTGACTCCATCAGAGACAGAAAAGCAGTCTAAAAATAACAATTCCTGAGAGGGGAATGAGAGAGCAGAGAGATGTGTATTTGATACAACAAGGCCCCAAACACAACACACGAGCAGTTTCAGATGGGATTAGAAGTTTTGTCAAGCAGCGAGGCAGAGAAAGGAACTATATTCCCATTGGGAGCAATGAACAGATGGATTCTCATTTAATCTCTAGATTTGAGCCTGTGCAGAACATTTTGTATGATTTATAGGACAGGGTAAATGGATGCAAAAGGAAGTCACATCAAGTCTTCCTTAACTGTATGTTGGTATGGAGGATAAAAGAGTAAAAAATTGGTTATGTGGGATCCTGAGAAAACCGAGAATGGCAAAGATAGCTACTCAGCAAAAGACTGACATTAGAAAAAAGTTGCAGGTTCCTGAAGGTTTGGAAAGAGTAGGCTTCTACCATCCAAAACTGCCTGCCTCACAGAAATATGATAAATTAGACAACTTTGAGGTATTCAGCTGCCAAAATAAGCTTTTGCAGGCTTACTTCACAGGCTGAGAGAATCCAGGGTGTGCATGGCTGGACAAAGGATGTAATAGCTACGCTGCTAGGAATTAATTGCAACTTAAGAAAAATCGGCATAGTTGTGTCTAAAAAAAAAAAAAATGTGTAGTTTACCCAGAAATTAGGCTAATTATAGTACAAATGAAAACCTTTAAGTATCAGACTACACACTGGAGGTACATATCTGGTACCCAAGAAGCCTCTACAACTTATTCTCACACAGTTAATTTGTGCATTTTTAGAGGCTCTACTTATGCCAACACAAGAAACAAGAGTTTAAAGAGTACAAAGGTGAATGAGGCAATAACTAACTGGGAGCAAACAGCTAGGTCACCTCTCTGACATGAGAAAAAGCTACTGATCAGCAGATGCCTGAGGAAAATTATTCAATATATACTACATTACAGTATTTCCTTTCTTTCCTGCAGACCATCCTTTATTTGGCAAATGATATTTTCTGAGGCCCTAAGCAGTCTCCTTCAGCAGGTTTCATTATAAAAGGAAAATTTTGCTACCATCTGTCAGTTACTGCATTAAAGGAGAACACAGCTGAGCATGTGCAAAAAAAATACTTATTAGAAGCGAAATGACCTTGCAGGAACTAAATAAAGCATGTGGAAGGCTTAATCCAGGTTAAATCACACCTGGAGACCATTAGAGACCTGGTCCTATTCATTATTCACAAATTATGTCAGGTATCGTAGAACATGGAAGGCACGACTTGATGATGACAGTTCCGTAGCTTCTCAGCATGGATGCAATCATTCTGTGTGATGCTCTTGCTGCTGCCAGCTCAGAGCTTTTCCCTACAAATGACACTTTCATCCTTCAGAAGATGATGAAAGGCCATGAATTCCCCTCAGGGGCCCCACAAACCCTTTGATCTTGCAGACACCCCTTGGGGTCAGCATTTTGATTCGGGGTTCCCTGCCTTTGAACCAGGGAGGGAAAGACAGAGAGAGAGAGTCTTTCTGGCAAACTTTCAGGAGGAGTTGCTGAGGATGGCATAATTATACTTTTCTCACATGGACTACTCGTTTCCATGGGCAGACCTCTGGCAACACCACTGACATGGAGCTGATGGCTGTGCTTGCACTGTGGAGAATTGTGCAGGGAAGTTCTGGAACATGGATGTCTATCTTAGATGTGTCCTGGCCATAAGGTGGGACAGATGTTGAGTTTGCATCATCCTCTCATGTACCCTGGCTTCTTTTGGAAGCAATTACAGAGGAATGACCAAGTGGAGTACTCCAAGAGGTCTCTGAAGAGGTGTCTGGTCTCACTGTCCACCATGGTCCACCGCAGAGCAGCTGGGTCCCATGCTGTTGATACAGCAAATGAGGGTGAGATTCCTCATAGAGTTGCATTGCCAGATGAAGACACAGAAGTCCTGAGCAGAAGAAGAGATGGGTCTCTGCAGAGGATAGTGGCAGGTACTGTGAGAATAAAAGGCTAGCTATGCAGTCCAGCAGATTAGAAAGCCCTAGATATTTCATCTGGATGAAATAGGTCTTTCAGTCCTTCTTCGGTTTCTTTTTCCCCACTGTGGGAATGTATGCTATTACATGCAACATTCTCATGCCAGACTTCACACATCCTCTACAAGCCAGTCTTGCACAAGTGCAAAAAGGACAAACAGAATACAGAATGTCCGCTCTTGCCTAGGGTTTCTCTCTTCAGCAAAAATGGTTCTCTTTAGCTTATAGACATGTGATTCTGAAAACATCTGCCAGCTGGCATCGCTAAAAATGGGGGAAGTGTGGACTTGCCATTCCCCATCAAAACTGAACAAGAGCTGAGCAAGGCTTGAATGGCAGCTGTCCTACCTGAAAGCTACTTCTACTTCACCCATTGTTCAGGACTCTGTATGAAAGGCAGAATATGGAACTGAATGAATGTGACATTGAAGAAAACAGCCATGTGATCAGGATGCAAATGACGAATATCCAGAGAGCTGAGACACTGCCTCAACTATCTGGGTTGTCCAAATGTTTGATAATTACCGTTAAACCTAGGGGGAATGATGACTGCAGTTGTCTTCACAGACCTCGTTCCCTTTGTTGTGATATATGATGCAGAATTTTGTGTTGAGGGGGTAAGAATAACATTATGCCTTCTGAAGGACATGTTAAAAAAGTCTGGAAAAGTTTGCATGTCATGTTGATGCTCGTACAAAGAAAATTGTATTTAGAATAGAGGTGGGAGAAGGAAATAATAGATGTCGGACACAACGGGCACCCACTGAATGTTGTCAGATGTATGGGATACACCACACTTTCTGCCAGGGGGATCAGCCAGGGGATTTCTGAGAGAAAATGAGTGGGAGGAGAAAAAGCTATTTATCAGCTATATAAGCAAAAATCTTGCAGGCTATTAGCAGCAGACCAGAGTGATGTAAACTTGAAAATGAAATGCAATTTTATGGGTTGTGATGGAAGAAAAACCCATATACACATGACACCAAATCTACAATCCTTAAGCTCTTGAAAGGTATGTGTGTACTTGTTCTGAGTCCACAGAACTCAAGCTTAGATTTCAGAACTACTCCCCCAAATCCTGCTTGTTGATGGACATGCAGGTTTGATGATCCCACTGCAAAGAGGAGTAGAAACTGGTTTCTGACACAAAGAGCATGTGATTTTCATTTACTTTCATTTACCTGGGGATCTTTTAAAGGCTGGCATAGTTGTGATTGCTTTGCTGTTTGTTTTTTAAATTTTATTAAATGTATTTCAGACCCACATCTGAAAATTTTATCTTGCTGCTTTAACCTGAGTGAAACCTAACTTGATTTCCAATCAAGTGAATGGAAGCTTTGCATTAGTTTTAATGCACATCAAGCCATGCACCTTAAATTTATGGGCGACCACAAGGTTGAGGTACAGGACAATTTCTGACAGCTTAACATGCTTGTCAGTTGAGAATGGGCTACTGTGTTGTGAATGCTCTTATCCATGATGAATACAAAATAATTCAGCTCACCTTGAGCTAAACTATACTGAAAGAACTTAGTTAAATTTAATTTTCTTGCAAATGCAGAAATGTAGGAGTACAATCACAGTCAGCAATCATGACTCAGATGATCAGAGACTCACAAAATCACCCAGGTGATTTTGGTGGGTCTCTAGTCCAACCTGCTGCTCAAGGCAAGGTCAGCTGTAGGCTCAGAAAACATTGCTCAGGAATTTACCCATACTAGCCTTGAAAACCTCCAAGGATGGATGGAGACTGTATAACCTTTCTAGGCAGCCTGTTTCACTGATGAACTGTCCTAGGTATGAAGGTTTATCTGTATATCCAGTCCGAGCCTATATTTTTTCAGATTCTGAACTTTGAGCCTGATGATCCAGCCAGTTTTTCATTCCTCTAGAAGTCCACCCAGAGTGTAATATCCCAAACTGGGTAGAAAGATGCTGTTGGATACTTTGTCAAAACCCCTGCAAAAGTCAGGGTGGACTGTA
This sequence comes from Nettapus auritus, assembly GCA_011076525.1. Taxonomy (NCBI): domain Eukaryota; kingdom Metazoa; phylum Chordata; class Aves; order Anseriformes; family Anatidae; genus Nettapus; species Nettapus auritus. The sequence continues at coordinate 174,201,499 of CM021765.1, forward strand.
ATCCACTGCTTTCCCCACAGGCAAGGTGTTAGTCATTTCATCAGAGGCAATCATGTTGGTCAAGCATGATTACTCTTGGTAAATCTGTATTGTCAACTCTTAATCACCTTATCCGTCATTTGCCCAGGAAAAAAAAAAAAAAAAAAAAAAAAAAAAGGGTCCCAAGATTTTCTGATCCATGTTTTTTTTTCCAGGGAATGTGGTAATGGCAGCTTCCTCTCATCTGGACCTGCCAGCTTTCAGCCATCCTGCCTGTTCCACTGACATGCTCCATACTTTTAAACTTCATGTAAGAAACAGGAAAATTTTGCCTCATTTCCCCTCCCTAAAAAGCCTGTGCACCCACCCATCACTGAACCCCAGCTGTATGCAATGTTCCAAAGGGCTCAGTTATCCTTGTGATGTTATGACCCTATGCCACCACATGCTGCTCCACATCTTCCCATTTTTTTCCCAGGTACATTTGTGTATGGGCACCTGAGATGAGTCTCCATCTGCTCTGCTTTATCCTTACCAAGGGCTCTCTTTCTCTTGCTATTCTGATCCATTTTCTCACCAGCCTGACCTCTGTTTCCTCACTAATCTGCAAGCTGTCTCCACCTTCCCTAGTCATCTCCAGTTTAAAGACCACCACTCCAAGCTGGCAAGTTCTTGTTTTTCTTTTCTTCTTTTCCCCTTCAGACTCTCAAAGGCTCCTTATCATACTACTATCTAACCGGTGATGCAGAAGTACATATAGCCATATGCTATACTGCTGGTGAATATTGTAAGAGTTTATGCTTGTGACTGGTTTATCATTAGAAATGATAGAGACCTTTTCACTCATATCAAGCCTTTATAACTTATACTGTGCTATGCAGGAAACCAGTGCTGAGTTTGTCAGCTGCAGCAAATTGTAATTACTCTTAAAGTGTGCTAATGTAGAAATGTACTTTTAAAGTACACTAATACAGAAAATCATACCATGACAGAAAATTTAAGAGTATACCAGCAGTAACAAATATACCATTGACAACTGGTTTGAAAAATTATCTGGCATTAAAATTATAAAGAACAACAATGAAGAAAAATTAGAACAGCAAACATAAGGCCTTGCAAACGAAGCACTTCAGACACAGCCCTATGCATCTAAGATTAGTTTGTCTGATTTATCCTACATGATAGAAATGTTTTCAGGAGTGAAGATTAATTGTATTATGGTGCTCTTGACATCCTATTTTTCCGACCCATTTGCCAGAGAGATGCTTTTAACTTTTTCATTACAAAGCTTTTACTATTATAACTTTCACCTGCTGAGTTTAGGCAACTAGCGATAATGTGAAAATGCTTTTCTCACTGAAACTATCTCTTTATATTGTTCTCCTTGTATTTGAGCACAACTATTTTATGAGAATATACATATGCAAAATACGGATGACTAATATGAAAGTTACTTCATGCTTATTTCTAAAAGTACGATCTGATTGCTTCATTTTCTAAAGCTGGATTTATGTGTAGGTTCCTGATGACTTAACACAGATGTTTTATGTGATCTGAAGGTGGTTGTTTTGCAAGGGAAAGGTAATTGTCATTTTGCACATTTTATGATAGGGAATTGCAGCAGACCAATGGCTGGCTGAATGAAAGCCTTGCCTACCCACTAGCACTGCTGAAATCATTGTAGGAGGGGATACTTCGTGTTTACTTAAGAATGAGAACTTGTCAAAGCCCTTTCAATAGTTTTTAAAACAAATATAATTCCAGCAATTACCTCTAGATTGATGCACTTCTTAAATAAATAAATAAATAAATACAGAGAGAGAAAGGAAAATAAAAAGGCAATTCACTTCTCTTTTTGGATATATAGAATTGTTTTGAATAAATGTCTTTATTAAAATAAAAATAATTAATTGGGGAAAACCTAAAAAAATAATATATATATATTTAATGAGAGCGAATGTGTTTTCAGCAAGTGTCTGGATTTGAAAGACTTCAATTTTAGTTATGTTAAAACTCAGGGCAACCCCCATATTCACAGGAATGTCCATATGTAGATCTATGAGAAGTACTTGAAACAAACATTTTAGAGCTCTTATTCTCTTGGATTGACTCCTGATTGGGAAAATGAACTCTTCCAAGCAGAGTGTCCCCTGGGGATGTGTGAATGTGGTGTGCAGCATCAGGACCACAACAGGAGGCTTGTGGTTGAATCAGAGGTGTTCCATTGTCCTTAGCGTGGCTGTGGGGGCTTGGGTGCTGTGCTAACAAGCCAACCTGCCTTGTGTGCATTATGGGTTAAGTACACAGCTGCATATGTATAAGGCTGAATGTTATTCCTCACTAGAAATGATGGAATGACTCGTGTATAAATACTTGGGGAAAACACTTTGGGATGAACGGCTGTACTTAATGATCAGATATTATTAAAATGTCAGGTGGCTCCAGGCATTGAAGAACTGTCTCCCTGTGGAGCTCATATGAAATATGAAGTCAAAAAACTTTTGTGGTTTGCTGAGTGGGTGGCCAAATGGTTTTTATCATTGTGTCTCTTTGACATTGTCTCATTGAGTCCTCTCTTCTCCTCCCTCTGATGATGGGTATTCACTCCAATAAAAAGCCAAATTACGATGCCACTCTGACACTTTCAATCAGGGACAAGGGAGGTGGTGTGATTTCTTTCTGCACATTAACAAAGAGGGTATTTGTGAAAGCCCTGATCTGCTTCAGGTAGCACAGTCCGTGTCAGAATACACTGGTCTGCTGTAGCAGTTTGCTCCCTGTAGGGTTAGATCATGTCTGAAACTGTAGAGACTGTGATTCTGCCAGCAAAGAGATCACCACTGTGCTAATGAAACCGAATTGCCATCCTCTAACGTATCAAATCAGGGCTGGGGCAGCGAAGGTGGAACTCAGGGGGCATTTATCTATCAGTATGTGAGAACTTCTAATGGCTGAGCAGGGTCTTGGGTAACATGGTCCTAACAGCCAGTTAAACTCCTGTTATTTTTCAGCCCTCATGGTATTGAATTCACAAGGTGATCATTCCTCATTCTTGCCATGGTAAGTAGGAAAGCTGCTGATCTGCAAATGGTCATAGCTGCTTGAATTTATCATACTCTACGTGCCTTAAATTGAAGGAAATGAGAGGAAATGAGTGATGGAAGGGCTACAAATAAGTGCCTGGAATGGAAAAAAATGAGCAAGGGCAAGAGAGAGGCATAGCCACTCCTCACCCCCTGGTCCTGTCCCCATCATGACAGAAGAACCTGAATACAGGGAGCAATTAGGGTCTCTAATGCCTGGGAACAGTTTACACCTCCTTTACACCTCCCTCCAGGATACCTGAGTCCTTGCACCATTCAACAACATAGCACACCCATGATCAGAAACTAAATCTCCATCCCCTCAGGGGGCTATCCTCATTCCTGTGCTGCACAGTTACTCTTGGTTGCTCTCTTCACACAATTAACTGCATTTGTTAAATGAATTAGTTGACCGAACACAATCTTGCAAAGGGGAGCAGTTGTGACAGTGTGGCTGGAGAGTACAGGTAGCACATGCTCTCTTAAGAGGAAATGCATTTTTAACCTCCTTAGGTGGAGGACAGAAAAACAAAATACAACTTTTGGCATCCTCTGCAGGGGAAGTAGCCTCTGTAGCATAGAAAGGTTGCTGACACCCTTCCTACCCTTCTTTAATTCACCCAGCTGTCATTGCTTCATATTTTGCAGTGCCCACACATTCCCGTGTGCTCCAGAAATGCCTACTGCAAGGAAAGAGGGTCCCAGCAGAGCTGAGGCAGCTACTCACTGACACACCTCAGCTTGCTGAAGCTGAGGTCCACAGTATACAAACCCCAGGCTTCTGGGAAGCTCAGATAGAAAACAAATGCACACAATTTCCTGCCATATGCAACAACTTCACTAAGGTTTTCTGGCTTGTAGTTGTAGGACCAGAGAGCTCTTAGCCATAGAGAGCACATTTTTGATCTCAAGTCCATGCGGTGTGAATATCAATCCTTTTGGAAAGTGGGATGGCTGGGAGATGATCATTGTACTCACAAAGAAATGAAGCAAAAGCATTGGCAACCACTTTTTCGGGATCTTCATCAATAAAAGTGACCAATTTTTTTTCCCATAGTCCTGAACTGCTAAGACAATCTGAGCAGGCCTTGCTCTCTTCTTGCTCCCTCTCCTCCATGTGTGTTCAAGTATCCTTTTCATCTCACCTAGCTCAATGTGAGACAGTCACATAGGAGGTGCCCCATCCCGTGGTCTATGTGTACTAACACATATACTGACATGGGATGTTCACAGCAGGTGCCCTAGAGTGCCTACATTAAAAGTCTGCATAGTAAAGCACAAGAACTGAACTCTAATTATTTTGGTGGAATTACAGACTTCTCCGAAAATTGAAGGTGGTTATATTTCTAAATCCTTGCCCAGCTGATTGCAAATCTGAGCCTTACTTCAGAGATGTCTTGTCTTGCAGAAAGATCATCAGTGATTAACCCATTATATGTGAAAAGAGAAGACTAGGGTGTACTTAGAAATAACATCACTTCCAGTGTAGCACAAAGTGAGCAATTTAGTAAAATGGTTGAAACATCAAAATCTGGATATACTCCTCCTCAGAGTCAAGGATTGCATCGTAATTGCTTGAAAAGCAGATACAGGGGGCGAAATTAAAGGAAGAATCAACATCAAAAGTAAGATGCTTGGCTGAACTTGAGAAATGCTCTGATAATAGCTTCAAGCATTCAAATGGAAAAATGCATCCGTACTTAATATTATTGATTCCATGTCTGGAGACAAAACCACAGAATATTGTGTCCAAGTTGCTGGAGATGCTAACTGGAAGGAGACATATGAATGAGGTCAAAGTCGTCACTTTGTTCAAGCAGTGAAACTCAAGCTGGAAAAAACACTGGTAATAAAGCTTGTGGTGAGATCATTTTTGCCCTCTGAAATATATCTGTTGTGTTATGGCCTGGTGATAACAAGGTAACTCTGAAAACCTTTTGGTGAAATGCTGGCTTATTAAATCTGATGGGTATTTAATTATTGACTTCAACAGTATCAGGATTTTACCATGCAATTATGATCTGGGTATTCAAAATGCTTCTACAACCAAGAACCATCTTGTCTTGGTCTAATTGTGAAGGGCTGGTACTCTACCATTTTTTGGCACTTTTACAAAGAGTAAGAATTATTAACAGGAGCTATTCTCCTGTTAATAGGAGGAAAAGGAAGCCATGTGGCTGTCAAAGGAGAAAGACAAATTCCTGGAAAAATAATCATGGGGTACTTCTAAAATTAGGCTCATGTTCAGAAATCTCCCCTTCACCACTAAGAATAGAGGGATACCATGGAGGTTAATCTTCCCACCTCCAAAACAGGGATATATTCACTGAAGCTATGCATTATGTATGCTGGACTCAGCAGTGAGCAAAGGAGGTCTTCAGTCAAAACACAGCACTACCATTTACAGAAGAGGCTCCACAGAAAGCCAATGAACTCACAGAAAAAGTGGAGCAATATATTATGTTTATAGATTGAACCACAAAACATGAGATTAGTATTTTGAATTTCCAAAATGTTCTCCACTAGAGCACATGTCCAAAGCAAGATTTATTTATTTATTTATTTATTTTCCACACAGTGACTAATCAGGTCTCAGGAGTAGGACACATCCTGGAAGAGGATTATATATGAAATTGTAATTGTACATTGGCCATTATTTTCTCTTCACTTAAGACAGATACGTGAATTAAACAGAATTATATTCAGCAACAAAGAGAAAATTAAAGGGGGTAGAAATTAGAAAATTAAAGGAGGTAGAAATTAGAAGAAAGAAGCAATCTTTTAGCAATCTTTTCCTAACTGCAAGGCTGCAGGAAATAAATGCTCGGTGACAGCACCTCTGGCAGTGCTGGGTGCTGAAGTCTCTTTTAGCACTTGGGCTCAGTGTACCACCCGAACCTGGCATCTGCCCTTTCCTATAGGGTCTAGCTAGGAAATGTCAATATCTGTAACAAATACTACCACATGTACCTGGCAGGTACATGTGAAACACCCTTCTGACTGTTTATTGAACCTTGTAAGACAATTTTGCTTTCTAGAAATAACTGCTGAACCTGTGTGTACCTATAAGACCAAAATTCATTTTTTTTCATCCCCCAGCTTAGTGTATAAACTGCCATGGCAGGGAGGGTGACATTGTCATTGCTCCAGCCTCTTAATTAACTGTGCTCAATTCTCCTGACAAAAGCAAGAGAAAAAGTCAAGAGTTGTATGTTTTAAAAATGGGGCTCATTTCAGGAGGGATATTTTTATGTTTCCAAAGGTATCCAGCTCCTTGCTTCTCTTTCAGGATGGTCTGACATGACTGAAACCTAGAAAAAATGCCAAGATAGTTCTATGTATATATTTTCATCTATATCTGCTTTTGCTAGGAACAAAAATAATATTCCAAAGGTTTGTTTTCAGAAACATATTTTTAACGTAAAATACAATGCAAACCAGTGCAATCAGCAGAAAGCTTCAGGGCTGCAGAAGATAATCTTCTAAGACTAAAATAGAAAATTTCTTGTTGTGCACACAACATGCCTCAAGATTCCTACTGTCATTTTTAGGACCCTGATTTTCTGAAGAGTAAATAATCTAAATATTCCACAGTGTGGAGATTAGATTGGGTTCCAGGTATAGGCATATGTTGCCATTTTTCCTCATCAACACCTCCCACTATTTCTCTTCATGTAAATGTATTTCATTTGCTGAATTCAACCTGTCAACTGTAACAAATATGCCCTAATCCCATTATGCGCATCACAGTTCACTAACAGTCACATAGGAGCCACCAAGCCTTTTTCTCTTTGATCATCCCAGATTTACCCACTGGCCAAGGGCAAGAGCTATGAAGTCTGCTGGGAATAGATGTGGAGAGACAACCTGCAAGGCACAACACCTGAGCTCTACAGGTTCAGTATAAAGGACACTTGTTTAAAAGGTGCCTCAACTTCCACATTACAAAGTTCACTACTGTAGCAAATGCTTTAACATCTTTTCTTTTAGTTCTTCATTTCTATTCGTGCTGCTGTGCCTTCTCAGACCTCTTAGTGGCATAACTGTTGAACACATACATGGCTGTAACTGTCACTCAGTAATTGCAGCTATCTAGTTTCCCTCTTCACCGTTAATTTAGATATTGACTTATTTTCTTATTAGTCTAATATTGTATTGAAGTCATCATGAGAAGTGCTCACAGAAAAGAGGGGCAAAAAAATGTTTTATCCTGTGGAAAGCTCAGGCATTTGAACAACTCCTACAATTAAAAACTAGAAAAAATATTACATTTTGAAAAATTTACAATTAACCAAAAAGTCTGATATATATATATTTTTCAGATTCTGGAAATGATCTACTGAAACAATTTCTTTAGACTATTGAAATATTTTATTTTAATGTTATTTAAACCTGTATGTTACATAAAAAATAAAGCTTCCAGGCTTTTCTGTTTTATCCTGTTTTGTATGAGTCAGAATGATAAAAGTTGAAGCATTTTGGAAATTTTCCTTTAAAACATTTTGATCCTGCAAAACATTGTTTCACCCACTATTTTTTTTTTTTTTTTTTGGAGAGAAAGCAAGTTTCTTGTGGAAAGTTTCTAAATCTTAAGTTTCTATATTCCCTTAGGAAACTTGGAAACAGCTGTTGTGCAGGCAAGAGTTTTTAAGTAACAAATGTGAGCATTTCAAGATCATCGGTGGATTAATGTTTTTATTTGGGTTTGCAAACAGAATCTTTCAAAGGGGCAATGAGATGCTGTGCAGACAGACTGCAATTGCAGATTTGTTGGAGCTATCAGACAATATTGAATGTCTCCTGTCCAAATGCTGAGAGTTATGAGGCCCTATCGACTTTACTGCGGAAACAGACCACAATGAATGAGATTCAGGGACGGATTGAAAAGAAAGGACATTTCCTTATCACAAAGCAGTTCACAAAATTTGAGAGTTCCATTCAGGTTGAAAATAAAACTGCTTTCCTGGCTGTGTCATTAGATAACATATTGACAAAAACAGATTTAAAATATATTAGTGTTCAGACTGTTGCTGGCTTTTTTAGCTGGGTTGAAGATATCATGTATAATCAGTTTTAATTTTCTTATGTTTATGACAAAACAGAAAGCTGCATGGTTTGCATTACAAACATAGCGGGAATTTTTTTCTTTATTTCCTTTCCCCTTGTCCAAATTGCTGTTTTGACTGCAATCGTTAAGGGAATAATAGAAGCATTTTTTTGGCAGTAGGTTTTAAAAAACATGACCTTAACAAGTCCTTTAACAATTTTGTACAAAATAATGACTCAATTAATTAATTGAGTCCTTTCTGTGCAAATTAACTGTTTCCAAATTATACACGTACATGAATCACCTCACTCAGAACTGAATTATGGCCAGACTTGCTTAGCTGCAAGGTGGCAGCCACAGAGACAACAATATAACTTTGTAGGTTGAGTAATCCTGGACAGGACACTAAGGCAAAGCATTTCTCTTGCAGTCGTTTCCATGGTATCTTTAACACCCACATACAACAACTAGGACATTGGTTGTGAAAGTCTCATCCAAATAAATCCGACAAAGTAAATTGCACGGAACTCAATTTATCTACCTTGAAATGAAGTTTGCTGGGATTTGAACCTGTGGCTTCAGGAAAAAACAGCCACTTCAAACCTGATGTGCAAATCATTCAGCCATTCTATCAGGTTTAAGACATAAACAGAAAAATTTGAGACCATAAGCATGCATATATATCTCTAAATCTGTGAGTATATAGCTGTACCTACATTTGCCTGAGATTCATCATGCCCATTGATTTCTGCTAATTCCTTGGCGCTTTTTAACTGCAAAGAGTAAACAAACAAACAAACAAAAAAAAGAACAAAACAAGCACATTACTTGAGTATTTCACAGAGTTATCTTTGATTTATTTGAAGGAGCATTTTATAAAGCTTCCAGTGAGAAAAACAGATGGAGCATATAATTCTAATGAGTTTTTGCTCAAACCATTTTGAAACCAACATACTTAAGGCTTGATAGGTTGCTAAAAAAAAAAAAAAAAAAAAAGAAAGAAAATAATAAGACTGGGTCATTATTTTTTAAATAACAAGAAAGTAGTTTCAAGGCATAAAAAGTGTGCAGAATTGGCTCTCAAGAATAATAAATGATTTAATTTCCCCTTCTTCTTGCTATTAATTTAAACTTTACAATATTTGCAAGTTGCCACTAGCTAAACAGTGTTTTGCTAATGATTACTTTTGAATGATATATTTTGAGCTTTCTAAGATGCCACAGTGCTACTGTATGTTTCCTTCCCGAGGAAGTATCTAAATAACTGACATGGCTTTTGGGTATGATGGAAAAGGAGGTGAAGACAAGAACAGCTCTTTTACTTAACCACTGGCAGGAAGGACCGATGAGATGCTGCCAATTTCAAATATATGATCTGAACCAAAACATTTTTTCCTCCTGATTTAGCTTGTTTGGGGAAATCCAGGATTACACAGGGGATTCTACAAGTCTTTCCAGAGAGATTTAAGGAGCGTCCTAGCTCATGTCTTGAGCCACAGTGAAATATGCCATTGTTCATCCAGCGATTGAACAAACATGAAAAGGAGGGGACACCACAGCTCTCCTGAGCTTGTAAACCATGGAGGTTTGTACACTTAGTGGAAGCACTCAAAACCATTTAGTTTTTATGTACATTTCTGAAAAGTGATGTGTTTATTCTAACCTAATTCAAAGTAGATATTTGGGGATGGTGGAGTGTCCTGGTTTCAGTTAGGACAGAGCTAATTTTCCTCCTAGTAGAAGGCAGAGTGCCATGTTTTGGATTAGGATGAGAAGAGTGCTGATAACATACTGATGTTTTAATCGTTGCAGAGCAGTGCTTACACCAAGCCACGGACTTTTCAGCTCCTCTCTCAGTCCTGCTAGGGGGCAGGCTAGGGGCACAGCAGGAGCTGGGAGGGGATAGACCCAGGACAGCTGACCCACACTGGACAAAGGGGTATTCCATACCATCTGATGTCATGCTAAACAATATATAGGGGTGGCTAGCTAGGATGGGGGGAGGCCGGCTGCTCAAGGATAGGCTGGGCATCGGTCAGCGGGTGGTGACCATTGATTGCATTGATTGACATTGATGCATTGTGCATCACTTGTTTCATACACATTATTATTATTATTATCCTGTCTTAATAAGCTGTCTTTATCTCAACTCTCAGGCTTCACTTTCCCATTTCTCTCCCCCATCCCAGAGAGGGAGGGGGTAGAGTGAGCGAATGGCTGTGTGGTGTTTAGTTGCCAACTGGTTTAAAACACAACATGGAGATGGGAAACAAACAGCAGAACTTTCCTCTATATTCCTTGATCTCTATCTGTTTTTTCCAAAGAAGCTGAGGTCAATTTAACAACTGATGATACAGCTGTGACAATGAATGACAACAGTCCTAAAATCCAGGTGAATATGGATGTTATTATGTTTTGATTGAGTGTCTGACACAGAAGCCTTGTCTGACTACCACTGTTGGATGACTGGTCAGGTTACCTCTATCATCTTTTTGCTGTGCAGCAGCAACAGCTAAACTGCCTGTGAATCAGTTCTTGGCTTCTCACAGTTGCCAACCTGACAATTAAGGTAAGTAGGCCATGATATCTGTATACCTCATGATGCAGGCCTGTGTGAGCCACTTAAGTGGTCTTGAAAGAGGGAAGGGGGCAAAAGTCCCCGAGAAAGGGGTACAAAGGACAGCTGGGGACTGAAAACTCATCAGGTGTCCTGGTTCAATTCACTGACACTCATCTTTCAATGCCCTTGAAAGCCTAAAACTCATACTAAAAGCAGTGTGATGTATTTCCAATGAATGTTGTGTGTTTTCCTTCCACTGAAATGCAACCATCCCATGAAAACATCTTGCTGTGAGGATGCTGGTAAAAACGAGACAAGAAGGCTACTTCCAGCCAAGAAAAGTTAGGTATTTCTTCATTGCGCTCTGAGGCATTTCCTGATTCTGCCAATTTTTCATTTTAAATATTCACCTCATGTGTGCTGTCCTGTTGAGTTCAGCTGAATTACTCATCTGAATATGAGGTTAGGAGCATGCTCAGGTATATAAAACTGTTCTGCATGCTACTGCCATATCCTGAGCACTCTTGGAGTGCTGTTCATTGCTTTACTTTCTCCTTTCCTTTTTCAGGTGGACAAAGTGTCATCACCCCTTGGTGGCTGCTGGCTTCTCAGGCAATGCTCTGCGTGCCTTTTGCTAGTGACATACAGCTCTCCCATCCACCTCATGCATGTTTGATGTGAGAATGGGCTCAGCCTCCAGCCTGTGTTGGTCTGCCAGACTTTCTTCCCACCACTGATTCCCACCATCACCTTCCCAGCACTGCTGCACTGGTGGAGGCAGTGTTAATGCAATTAGTGCAGGCAGGATGCTTATGTCTTTTTCTCTCTTTTATGTCCTGCAGTGCCCTGAAGAGGATGTCAGAGCTCAGGCAAGAAGCTGCTAGCATCCACATGTACACTAAAACCACTGCAGCAGGAGATGGAGGTGAACCAGTGGAGATAATGGGACAAAACTTGTGGGTAGAAAATATGCTGCTGGATTACCACAGGCTAAAAGGTTAAAGTCCCGTTTTTCCAATATTGTTTGTTTGTTTGCTTGTTTAATTGAAATTTAATTTATACTCTTCTCTCACATCCTAAATCATGAAATGTTGGAATAGCAACCTTTGAAAAACATACAATACTGGAAAAAGAGGACTTGCCTTACCCCAAGGCAGGCTCCATTGCAGGTTGGTGGTGAGACTGATGTTACCAGCAGGGAGCATACTGAGGCTACGCACTGAACTAATGCCAGTAACAACCAAGGGACTATCTGAAAGGAAGGGAGAGGAGTTAAGGAGCTGAAAGGCTCTCATACATCTCATGCCGTGGTGGGGGCAGGTCAGGCATAAATCAGTGGACTCAAAGTCCTCTGACAACTGGAGCTGGTGGCTGTGGACAAGATCTGATCCAGAAGCCTTTTTGCTACCATCGTGTAACACAGTGAAACAGGATCTCTCCCAGCAGGATATACAAGATGAAAAGGCACATTTTAGCAAATGTATCACCAAAAAAAAAAAAAAAAAAAAAAAAAAGCAATAAAGACGGGAGCCCAGCACTGTTTATTTTTTAAAGAAATGTTCGTATTTACTTGACTCTGCCATATGATTTTCAATACCCGTGGTTGGAAAAACACACAGACACACAGATGAGCTGTGGTGCTTGTAAAGGAAAGCTGTGAGCCTTGGCAAGTGGGGGTCATTACTGCTAGGGGTTTCGCTATTCTGGACAATTTTGGAAATGGTTCAGGGTTGTTGGAGAAGCACACTGGTTGTGCAGCTCTCTTTAGGATTTCTGGCTACTTACAGCCTTAGCTCTAGGCATGTTTCAGTTAATGCTCAAGACAAATGCAGATCCATTGTGCCCTTCTTCCAGCTACTGTTTTGTCTGTCTGCCTAGCATGAGTGCACATTTGATTTGCAATTAGTAGGAGTCTGCAGAGATTCGGAAGTCACCCCCATTGTCTCTATTGAGGCCTCATATTTTAAAATATTCCTATATGTTTTTGCAGAATTTAATTGCTACCAAGATATAAAATAACACCATGCAATTTCATTATTATTTTTTGACTATTCTGTGATGCTATACCTTGAATGCCATGTGAAAATGTAAATGAGATGCAGTTAACTCAAGAGATCTAGTAGTTTCTGTGTTTATAAATATGCTGTTACGTAATGCACTGTTCCTCATGGCATTTTTGTGTAATGCAGTCCTGCATCAGTTCTCATTTAGAAGGTTTTCTTTGTAGCCATAAGTGCTAAGAACACATAGCATTTACTTTTCCAATTATGCATATTAAATGTTTAAATCTGTTTGCAGACATATTCAGACATACATGCTGAAAACTCTTGAACATAAGAACTATCATCATTTTGAATCTCTGCCATCAAAGCAGTTCAGAACCTGCAGTCTTTAAGCTACAGATAGTAACCAGCTCGCTAAATATTTTAGCTCAAAGTTTATATATAAAGGACAAAAATACGTCTCACAACAGAGACTGTGCCTATGCAGCACAGGTGGGGATTTGAGATTTCAGTGTATCCAAGTCATGTGTTTTATACACAACGCATGTATTTGCGGACACTGTGCTTGCACACAGTGTGCACTGCTTCATTTCCAGATTTACAGATCTAGCTCCATTTTTTTTTTTCTTTGTTTTGTAACTATCCATCTTACCTTGCTTATAAAACAGTACTATCAAATACACTTCTCAGTGTCATAGAACACCTTGGTATCAAAGAAGGCAAATATTAAAGAATCAGATTTGCAGTTGTTTGCTTTTCACTGCTAAAATAAGTGCATTGGTGAAATACTATTTTTAATGCCATCATGATAAGCTTTTTTGTATACTCATATCTTCACATATAACACAGGAGATGGCAAGTTCTTTTTCTTTAATACTAGTCTTAAAAGAAAGAGATTTTTTTTTTCTGTTGTTGTTGCTTCCAATATGTTTGCTTTTCAGGCATATTTAACTTCCCCCCATTTTTATCTTTATTTTTAATTATTCAGAGCAACAACACATTTCCCTGATATCTATGTGAATAATGTAAGTGGAAATGTTACTCAAGATGTGAAATTCACTACTGGATAGTGTAAAATAAGGGTCCACTTTCACTGTTTTCTTAAACTGTTATCCCCAGCTGCATGCACAAATGCTAATCAGAACAGACACATGGACTATATAATGTTATGTCTTGCTCACAACACAGTCAACGGTCAGAGTCCTATGCATTTTGTAGGCAAAGCCATGCATACTCCACACCCTTAGCATGGCTAAGACAGTACTGTTCTTCCAAGAGAAGCACTCACCTGTTCCTGCAGGACTTTAAGCATCGCTTGTGTATGTGTTTGTTCTTCCTTGGCTTGCTCCAGCTCAGATTTTTTGTTATTTAATTCTTCCTGTATGCTCAGCAATTGCTGTACAAACAAAAGAAGGTTCTGGTTAGCACAGTCTGGATCAAAAATGGTTTTAAACCCTCAATTTGATAAATTTTCATTTCAAACAATGCTTTGCAGCCTGCTCCTACATTTATTACTGTTGCGTAATCTGCTGTGTCTAAATGGACCAGAGGTAAATTATTTTCATCTGCATCTCCTTCTGCAGCAGTGCTCCACGAGTAATGCATCTGTTAATGTGTGTTAAGCTATTTGTTACATTAAAGTAGAAACTCCCGGTACAGTATATCACCCACGGAGGGACTGTCACATTCATCTGAACCAAAATCTTATTTGTAGAAGTGTATGCGGTGGTTTTAATAATAGCAGGGTAAACACTATGGTACATAAATAATTTAAAAGCACAGCCTTTTAATATAATTAGTCATTGGCCCAAAGCCATTCTCATTCTATGCAAAGCAATATTTTGGAAAGCTTTCATATTATGTTGCCAAGAAGACAAAGATTATTATTATTATTATTATTATTATTATTATTATTATTATTATTATTATTATTTTTAGCCATGCTGTGATATTTTATTAGACCAGGAAGACTGATGCCCTACAATCAATATATCAGCCAGGAAGACGGCTGATCTAAACTGTCAAAAAAACTATGTACAAAACCATTTTTTATGAAGATAATTCTGGGATGCAGGGGCATATTGAAAAGCCCACATCCCCTGGTCTTGGCTAACTTCAGGTTCTGCATAGATTTATTGTAACTGTTAAGAGCAGGTCAATAGATTTAATTAATCTGTAATAATGATATATTTTTGTTTTTATGTGTAATATTATACATTGCTGAAGAGCAAGAGAAGACAACTAAAAGATTAAAAATGAATTTATAGTGCTTTCCTTTAGTGATCAAGAAGGGAAACTCTGATTTTCTTGGGCAATATATTGCTTTGCATACACTCTTTTTCAAGGACTACCCGAGCAAGCAATTCCTTTAATAACTTGGATTACTGATCTGTTTCTAAGCATCTAAGACTTAATTTATGCTTGTGCTTAGGACTGATAACTCTGACTCAAATGGATGCTGTAGGTGTTCACCATCTTGATTAGTTGGACACAACAAAAGTAGAAACAGCCCCTGGCCTTGTTCCACAGCACTGGAAGTCCCAGGCATGAAAGGACTCAGTGCCAGTACTGTTTTCAGAGCTGCTAGGAAACACTAGATATTTCATGGACCAACAGAGTTATTGGCAGTGTATTTCTCATGTAAGTGAGCACCAGTTTGATGAATTCTGTCTTCCACTGATGTAAAAATCCATGTGGGTACATGTCTGATTATATCTTGCACTCTGCTATCCAACTAGGTGTGCTCTTTGATGTATCTTGCCACCTGGACTGCTGCTCCCTGAGGGCCTACAAGACACTGAGGGCCTTTGGGTATGTGCATTCACTCTACCACAGCACAAAAGCATTTCAAATCTCATGATTTTACATGAATAGCAAGTTCTGTTCCAGTGAGGCTCTTGCCCCACCAACTTGTGCATGGAAAGCTCTACTTCTGGCATTTCCTGATGGGGACTGGATTGCCACCTCAGACTTGTCTTCATCTTGCCTGTTGGGTACCACTCTCTACATTCTCAGAAGATAAAATGAATTTATGTGTACTGTCATGTGTCACATACTGTTACCCATGCAGCTCCTTAGCACAGTTACAGATTTCCAGACATTTCATAACCTTCTAGCCCCAAAGGGACAATTTAGTCACCTCGTGTAAACTCATGTTTATAACAGACCATTAATCTTCACCCAGGATAGTTTTAGCTGATGCCTGTACTTTAGAAAGAAGGGGCTCCAATTCTCAGGAGAGAAACAAATCATACAAGACACCAGAAAGATACCAGAAGCTCTTTCAAGGATCACTAGCAGTGACGGCAGAGTTTTGGCAAAGAGATGTGTCACTTGAATGGGGCTGGTGAAATTCCTCTCCTTCACAACTGCAACCTGTTTGACCTTACACACCTGGACAGGGCAAGGGCTTTCTAAGGAAAAGGAGTCTTTGCTCTCCACCTCAGTGTCTTCTCTGAGTAGTTATGTCTCAGCCAGTCTCTAACAATTTGAAGTGAGGAGCCAAAATGAATTAAATGATCCTCACACAAACTAGGAATGCATTTAGCCAATTATGTACTAGGGAAGAGAAGTCTTTTGCCTCGCTAGGCAACAAGCTGAAATCTTGAAGTATGAGGTTTGATTTCCATCATTGTCTAGTGCAGTGCTACAAGTACTATGGAGTCCAGGGAAAACCACACAGGAGATCCTGTTTGATCCACAGCAAGTAATTTAAGTCCAAGGAGAACATCACCGCCTTCCAGGCCAAACCTTCATTCTGTTTCAGACATTTTACTCCAGATTCTGGGAGAAACCCTAGAGCCCATCCTTTTGAATGATAGAAATTCCTATTTGGAAGAACCCAAGTGAGTCTTAAGTTAATCTCTGCCATCGGAAAGCCCTTTCACTTATAGGCTGAACATGTTATACTTACACCAGAAGAATAAAAATCACCTTTCCTATCCTAACCCCTCCATGATTCTTCTATAGCCAGGACTTACACACCATAGACCAGCTCACAAACAACTACAGTTTTATCTTCATATCACCCACTGATATCTCCCACTGTGCTTTAGTCTAATTATATCCCTCTTCCTTTGATCTTGACTTTATGTTTTGTGTCCAAGGTGATTTTTTCAGAGCTGGCATGGGAGGAATTGGTGTGGCAGATACAATCTGAGAGCACAAGGAGAGATGCTCCCTGTTCTGCATCATTGTACTTGGCTCCAAATCATCCAGGAACAGGAATCCCAGGAAAACCTCCAATATTCTCAGTTTGCATGGTTTTGCAGCTCATATTGGTTGCAGCATGATCTGCAAAACATTTGACATGCGATAAAACTTTCTGGGAGTCTTAATAGTTACGCTGTAAATTACTGCAGGCTCTCTGTGTGTTCCTAGGCTCATATTTTCAAGACAGCAAATGGGCCCCATTTTCAAGGGGATGGAAAACAGAGCATCTGTAACTAGTGTACCACATTCCCAGTCACACATAAGGTTTTTCATTCACAGAACTGGGACCTTCCCATCCAGCCCCCAGAGATGCCAGAATTGTTTAAAACTTGCAGTCATTCCCTGGGGCTTTAACCTTCTTTCTTTTTCTCTCCCTGACATTTATCTATAAAGGCTGCAGAATCCACTCATTTTGCATGGGTCAGGTTCAGAGCTTTCTTTTTCCTGTGTGGTTGATGCCATCAACAAGAACTAGTAACAAAGACTTATACCTACCAAACAACATATTTTCCCCTTCTAGTCTTAATTTGGGAAATGACAAAATAGCTTTGATTGAAAAAAAGGTATCAGACTGAGACAGACAATCAGCTTGAAAAATTTCAGCACAAACACGTGCTGTTTGGCCAAATTAGAAGCAAATGGAAAGAAGATTTTACACTGGCAGGAATGAGGCAAATTTCATAACAGTAACTGCTGTCATGCCTACTTATAAACAGACAGCCACTCCATAACGATTGTAATGAATGATGCCAAGATGATGGTATTTAATTATTCAGAATTATTTTGTTTTTCACATAAATGTGCTTATTAAAAATTGATCCAATAGATATTTCTTCTGCCCTTTCAGATTGCATGCAAGTGCATACTACAATCAATTAAAATAAAAAATTATTCTCCTTGGTTTTACTTTTTGTGCTGTTTGATCCTGTTCCACTTACTTCACCATCTCGTCAAGCTTTTCTGCCAAAGCTTCCCCCCGTGCCCACCCACCCACACAAAATTTGCTACCCCGCTTCCCACCTGTTGTGTCCTGCTGGCTTGTCTCAGAGATTCTGCCAGCATAGCTATCAAAACGTCCCTTCCTTCCGTCTTGTCTCACCTCTCTGGCCATTTCCTTTAAGCCCTGATGCCCCTAGTTTTGTGGCACAGCCACGGTCAATAAGTCCCCAGTCAATAAGTCCCCACATTTCTCAGGCAAAGGAGTGATTTGTTGGCTATGCAGCCAGGAAATTCCTGGTTCATTTGTCTACTGCCGTCCAAAGCAGCAGTCCTCAACATACAACTTGTCGGATGTCTGGGAGTCCCCTGCCACTTATGCAAGGATCTCTTCCCTGAGTCAAAATCATAGTGTCAGAAGGCAGAAAAGCATCTTATGGTGGAGAGATGTATTATCCTTGCTCTAGTGCACGTCCTCTGCTCTTGCTGGGGAGGGGAGAGGCTGGCTGCAGCCTTCTGCCAAAGGCAAGAGAGAAGCTACCAGAGGCAAGAGTACAGAACCCACAACAAACCTGACACAAAGAAAGCTTGATTTAGGGGGTGTTAATGTGAGAAGATCTTTGAGGAAGGTTGGGGAATGTCCAACATCATGCTGTGGTAAGAAGGTAAAGGTAAGGAGAAGGGAAGAAGTCTGCTTCTGAAATCAGCAGGGAAAATTGTCCAGGACTGAGTGATAAATTGAAGGAGTCTGGAACTCTGAGGATCCTGGAGAGAGGCACACACACAGCACTGACCAGCACTGGTCTTGAAGCTCAGCTGGTTTACATGAAAACAAAGCTATTTTTCACCATGGCTGCTGGGTTGTCCATAAGAGTAGGTCAACATCAAACATCACTAATATCCCTTCATTGGCATTTCCAGAGAGGAGACAGGAAAGAAAAAAGAATTAAATTACTAGTTGTCTCTCCAGACGCCAAGAAATGCATTTTACGCAAAAAAATGCAAGACAGCTTTCCTGTTTCCACTGGCAGTCCTGGAGCTGCTCTATTTATAAATGGAAAAGATCCCTCTCCAATGTTAAGCTTGCTTCATTCATGAGGACAAAATTCCTCCCCATTCATAAGTGGGTAGCTAATTTCTTTATATGGGAGGAACATATGTGTGTTTTATTTTATTTTTTTTCCACACATTCTAACTTCCAATACTGAATCTCTGTCAGCAACAGTTCAGTGCCGCCCATGTTGCATAGATCTTGAAAGTGCAGACAGAAAATTACCATCTTAAACCAATCCTCACAGCTTCTGAAACATTAAATATAGATGGCATTATTGAAGCCAGATGAATTACTCAGATTGTGTACAATGTGGTGCCAGCGTGGCCAAGAATGCTAACGACTGAACGACAAACAGTGCCTTGAAATATATGAGAAGTCCTAAAGGGAAAGTAATAACTGGTTGTTGTGTATCATGAAACATTCCTTCTCTTTCCTCTTCACCTCCCTGCCCACATTTCTTCTTTTGTCCCCAAAAGGCAGTGTTACATCTATACATTTAAATATAAATTAGTGACATATCCAGAAGGGAAGGCACACACACAGCCTAGCAAAACAGAGAAGTATCTCAAAAGGAAAGCATGGTTGCCAGTATGAAACCATCAACTCAGTACACTAAGAAAAGGGAGGCAACTCAGAAGAGACCACAAGACCTGAGGCAGTACTTAGGATAGTGTAAGACTAACAGAACAATGAAAAAGGAAAACCAATATCTGCCACAAGTTTAACAGTTAAACTGCTGAATGGTCCTGCTCCTGTCATTTATTTATTTATTTATTATTACTTTTTATTTTTATTTTCCACAACTGCTTGAAAAGAAATATCAGAAGGAAGAAGCGGAAGTGAAGAAGATCAGACAAAAGTATGAAAATTTTATCTCTGAGGTAGGAGCACTGACTTTGATCACGGGTAACAGGCAGTTTCAGCAAACTGAGTCAGTATGGCCACAGGTGGACTCTTCCTCCAGCTTCTGGAGTAGCTGCAGAGTGTTCAGAAAAGATCTGTGGCAAACTGTTTTGAAATGAGGATATCAGTTAAAGTGGGATGGTGTTACACAGCCTAATCTGTTGAACAGATATCTTAGACACCCAGTGAACTTAGGCAAACTGCATTATCCTATATATTATGGGGTAGCATATTACTCTCCACTTACTACCTATGGGGAGTATATTTACTCCCTTTTACAGGAAAAATTGGAAAATCTGGTTCACTAGGTGTCTAAAATGAAGGCAAAGCCCATGTGCCTCAAATAAGTAGGCTGATTCCCATCCAAGGTTATTTTTTTCAGTCCTGAAAAAACTAAGGCTTTACACTATACAGAAAGCTGGGGAAGCAGTTCTCACCTGTGCAAAAGGGCAACAATTTCCCCTAAAGTACACTAGAATTGGAGATCTAAAATTTCTGCAATCGTAGGCATTGGAAGAACTGCAGAGATCATCTAAAATTAAAGCAGAAATTTACACTGGCCATTTCTGAAGTTTTATACTTTCTCCTTTTTCTTCCTAAAAATAAGTTTTGTAGTGTCAGTTTGAATATTGTCTCATAAAATAAAAAAAAAATAAAAAAAAATAAAATAATAATAATAAAAAAAAGAGTTGGCAAGATAGAATAGGATAAAAATCAGCATGGAAAAAAAAAGTGTTTCAAAAGTCATAGGGGCTGATCACAAATAACAAGGTGAATAATGGTAAATATTTCTTGGTAGAGTCCTTAAGTAGAAGGAAAAAAAATAATAAATCAAAATGAAATCTCAGGCACACGATCAATTGCAAAACAAAAACACAGATTGTTCTCTGAGTACTTCTGTGGACAGGCTGGAAGGGTGTTTGTGTCTATTTCTAAGACAGACAAGATTTCATATCACAAATGGCCAGCACATGGCAGGCTTGAATAATGAGAAAGTGACTTCCCAGCTGAGCAAATATGCATTAGTAACAAGACGCTGATGAGGCCAGACAAATCACCAAGGAAACAGGAGAATGTGAAAGACAAGTCAAAGAAGCTTTAGAAATGAGCCCTCGAGGAAGTTAGCAATGTTGCAGCAGTATGGGCAACATACTTGCCATCCTAATGTATGACAAGGCATTATTAAAATAAAGAGCATGATTGTGGATTTTTTATGGGAATAAAGGGAAGTGCAGTGTAATGGATCAGTGCTTCTCACCCCTTCCATCTCTCAGGGACCACCTGTGTCATAGTAATTATAGTGATGACATTGGATGGCTTACGGGGTTTGCAATGATAAAGGAGTCCCAAACCTGATCCCCCCTGCCTTGGGCCTGAGCTGGTGAAAAGCTGCATGTGGATCAACAGCCCAGCTCCTGCTTCCTTTGGGAATCTACCTGTAAAATAAGCTATTCTCATTCTGAGCAGAGAAAAAGAACATAGTGAAGATGTTAGCTCTGCAGGTTAGCCACCTGCAAAGCAGCTGGGGAACTGGGCATGCACTTGAAGTGTGAGTGTTCATTGAGGCAATACTCAAGAACATTGTCCTGCCATCTCCTTAAAAAGACATTTGCCATGCTCCCTTTCCCCTGCTATGAGATTGACTACAGAGGTCCAACAGCTCCACCGCACTCAGAACAGGAGCAGGCAGAACTGACCCACAGAAATAAGTCAAGCAAAAAAAACAAAAAAACAACAGATGGATGGACACACTGAAACTACATAAAGGGATGTTACAGAGAAGATGGGGTCAGGCTCTTCTCAGGTAATGGTTGAGGGCTAATAGACACAAGGAGGAACATTTCTATTACATGTAAAGAAAACATTCCACAGTTAATATGACCAGTCATGGGAGCAAGATCTCAGAGAAACTGTGGAATCTCCATCCTTGGAGGAAATGTGAATACATTTGATGGGGCCCTGAACAAAACAAAGCTCCAGAGTTGACCCTGCTTTGAACTGGGGAATGCTGTACATGATCTCCAGAGGTCCCTTTTGACTTATATAATTCTGTGATGCTAAAGAATACCTAATAGATATCAGATAAATAGATCTCAGTTTCTTTTGTTTCCATGAGGCATAGTAATTCACACTAACTCAATGAATGTCTTAAGTCTGCAGCTTTTCTTTGTCAAGTAATTTTTAAGCATTACTCTTACTCTGATCAAGAAAGAAAAACAGTCTTAGGTCAGCTATATATTGTAACACTGAATGAAGAGAAGGCTGAAGTCCTTAGGGATTTTACAGGATCAACCCCTCCTCCCAGAACTGAAATTTACAAACAGATTTTTACTGCTAGCATAAGGGATTCTCTCTAGGATCTGCTTTTCACAGAAGATTACCCAAAGTCTTTGATTTTGATGGTGCCTTATAAGGGGGAGAAGTTTGTCCAAAAGCAATTAAACATCATCAGTAAAACTCCCTCCTGTCTTTGCTAAATGAGGTCACTGGCATGTTATATAGCCCTTCCCTTTTACTGGCAATGGGTGAGAGAGCAGATGGGCTTACAATTTGCTCTGATTCAGATCAAATGAAGAGGGCTGATCCCAGATGAGTGTCAGGTTCCCTCTGCCCTCATAAACTACAAGGCAATCACCTGACACCTGGCATCGTGGACATGGTCATTCATTCATAGCCACCTCCTCTTCTCCAGCCTTTCACCTGTACCTGTCCATTGCAGGTACCCCCTCACCAGGCAACAGCACTTGAACTTTATGACCACATCTATTCTTTTGTGGGACTGCAAACGAGCATGTAACGACACACTCTTTCTTAACAAATCAAATTATTATTTTTTTAATTTTGATTTTTCCTATTCAGAAGAAATGTTTTTGTCATTTTAAAGGAGAATAAAAAGACCTGACATATTTTAACTAGGAAAACAACTTACATGAGTCAATTTGCCTTCTGTTATTCCCAATGAAACTTAGTTCCTTGCAGAGGAAGCAGGGCTCCTTATATAAAAGCATCAAATACTTTTGGAACCTATGTAATCAGCAAGCTGATACTACTATTTAGAACCTTTTAAAGAATTCACGTAAGGTTGCTAGACCGTACAACTGGTATGACTTGTTTTTCATTAGACTACACTAGTGTGCTAATGAAGATACTGGTTGATTTATTTCATAAATTGAATGTATACACCAGATTATTTCTCTCTGAAGTGTTTTATTTTTCCTTCCAATCTCACTTTAGTTGGCAGCAGGCAAAAAGATGCTACCTTCCACCATTTCACCACCATAACAACTATCAAGAATATGGTGTTTAGAGTATCCATAGGCCCTTGTCTACACTTCCACTAGCACTGTTGAAGTGGTGGTGGCAGAAATGGGAAATTAAACACTGCTTTCCATAAGGAAAGATTGTTAAACACAGAAGAGAACCTATTTGGCTTGTCTGAAATCTGGTAAATAATTATCATTTAATTGCCAGCTACTTTTTTTTTTTTTTTTTTTTTTTTTTTTAATATAATCAAAAAGAGTAAGTATTTTCTGGAAGTTTGGATGTGCACAGTACTGTACAGAGCCTTGAAAAACAGAAGAGAACAACAAGAATACTTATGGGAACATTCGTCTGTGTCCTGGAAGCAGACATACTTCTTAAAAGGTTCTAAATATCAACCATAGGGTAAAAGAAGAAGAATTGGACCTGGAAGTGAATATCTGGACATTGAGCCCAGTTTCTTGCTTTTATCTTGTATCACATTAAATTATAAGTAATGATCTAATGATCAATATTGCCATTATTACCCCAGTGCCGCCTTTCTAGGAAAACAGAAAGATCTAATTAGAATTCATACTGGAAGAGTAATAAAAACATTTCCAACTTAATTATTCTGGTCTATTTATTCAGCAGGTAAAAAGCAAATACAAGGGGTAATGTTTTTATCTCTATTATTTACTCTTCTCTTTAATACTGCATTTGGAGAAGAATCAGTTTATAGTTGTGCATAAGTACATTGTCTGGGTTGTGTGCTGAATAGATGTTTGGTGTGCAAGAAGTAGTTAGATTAAAAAAAAACTGCAAAGCTCCTTTGCATTTAGGGTATATTAACAAATATAGCCATAACATGCTCCATCTATTCAACAATTATGTTATTTTCAGCTCTAAACTAATATAGAACCTACCTATATTTAAGGGTAAATGGTCTTTACAATGATCACAGCACTCACATGGCACTGTATTCAGCAATTTTCAGCCAACAAAAAATATGTCTGTGACTTCTGACATTTCACAAAGTTTCCAGTTGTGAGAAAGGAATGACTGTGGCAGTTAACAACCAAACATCTGTGAAAAATCTAAGATGCAGACCTAAATGTCACCTGAGGTTTACTGAAGTTGGATAAGTGATAGAAAGATGGTGGAAAAGTGATGTGGAAAGAAGGTCTCATGATGCCCCATCCTACTTACTATTGAACCCTCTTGGACAGAAATGTGGTTTTCTGCTTCTAGTGAATGAGAGTGGATCATGGGAAGAGTAAATTCTTCCATTACTTGAATGAGAAAAATCTTATATTCATATAGGATAGGCTGGGAAGGACCTAAGTAACGTCACCTTTTGTAGAAAAAAAAATAGAGGAGATGTGAAAATGGGCTAGGTTTGCTCCAGTGGCTGGTAATGGTAGAAATCAAATTTATTTTATAGCATCACAGTTTAGCCAACACTAGCTAATTTTAGCTTTTCTACTTGAAATTGTTACTATATGTTTGATATATATTTTATTTTGATTAAAAAGCTGACAGAGACATGACACTTCTGCCAACTCACTGAGATAAAAGGGACACAATCCAGTTCACAGTGACTGTCCATACAGTGCAGGCTGTGTGTACCCCACGTTCCTTGTCACTGAAGGTGTACCCTGGCCATCCTCCAGGATGAGTGAGCAGTGAATAAAAGGAAGGAGCTGCAATGTGCTTTAGCAGCTCTTCTCCTGACCACAACAGTGAGACATATCACAGAGCAAACTGTCTTCCCGTGGATGAACGCAGAAAGCCTGAAATGACTTCTGGTCATCTGACATTTATCAGAGCCCTTTGAGATCAGACGTATAATTTTCAGATGCATGTACTATTTATTTTACATGCTAACTGATTAGTAAACTGCAAAAGCTAGTTCTCAATGGGAAATATCATGAGTAATGTGGCCTTCGCAGAAAGACCTCATATTGCATATTGAACAACAAGACCAGGGACGTATCGAATAGGTGATGATTAACTGTGCACTCCCTATCTGCAGCACTGAACAGGGAAGGGTCCCTGAGGTATACAGAGCAAAATACACAAGCAGTAGCTCTGGCAGTTCCTGCCTTCTGAGCACTCAGGTTTGCAATCCGCATTGCTGTTGGAGGGAAATTTATACTGTTTGGGGAAAAAAAAAAAAAAAAAACCCAAAAAAAAAAAAGACAAAAGAGGACTTTCATTGTGCTACATCAGAGTGACACCCACGTGGGTCATTAACAGGGTCAAAATGTGTTCAGATTCCTGCAGAGACATCCAGAGCTACCAGAGTCGATGGCACTGGCAGCAGCATATCAACCTGTATGTCAGCCCTATGTCTACCACCCACGACTTTTGTTATTGTTCTTGCTTTTTGCCCTGAGCACTGATTTTAAGTAAGGCACCTCTGCACATCCCCTGCTCATACAATAACCCCGTGGCTAGGCTTTAATGCTTCACCACCAACAAAGAGGAGTGTATGCTGTCACGGTATGTTAAGAATATGAACCTAAGCCCAGCTAATGAATCAGGCCCCTTGGGGAACCTGGGCAATGAGGTGCCTCTTAAATGTCCCAGAAAAACCCAGCATGTACAACAGAAGGATTGTAGGCACTTGGGTACATTTCCCGGAGAAAAGATAGTTGGAAGCATGGTTTAAATTGGGATTTCTGGATCACTCCATTGCTTGCAGGAGCTTACATTCAGCCTATATTGGATCATGCTTAGGTAGTTATGAGAGGAAAGAACATCAGCAAGGTGTATTTACATGACTCAGTGAAGCACCAAACCAAATTACCAGCCTATTGGAAAATCAACCAGTTTAGTACTGCCATGCAAGCATGGCAACACAACTTGGCCAATTAAGCCTGACAGAATGGTGAAGCTAACTATTTCAACTAGAGACCCAAGTTAAAGGAGCTAGATTATTTCCAGGGTCTGAACTGTGCTCTGTAGATTTAGGACTAACTTTAGGCTTAACTTAATTGCATTGGTGGCTATGCTGTGGAGATAGTTCATAAACAACCCTGGCTGCCCAAGTAAAGACATAAAATTGATTTAGATATGTGCTAATTAGTGACATCTCCTATGTGGCACACTGAGATTTTTCAAAGGCTTGCAACATTATCAGTTTCAAGCAGATTTTATAAAGGATGTGGAAACCACATCATTGAATCCATAGTGACTCACTGTCAAATTCTGAATCAGTTTTTCAAAGCATTAAGGTGACAAGTGCATTTCCTCAAGAATTTTATTTGGTGGACAACAAACAAACAAACAAAAATTTTTGTTTTGTTTTGTTTTGTTTTGTTTTGTTTTTCACTTTGTTCTTGGAAGGGCTGACAGATTTTGATGAGAATTTTTCAAAAGAATCTATTTGCTACTCCACGTGGAACATGTAAACCCAAATGGTTAAATTTTGGACAAGTTATTTACCCACTGAAATCCGAGTTTTCATAATGGCAAGCATTAAGCAACACTACTAGATGCTATTTACTGCATTACCTGTAGTCATGTATCTGGTAAAACATTTCAAAAAAAGAGAAAAGATTAAAAAAAAAATTACAGTTGTGCTGTGAAGTACTGTAAAAATAGTTATAACTAAAACATCCCTCCTTATGATCACAGACTTCATTACAGAATACCAAACACTGCTGAAAAACGGAGCCATTTGAAAAGTGATCTTCTTGGTATGTGTGTTCTCATATAGAAATAAATTGAAGGCAATACTACCTATGCAGCAGTGACAAGTTAATTCAATTTCCATCTCAAAATCAGGTAAAGTGTATCTCATTTGTTACTATGGATACAAGACATTATTTCCATTTGTTTGAGATCTCACAGTGGGTATGAAATTAAACTGTGACACAGTTTTATGGAGGAAGTTGACTCAAAACCCCATAAGTTCAACATCATTAGTCCAAAGGACTTTCTTTTTCATACACAATAAATAGGCAGGTTGCTACTACTGCCCGTAAGGTACACGTTATAAACAAATATCTCTGTGATTTTGTTGATGCTACTTCGGAGCAGTAGGATTGATGGAAGAGAAAATAAACATTCATTTCATCAGTCCTTCAAATGTGGGAAATAATCCTGAAAAATGTCCAGATGGTAGAAGTACATTAAAAATACATTGATATTGTGTTATTTGCTATTGTTTGGCACCAAATATTTTTACAAAAAAACCTCTTGATTCTGAAAATACATCAATTTTTTCTCAAATAAATCTACTTTTCAGACTGCGGCTCAAATCAATTGTTCTCTAGTTCTACAAGAAAAAAGAGTTTTATGAAAGAGTGGGGGAGAATGGAGAGGAAAGAGAGAGGTGAAATACATTTTTTTTTTTAATGCTGACATATATGTAGGCTCTGGGAATTCAATGGCATTCAGTTTACCTTGTGTGAAATTAATTTTAATATATACAAAAGGATAAAAGAGAGTACAGGTCTTCTTGTTAAATTATTACCACTCAAGTCCTGGGTATATGTTTAATATTTCATAGAGAGACTGATTTCCATAGATGCTGAGCACCTGCTATACTGACGGGTTTCAGTGAAGGTTGTCATCTCTCAACATTTACAAAACCAAGCTGAGATAAGACAAAGTCTACCTAAATCAAAGGTTTATTTCTAAATACTCATGGATGAACTGCATGAAAGCACAAAGGTCTTGAGATATCATGACTAATGGCTAATCATTGAAATCCAAAGCCATCATCCAGCTGCTTAACTGACTGTTAATTCCCCACCAAATATTCTGAACTCCACCTCTTGTGCCTCTGTGTTGCTGCCCTCCTCAGCATATTGTCAGACTGGATTATCTGTAGTGTCTTCTCCAGCTCCTTGGGCCATCTCTAATTATATCCCATTGGGAGTTGGTAGGTTTGATCCCCCAGATGGAAAAATAGAAAAATTCAGAACCTCACAGCAAAATTGTCAGAAACATAAAAACTCTCAAAGGAACAGGGACTACAGTGGTCACTGTTCAGCTGAACAAAGAGATAAGTAAGTAAGTCACTCTGTGTTATTGGCTTGCATTATTAACATTTGCTTGAAGATACAATAGCAATCTATTTATATTCTCCAGACTTGATTATCCTTCATCCAGACCCCAGGTAGGAAATTATAATAATGCAAAATGAGCATTAGGGCTCTAGTATTTTGATTTAGTAGTATTTTGTGTCTACTTTTCACTAATTTTAATGGAGAATTAACACCAGGCTGAAATTTAGCACAATATTTATATATGCAGTTAAATTTAATGAAGCCAGTGATATTTAAGTATTCATTTATATAAGGATAACATCATGAACAGACCTCAAGCATATCTAAAGAACACTGAAACCTTGAGTATTTCTGATTAGTGACTCATTTTCAAATGATCAATGATTTTTTTTTTTTTTTTTTTTTTCAGTATTACTCCACTAGATGTTAAATCTCCCTGATTTCATAAACTATGAGGGCTTAGATGGGGCTTACATTCATATAAACACATGTGTAGTACTTAGGCTTGTTTTGTGCTTTGTTATTTGGTGTTAAGAAGGATTTGTAGACTGGTTGTATTTGATAGGTACTGTGATAGCAGTGCAATTCCTAATCCAGCCAGGCTGCTCATACGTAAATTAATATCTTCTGGCTGACGAGTTTTGTCATAAAAACAGCTTGGTACAATCTGGAAGTGGGTATGACTTGTCCTCTTCTGGAGTCTAATAACCAGGAATGATTGAGGAGAACATGTGTTGCTTCAGGGCACTGATGAACAAGGCAAAATTAACTTCTTCAGTGACATAGCTGTGCATCTCTGTTCTAAATCATAGTCATAGAATGGTTTGAGTTGGAAGGTACCTTAAACATCACCTAGTTCCAACCCCAATGCCATTCATGTTGCCCAAAGCCCCATCCAACCTGGCCTTGAACACCTCCAGGGATGGGACATCCACAGCTTCTCTGGGCAATCTGTGCCAGTGCCTCATCACCCTCTGAGTAAATAATTTCCTCCTTATTTCTAATCTAAATCTCCCCTCTTTTAGTTTACAGCCATTCTCCTTTTTCCTATCACTATAGGCCCTCTTAAAAAGTCTCCCTCCATATTTCTTACAAGCTCCCTCGAAATATTGAAAGGCCAGAACCAGGTCTCCTTGGAGCTTTCTCTTTTCCAGACTGAAAAACTCTGATTCTCTCAGCCTTTCTTCACAGGAGAGGTGTTCATCACAGATGGAAGACCAGAACTGTGTCATGGTGAGCCACTGCCTTTGCCTTTTGTTATTTTTTTTTTTTTTTTCCCCGTGCCAAATGTAGGTGCTGGGGCAGGAAAGAAGTAATACACATTCAAGTTGAAAGAGAAGTGTTATGTGTAAATAGACATGTAAGATGAAGCAGTAGGAACAGTCTGGAGGTGCTTGCCAAGTCTTGCCCTGCACCATGTTAAGAGCACACTGACAGTTAACGGATAATGTGTATGATAAACTGAGCCCCCCCTGCAGGGACACATTGCAGTTTATGGCTTACTGGTATTAGAAGAAAAATTTGTTGCTGCACTGAACGACTTAAATATTGCTTGAATGGAAACATTACATGCAAGGTTCAGCATATGTAAAAAAATGATATTGGGAGATAACACCAATGTTACTATCTACTTGTAAGTTAGCAGAAGGGCTGTCTGAACAAGCTGGAGATGTCTGAAATTCTCAAACAAGAAGCAGGAGAGGAAAAGAAAGCTGAGAAGTGAAGATGCATCTAAAGATGCAGATGAATGCAAAAGAAGGTGCCACAGAGCACTGAAAAAACTTTTTTGAACTTCTATGCAGAATTAGGGCTAATTGGATTAAGTGAGAAGAGAAATAGGGGACATACAAAAGCAATTTGCTCATAACTACAACATGCATGAGGATTTTCCTTGAATATCAATGCGTTTAGGGATTACTAAAATGACTGTCCCTACAAATGTCCCTACTTTCTCCTTCCCTCCCCCCCAGCTAAAACCTGCATGATTTTGACTTTGAAGAGAAATCAGGCTAATAATTCATGGCTAATAGCGTTGAATACAGCACAGCTCCTTGGCACCACTTTCTTAAAAAAGAAAACCCATGTTTTTCTTCTGTAGCAATACCTGCTGCATGCCTTGCATCGTCTGCTGTAGAAACTGCAATTGCTGGTCTTTTGTAAGGCTTTCTTCTGTTCGAAAAAGCTGCCCTTTTTCTTGTTTCAGAAGCTCCACTTCATTCCTGTAAGCATCCAGTTGCCATCGAAGGCTGTCATTCTCTTCCTTAAGTGCATACGCTTGGGCAGCTAGTGCTAAGAGAAAATGAAAATGCAAAGAAATCAGTAAAACGGATTGTTTCCTTACAAATAATGCAGAAGACATTGTCAGGGGAGACCACAATAGAGCTGAAAGCCAGTGAGACATTTCAGAGCTGAGACAAGACCTAGTAGAGCTGAAAACAATTAGGTTCTGGCAAAGACTGTCACTGGGAAGTTATTTCATGGGATGGAAGGAGCTCTAAAGTGACCCTGGATAATTCAAATCTTACATGCAATCTGGCTGCTAAATTTAGATTTATAGTTTAGGAAGAAACTGGCATGCAATCCAAGAGCAAATTCTCCCCCCCCCCCCCCACCACTTTCCAATATTTTCCCAGTGATGTTATAGAATCTGATACAATCATTTAATATTTATACTAGTATAGTGCAGATCCAATCAGATCTCTGCTAAGGAATTTAGACTATGTAAAGTGGTCTGGATTTAATCCCACGAGAGAAGAAACACAGAAATTCTTCTTCAATCTCCCCATGAACTACTTCATAGCAATGGTTATAAGGATCCATTTAGACAGAAAAATGGTGTAATAGAGCAAAATTATATAAAATGCAAATGATCAGAAAAAGTGTTGGCACTACAAGAACATTACTACATTAAAGGCATTGAAAGACACTTAAGTCATTTCCTTAGGAAGCTCCATTTGGCCCCTTCTCAATTTAGAATGGCATTTTTATTATCATAACTGATAGCAGGTGTTTGTGAAGAAATCGATTAGTATGCAGGGATGGAAATTACATTTGCCAAATGACTTGCACAGTCTGCAATATAAGCTAAAATTTGTGTAGCAAAAGGCAGAGGACTATAAAGCATGTAGTAGGAACATTATTTAAATAAATTATCTGAACATAAATACATATAGGGAAGTGTGGCATTCACTGCTTTAGGAGCGTGGTTATCATCCTATAGAAGAATCCACCCTGGTAGTATTTATACTTGGCAGTATCAGTGGTCGTTTGGCATAGCAAAGTGCCATACTATACTATTTTCTTTCTTGGAACCTGATAACACAACAGCATTACAGAGCAGCTGTAATTAAAAAACAACAATCTACCATAGCCAATTCTATCAACATTTGGTAACTGAAGCACATAACTGATTTACATTCCTGATTAAATGATTTCAGGCTTGATATTACAGAATTCTTTCTTGCCCACCTACAATAGCAGTATGGTTAAACTCCAAATTATCAGAAATTGTGTATCAACTCCATTTAATGTTAGGCCTCTCTTGACCAGACCTTTCACAGATAGAGTCCCCTGTTCCCTATGATAACATGATTCAACATTTTTTTGTGTGTGTGTGTGTTTTGTGTGTGAAATTATAACAGCTTTAGATGTCACAGTATGTCATTACCTATAAAAATGTTTCATCTTTGGTAGGACAAATCTATTTTAATCTGAGATATTTTTTATTAATTTCAAAATAATACAAAAGCATTATCCAAAATAAAGTACAGTTAGCTGGTATTAAAATATAGATGTGGATTAGTTATTGTGCTTAATTTGGATATTCTACAGAATCTCTCTGGAAGATTTAATAAGAGTTACAGTATTGTTACATCAAATTAAATTGTTCTGAAAAGCATGTAATCATCTTCCCACAACAAAATTTACCCTCAAGAAATTGCAATGATGAGTCCAATGGGCAAATAAATAAGAGGATTTTTTTTTTTTTTTTAATTTTGTAAGAGCCAACAAGTTATGCTAAAGAAAAAAGAAGAAAAAAAAAAAAAAAAAAAAAAAGGTTGAGCAAATAAAAACATTAGTTTAAGAAAAACTCAAATCAAAATTTTGCTCTGCAATTTCTGAAATGAATTTTAACCAAATTTTTAAACATGAAAATTTGGGTCCTCTTTGCACTATGTTGAGGTAAATAATAAGATAAAATGGCACATTTGTTTTTATTCTCTTCCTCTTACTGATTAGACTCTTCCCAAAAAATTACTTTTTTTTACACACTACTTAATTCCAGCCAGAAATTGCCTATCCTTGTGCTCTCTGAGCACAAGGTGTCATAGATGTACTCAAATTTTTACAGTGGTTTGGGAGCAGTAATTTATCTGCTGTCCATCATTTAATTCATCTCTTGAAAAATTTCTAAAAGTTGTTGAGTAAGTAGAGGGGAGCGAGGTGTACATACTTGTTAATTACCATCACTGCTGAAATGAGGTTTAGGACCCAGATTCAGCCAAGGTTCAGGCTGCCCTACCTGAAAGGCCACTGTGCACTTTCTTGGCCACTTCATGGCCCAATTGGAAAACTCCTTCTCCTTCTTTCTTCCTATGAAAATTCAGGCTATTGAGTGGAACTAGGGACAGCACAAGAGATCTGCTACAGAGGCAGCAAATTAGGGGAAATGGAAAGGGATCCCACATATTGTGTAAATAATCAACCTATAGGTGATGAACCTGTTAGAGATTTAAAAATAAAATAAAAATCCAAATGCAGCAAATCACATTCTAAGGCAACAACCCATTTTCCCTTTAGAAATAAAAAACAGCTTTTTTACTGCTTAAAAAAATAATCAGAGTTGCATCTATGAATGTCATTATTTTATTACTTTAAATTATTTTTAGCATACCATATTAAGATCCATGTGATAATAATTACATTGCAGTGCTACCATGAAGTCCCATCTGAGGATGGGTGCCCCATCAATCTAGATTCCAGATACTGGAAGACAAAGTCTGTGTTTGGAAGAGGTTACAACCTATGTTAAGGGAAAAGGAAAATATCACAAACAACCTGAAGAGTGGTAATAAGAGTACAACAGAGATAAGTTTGCGATATTAGGCAGGATTCCCAGAGGTGTGCAAGATATTATCAACATCATTATACACTCTGGTGATCTTCCTAGCCATTCACAGTATACTATTGAAGACAGAGTACAAGGTAGAAATACATCCATAAATAGGGAGGATGCAACACATACAGCAATACAATAGAATACTAAACTGTCACAAGCTTTCAGATGAATTAATTAAAGATGAGTCCACAAATGATATGGTGTTCATATACATAGTTCTTTTGTTATTTAATTTAAAACTACAAATACTCTATTCCTAACGTGGACAAAGCGGTTAGTAAAGAAGTCATTAAATGGAGAATAAGTCAAAGAAAGGCACCTGGTGGGCCCCAGGGGCTCCATTTCATTTACTGGGTAAATGTGAAACAAAATCAAAAAGATTCTTTGTGTTGACCTAACATGACTGTAATTTTAAGTTATTTATATTTTAGTGAATTAAAATCATTCTAGGTTCAGAGCAATGTTTCTTCTGATCCCTAATAAAATAGTTTAAGTTTTGTGCATATAGAAAAGCACTTCATTTAATACTAAATTAAAATTAATGGAGAGTTTTTGCAGAGAGGGTAACCTGCATTTTAAAAAGTAAGTATTTTTCAAATTTGTTCAGATTTTTTTTTCTATGACTTAATTTATAAAACTGATGAGTGTGTTTTTTGCTGAAAAAAAAAAAGTTTACTCAGCTTATCACTTTACAACTTCTGATTGCATTTTAAGTTTGGTAGTTTAGATACACATCTACAGAATCCCTCTCTGAGACACACTAAAAATCTTCTTAGGATAAAAAGACAATGAAAGCTGAAAGCCTTTACAAAAGAACTATACACAAGGAAGCTAGATCAAAATAAAACTCTTACAAGAATCCCAGATAGCTGCTGTGCTGCAAGCAGAAGAGAATATTTGTACCTGAAAAAACATAGCTGGCAACCAGCCCAATATATGCTTTATAATATTTTCACTGAGGGATGTCAAATGATACCTGCCAGTCTCAGAGAAGCAGCTAGAGAAAGATCAGACATATGTAGGTAGGGGAAGCCTTCACTGATATTTTTCAGACATGCAAGAGGTTAGTAGGATCTGCTTGTGTAGAGGCAGGGGTGCTATACAGAGTTCAGCAACAGCCTCAGTGGCCAACATTGACTCCATGTAGTGGATCTGGATTAGGCCCAAAGCAAAAAGGCAGTCTGCTTAAAACAAGAAGTGACTGGCTGATCAGAAATCCACTGAAGGATCTACTGAGTCTAAGGATGTACTCTTGATGTCTCAGAAAAAAATAAAATAAATTACTTTTTTAGGGTATATATTTCAGATACTGTTAGGTGAGTGCTTTCTTTATGAACATTTACTTTTAGCTGGTACTCTGTGATTGCATTTAACTTAATGCATAATAGTTACCAACTGGAGCCAATATAGGGAAAGTCTACACAGCTGATAAAGTGTAATTGTAACATTTTATAACACATCATGTCACACTGTCCAGGAAATACCCTGCATATATTTATATATATTTTTTTGGAATTAAAAAATTCTACCAGTTTTATTAAAGCATACCTGGGCATTAATAACATCACATTTAGTATAAAGGACAGACTACTAATTCATGTATGAGTGACACTCCTGGTTGAAATGCATAGGCAGCAGCTTATCTTAAGAATCTGTCTCCATCTGGAAATAATATCTGAAAGGCAAATGAGCAAACAATGGCAATAATAGAAAACCCTCTTGTAAATTCCAGAGCATAGACTTTCCTCACATCCCGCTAGTAGAAGTTTTTCTACAGATCGTTTTTTCCCTATAGATTTTTCTGTACTTCTAAAGAAATGAATCATAATACTGACGACTTCTTTGCTTATTTGTTTATCTTCAGACTTTTGGTCTAACCTCTTTAGTAGAATTTCTCAGGGTTTTGGAACTTTAGCCAATGTATTGATATAGTGACATGGATATAAACAAAAGAAGAACTATTTCCAAGCCTTCCTTACACCTGAGTTCTACCAATGCCATTATCCTAACTTTCTGTCTTGAAAATAAGGTTTAAAATGATATAATGCTTTTTTTTTTTTTTTTTTTTGATAACATAAACAAAAAAAGCACCAAAAACTGTCAGAAATGATGGCTGTTATTACTGTAATTTTTTGTCGTTATCAATTCAATTGAAAAGCATTTACAATGTCTAATAAATGAATACATACATAAAAAGCTACCACTGAAAAAAAAAAAAAAAACCTTCCAGTAAACAGCTACTACTTCACAGTGTTTCCAGTTTGAGGGACTGAAAAAAAAAATCAAGAAAAGAGAAATAAGGACATAAAGTTCACAACTATAAATATAAACAATAAAAGTTATCCTTGTCCTCCATCTAGCTTGCTTGTTTTTGAAATAAGTGAGCTGTGAAACAATACAGCCAGGGGAATGTCGGCAACAAAAAATGTTTGTGGAGGGTCTGGGAGGGCATGAGGTATGTCTTTATGCTGTAGAAAACAGGATAAATTATACAATAATGACAGTTGTCATTAGTAAGAAAGATGATCTTA
The DNA here is from genome assembly GCA_011076525.1 of Nettapus auritus. Classification (NCBI taxonomy): domain Eukaryota; kingdom Metazoa; phylum Chordata; class Aves; order Anseriformes; family Anatidae; genus Nettapus; species Nettapus auritus. The sequence goes on from CM021765.1 coordinate 174,237,187, forward strand.
GCAGATAAAGAGCATGGAAGGTCTTAGCTGATATTCTGTGATTCTGTGATAAAACAGCATTTCATGACTTGAATAGTCTGAAATCTTATATCAACCTTAATTTACAGATATCTAAAATATATTTAAAATTCTTATTCTTTACAGTAATATTCTAGAGGAAACTTTTAAATGGAATGAACGTCAAGGTAGATCATCATACTCTCTCTATGGAAGACATCACTGAATCTAGACATCTGCTGACAGAGCTGGAGAAGAGAAGGCTTTGGGAAGACCTCATTGTGGCCTTTTAGTACTTAAGGGGAGCTTATTAAAAAGATGGAGAGACCTTTTCAACAGGCAGATTTAGATAGGACAAGCGGAATGGTTTTAAACTACAAATGGTGAGATTAAATGTTAGAAAAAAATTCTTCACTCAGAGGGTGGTGAGGCACTGGCATAGGTTGCCCAGCAACACATCCCTGGAGGTGTTCAGCACCAGGCTGGATGGGACTTTGGGCAACCTGGTCTAGTGGGAGGTGTCCCTGCCCATGGCAGGGAGGTTGAAACTAGGAGATCTTTAAGGTCCCTTCCAACCCAAACCATTCTGTGATTCTATGATTCTATGATCTCTGTGCCAGTTCATTAATGGGATGCACCATTTCATTAATGGGACGTGTCTGTCTCCCCTGCCTGCAGTTAGCCATAACTGCATCCACTTTTCATTAAATATTCAGTTATTATACATGAAGCAGATGTTATGCTCAAACAAAAACAAAACAAAACATACAAACAAACAAAACCAACCCTTAAAAATAAATAATCATCTTAGAAAGATAACTTTTAGTGCCTCGTTAGCTGTCTTCAGATTTCAGGCTTTTTCAGAAGGCACCAACTACTCTTCAGTAGCCCAAACATAAGAAACTGAAATGCTAATGAATCCTGTCTGTTCAAGCAATATTTGAAGCCACCTCTTTGTACCTAGGAAACAATTTTGTAGTTGGACTTGATGATCTTGAAGGTCTTTTCCAACCTACACAATTCTATGACATGTTGTATGTTAACTTGAGAAAGGGCTCAAGAAAAGACCAAAGAAAAGTTATTCCTGAAATTCAAACACAAGTTCACATGTTTTGGATATGAAGTTCGGCAGCATAAAGGTGGAGGACAGAATCTAGAGTTAGGTGAAACAGAAGAAAATTTTGGACATGAGCTCAATATGTGAAGAGAAAAGGAAGCATGAGAGGGCTCGTGGTGGTGGCACAAGAAAGAAGGTGGGGTTTTTGACAGTGAATGAGTATATGGAAAAATAGTTCAAAATTGAGTAATGGGCACTGGTGTGTGCCAGGAAAGGGTGAAGCTGAGACTAGGGCTGCTCTGAAGGAAAAAACTCAGTTTCATACATTAGAAGGAACCTCTGGACCCTCATTGATTTCTGTGCTATAAGACTCTTCTTAGTGCTCCAGTCTATAGGAAATCAATTTTTTTGCTAGGGTTTGAGGATCTGAGTGTGGTCCCTCAGTGGCACGATGTAAGCAAGTTGATGCCAATGAGTGACCCACAGCTTGAGAGGGGTGGAAACATTGGGTTTGCAAGAGATTTGTGAGGTGGTGGGAAGGAAGACATGGCCCTACTGCAGATAGAAAACCTGATAGTTTCTGAGGTGAGGGGGGCACAATGAGCAATGAAGAAGCTTTAACGTATGTCCGCTCTGCAAAATCCTTCTCTATAACCTCCATTAGTTCGCAGCTCCTGGCAGAAGGGAATTTGAGACCCTTATTGCCTATAACTGCCCAGATAGACGTGCCCCCATCTCACAGCTGACTTTCTTAAACCCTACCACAAAAAGAGCACAGAGAACAAGTATTAGTTACACTCTGTGCGTAGCTCAAAGCTTTTGGGAAAGCAACACTTTAGTGATATCTCCAGGAAGCTTTCTGGAAGAATAAGACTAAGCCACAACCCGGTCACTTTGAGGTATCTTCTCAGCCCAGCTTTTTAACAATGACAAGTTCCTGAGTTCTACAGTATTTCAGGTGGCTTTGATCTATTGCTTTGAGTTCTTGGAAGACACTTTCGTTTGTAGATGCTTACCAAGTACCTGATCACCAGCATAAATAACATTCAAATACCAATGATGGGTGCATAGAAATGTGTTTAATGTTACCTGATAAAAGCAACATTATTACTATACCATATTCTTTAATAAATGACTCTTTCTTTGTTCTCCCATGTTTCTACACTAATTGACCATGTCACTTTGCTTTTATGAAAAGAAAAATAAAAAGAAAAAAAGAAAGAAAAAAAGCAACTTTGGTTAAAACTTGAAAAGCAGCTAGTAAATTAGCTTGAATAAACTCTGATAACAGAATTAGAATTGTATAAAAATAAATAATTTGGGGCAATTATAAGCTAATCTTGCCATGAGCAGTTTTTTTCTTTCCCCTTCAGACATAATGCAACCAAACAATGAAGCAATTTCCACATTTTTTCTAACGTTAGGCACACTTCATTTGAATGTCTCAGTACCTGCAAATTTAAACTTCAAGGGCACTAATTATCCTATGTGTGGAGGGGTTATTGTCATTAATGTTAGTGGGAGTTAAGGCCTGCACACTGGGAGGGAGATTTACTTTTTTAAAAAAACTGTTTTATTCAGGTGCAGTTGCTTCAAAGTCCTTTCCTCACCATGCTGCTTATGTTCAATGCAGATAAACTCATTATACCAGTTACATTCATGATGATGCCAGATGTTCAAATTGAATACTCATGAGAATTATTTTCAGACTCCCTATTCACATAAAACTTGCTGGTGAACAATTAGTAGATGGTAGGATGCTGCCAAAAAATAAAAAAAAAAAAAAAAAAAAAAAAAAAAAAGAGAGGGGGAAGGAGAAAGAAAAATTCCACCATTTAATGGGAATTTTATCCATCCCATCCAAGACACACAGATGTAAGATTTGAGAAACCGAAGCATTTCTCTGAAGAGAGATTTTCTCAGTTTACAGAACTTCATCCTGCTTAGCAGACTTCAGCAATAGCACTGTTCTCTTCCAGGTTTACAATACATGTGACTCACCAATAATTTATGAAGGCTTATTACTTCTTCTGTAATGAAGCATATCTCTTTGCAAATAGCAAAGAAGGTGTGGGGAGGAGGGCAGATTACAGTCCAGCTGGGCCTAATAACAAAACTAGCAAAGCAGCACACAAAAAGTAGCATGCAAATACTGGTTCTGTGGCGGACAAAGAATGCCCCAGAGAGTGGTGCTGCCAGCTCCTGTGATGTTATGATGAGTCTCATGATATCTGACATTTTATTGAAAGCCCTAGAGAGATCATTAACTGAAAACCTCAGCTTTAATCTTCTGGATTAGTAGCTTCCAGACTTTCTAGACCATGGATTACTACTGGCTCTTTGTATTTCACCATGCCTTCACAAATTGGAACTTTTAGTTAAAAACATAAGGGAAGTTGATCTCACCATTTTATTCAGTCCTAGGAATAAGATGCAGATTACTTATTGCAGTATTACACATGATCAGTAGCTCAGTAGATCAGCTCAGTATCATTGGTCTAGACATCATGGCTGCAGATAAAACACTCAAAGAATGAACCAACTGTCTCTAACGGGCTCCAGCATGGAAGACTGATCTCCTACTTAAGCCAATCTTTCTTCCCCACTCTTCATACCTTCCTTTTTTTTTTTTTTTTTTTTTTTTCTTCTTTTCCTTTACTGGTTCTGTACAGTTCATTTCCTCCTCCAGCTCCAAGCATCCATCTCTTTGTCCACTTGTAATTCCCACTTGTGTGACATTTCCAGATGTTTGTCTCTATTCTCACTTGTTTTGCAGTACATGCTCCAGCTCCCTCTTAACCCAGTTTGGTCCCAGGTAAATTGCAGCATTAAGTGCTTTGTTCTTTTCCTACAAAGATGTCACATCATATTACTGAAATGAATATTTAGAATTTGGAAGAGACCCCCTTGTTACAAAAAATATCAAAGCCTGTCACATTTTAGGTCTGTTTTAAATGACAGCATCTCTTCGGAGAACTGGCATCTATGTAACTTACAAATGATATTTTGACAGTCACTAGTTAGCCTGCCCTTTGAGACCAGTTTCTCCAAGTCACCTCTTCAAGCCAAAAGGATCTTGTTTCCTCTCCTTTTTGGGTCACATTTCTTCTATTACTGCCCATAATATGTATGAAGCTCAACAGACTTGACATGTGAGTAGGAGGAGACAGGAGAGGGAAGAATTGCCTCTGCACAGACTACTGCTGTGGCTGGGTTGTTAGCTGGGCTGGCTGTTGCACTTTCTTTTCTGCTTGGTTCTCCTCTTGAACTAGAGGCATAGTAAGCCAGCCATCATAAGAAAACACAGAGATATGACTTTGATCAAAAATAGTAGTGGTTCTCAGATATTTTCAAAAATCAGTAAAAGTCACTCCTCTTTCTTAGACTGCTTGGTTTGTGATTAGGTGATTTTTTCAAATACTTATTCTTTATGTGTTTACCAATAAATGCTTGAAAAACTGCTGCCTCAGTTAAACATAATTAATCAAGCACTAAATCTCTTTTAGAGGTTCTGCTTTTTTTTTTTTTTTTTTTTTTTTTTGATAATTGAGAAATTAAACCATTAAGACATTTCTACAGAGACTATGCTTTAAAGATGCCAGCAAAGAAGTAACTTTTTCCTCTAATCAATGATTCTCAAGAAATGACTGTTTTCCTGTAACACTAGAAATGAACAGAGAAGATTTTAGTCTCAAGAGAGAAGGGGGTATGCTCACTCAAATAAGAAAAGTGCTGGTTACTGGGAAGGTGCCAAGTAGCATTGATGACCCTCTCCTACATCAATAATAAAGAAAAAAAAAAGTTGTTTGTGTTAATGGTGCTTTGCAATTGGAGGTGCAGACTGTGGAACTCTGCACCAGACAAGATATGCTGATGGATGCTCAGTGCTTCCTATATGTTACATTAATCTTATGTATATTGTGTAAATAGATTCTATGTATGCGTGTACGTGATGCACAAATTACCTAGGATATTCAAGCATTATTATATATAGGTAGACCTCTGTATAGGTGGATTACTGATGGTTATTTCTTAGGAGTGAAAGTAATTGTCATCGTTTCATTCTGATGTAAACAATAAACACTGGCCTTTATAACATGCATGGCTGCACTGCTACTGTTGACATTTAAACTAGGAATTGCACTGAGGCCCAGCACCACTACAACTTCAAAAATAAATCTGTAGAATGCATAAATATGAAGAAACTGTCATTGCTGGAAACAAACCTGTTTGGAAACAAAACTGACAGTGTGCATGTGAATCCCTCAATTTGCCACATTCATTATGGGAAGAAAGGGCTGATCTGACTGCTCTAGGTGCCTGTGTTGTTTTGAATTGTTCTGATTTATAGTAGGCAAATTCTGATTGCAAATGCAAAGTGCTTTCTATAAATGTGAGGATAAACAACCTTTGTACAAAATTCTATTGCACCTTAAATTGTGGGAGAGCATTTATCCAGCTACCTCTCTGACCTTGTAATGGATTGGAGTGCTGAGCTAATTTTTCTTTAAAATTGTGCATAGTACTGAAACACTTTCTCAGTTACTTTTGTCTTAAGTAAAAATGTATCTTAAATATAGGAATACTGTTTTTTACCTTTTTGGAAGGCATTAGCAAATGATGACAAGGAGGTTTGAATTTCTTGATTGTCACATTCAAAAGTAAGTTTTCTTAAGCTATTTATCCCTTATGGTAATAGAAGAGTATCCAGAAGAATTAAATCTGCAAGCCAAAACCTCTTTTCTCTCCTACTTCCTACCTTCAGCATACACATTATCTCCAAACTAAGGTCACCATGCTTCTCTGCAATTTAACATGTTTAGTAGGTAATTTCTCAGCTATTGAGAAAAACTAAAAGTGTTGTGAACTTGCAGATGGCAGGTTTTTAGAGAGATTGGTGGTACTTCCAGTCCTTCCAGAAACAGACAAATTATTGAAACTTACAAAAAGTATGTAACTTTGAAGAAAGAACAGTAAAATACTCCTTGTACCAGACTTTCTGGGTAAGCCATTATTTAGGACTTTGTGGGTGTTGAGCAGAAGGTGAGTGCAAACTCTCTGACCAGCAGGAAATAGCTTGTGGGATCAAGGTCTAACAGCACAGGCATCTCAAAACCTATCATCAAAACATGATGAGATAAATGAATATCTGATAATAGAACAATATGGGGAGAGGTATTACTTTCTCTAGTGTTCTTCCTCGACTGTTAAAAGTACACACTTGTATCAAATTTAAGAGAGAAGACTGTCTCTAGCTGACACATGAAAAAGAAGCAATGTAGAAACTGGTGTTCTGGACTAGTATCCACATAAGTCTTTCCAGATGGATCACTAGCTGACATGTAAGGTGGACACTTGGTAATTGTAGAAACAATTGAACAATAACTGGGTACAGAAGTGCTGTAACTGCATCCTTGGCACATTTCTTGTGCCTGAGTTACAACTTACTATGAATTGAATACATGGAGGGTTGAATAAATAAGCAAAAAGACAGCAAACTATTTGCATTTGGAAAGAAAAATATAGCAATTAGAACTTCTAATTTCAACAACAACAAAGACAAGGGTGAAAGGGCAGGGAAGGGAAGGGAAGGGAAGGGAAGGGAAGGGAAAAAAAAACAACAACACTTTCTTTGTAACAAAGAAGAAATAAATTTTCCTCCTTTGGAGTTCTATATGTTGGTGTTCAAGGAATCACATGTCTGAATTAGTAGAAAAGTGGAATAAAACGGTGTGTTATCTAGTTCTTTACTCAGTCATTTTATGTACAAGATTTTTTTTTTTTTTTTCTCTTTCCTTTGCCATGAATGTAAAACTAAATGAGAGTAAAAGAAAATTACTCACCCCTAAGCAGAATTGAATCTTCAAGATACTTCTCACAAAAACGTTACTGTGGATATGTGACATTAGTAAGAAGCTCATTTTCTTGAGATAGTCTTTAAGTCAAAATGTAATGAAACTCCTCTGAATCTAAGATCTATTCATTCATCAAAGTAAAACAGCAACATTAACCTGTAGTAGTTTGGGGAATTTCTGTGGCCATCTAGCTTGAAGCATGAGCCCTGCTGGCTGGGTTTTGAACTCCTGGCATGAGACCACATCACAAGCTGCCAGTCTTCTGGGTCCATAGGGACTGAGGAACTGCACACTTTGAAAAGGAAGCTTTTAATGCATTGGAAACTTCAGCCAGACTTTCATGTCTCATGACATAAGGATGCTCCCCAAACCTGTAATTCTGAGCTTAGAAGTTTGCATTAATGCTGTAAAAGACTGATTTCTGACCATTATGTCCTCTGCTACTTTAGCAATGTCTGATGTTTCACAGATTAAGAAGGTAAGTGGATAAGAAGGTACCAACATCTCCACTTCAAGCGGTATCTGCAAGCTTCTGCATGTTGGAGCAAAAAGGGTTCCTTAAAACAACAGGGCACGAAGGGCAGCATAATTAAGAAAATCCTAACCAAGAGCTTAGTTCAAATAATAATATCTTATATATTATTTATATAATAATATATAATATATAATATATACAATAATATATAATATAATATATATTATATTATATTAAGATATATATATCTTATCTTCCATAAGAGGTCAGAAATAGGGTTTAGGCTGTGAACACCATGAAGCCACTCTTCAAGGAATTTATTTGTGCTCTGTTCAGAATCAACCACCTTCACTATTATAAAAAGGGCTCATTCTCTTGAAGGCTAAATGCAGGAGGAAGAGCACAAATGCTGTATATTGTAGAGGGCACTATAAGGAAGGTCACTTTATAGAAAGCATGAAGTGTAATTTGGAGAAGGATGCTAATACCAGCTATATCAAATTGTGAGGAAGCTGAAAACAGCATATGTTCTAATATTGTCTTTTATTGATTTTGCTGCCAACATCCCACTTCAACAATGTTACAGCTGCACTTCAAGATTCTTAATGGAGGGGGATGGAGAAAATCAATACATAGAGCTCGCTTCTGCTCCCATTGAAGTCAATGTGAGTTTCATTATTAACTGCAATGAACACAGGACAGAGTTCAGGCTGTTTTGGTGCTTTTTTTTTTTTTTTTTTTTTTTTTTTTTTTTTTCCTTTTTATTTAACCTCCTACGGGGCAACATATATTGTTACTCTGCGTTTTAGAAAAGTCCCATTTAAGCAGGACAATTCCCTACCAAACTGCAAGTCTATGCATTCAGAAACGATGCTCAGCTTTATGAAACCTAATGAAAAATTATAGCCTGTATCCTGAACAGGGAAAGTTATAATAAAAGACATAGGATTTGAAATAAATTCTGATAACAAAAACATTTTTTTTTTCTTAAAAATATTTTCATTCAGATATCAAGCAAATAAATAAAAATGGTTTAGCTTTCACTGACTCATAAAATGTTACTTTCAATGCACATTGTTTGCTGTATTACAAACAGAGGGGGTGCACCTAAACTTCTTTTCACTACTATTTTAATGCTTTTTACACAAAATGAAATATGCTAAAATTATCTGCAAAAATTATAAGCATCATCTTCATTCCAACAACATGCTGTTAATTTTGTTCTAGCATGAATGCAAAACATATTTTAACATGCTGTCAAAATGAGATACTAAGAATGTCAATAAAATGACACTAAAATAAATGTAAATTTAGATTGCTGTCACAAGTGGCTGCTTGGTTTTGTGAAGATGTTAGGTTGCTATAGCATTTTCCATAGCAACTTTGCATCTTATTACATAAATAATCCCTCAGTGTCCTTAAAGCTTACTAAAAACAGGATTAAATCTATTCTCATATGTAATGATCCTGCATAAAACCTTATCAGTATGAAATACCCAGAAAACATAACAAAATGTAATCTAGACAATAGTATTTCTGGCAGTTGCAAAGCATCAAAGCACAACAGACTTGTTTTGTAGTTAACGGGACATCCTCCTAAAACCCATATCAGGGGAGTGTCTTTGAAGTGTGTATTTCCTCTAAAAACTGAAAGTTAGGTTTTTAACCCCTTCACTTTTTTTGTCTTCAAGACCTGTATAGACCTTCATCCCAAAGGCAATGTGCTGGCCCAGAGAAAATACCCAGTACTTGGGACAGGATGAGGCTGCCTTTTTTCCCCAGGGCAGACAGATAGCACCTACCTCCAGCCCTGATTCATCAAGGCATTTCTGCTAAATTCAGCTGCACAAGTAGTATTATTAAAGCCAAATGGACTTAAAACTAGGGGTGTAAAATTAGGCCCTTGCCTACATGCTTCCTGGATTTCAGCCTATATTTGTAAAAGTGGTGGGAAAAATGGAATGCATTTTAAGGCAGAAAATTGGAGTCAGCCTGATGATAACAGCTCTGAACTGGCATGCTGTGAAAGACACTACAGCAGACTTTTCCCTGCGTAGAGGGAGTAATCATCTTGTGCTGCTTTCTAGTGATCATCCCTGATGGTCCCTGGGAGCAAAGCTGATTGTCTCTGCTGTGTCCAGAGCATCTCCATTTGAAGGCAAGTTACGCCACTCACAGAGCTCAAAAAGGGTTATTCAGCTGTCTTCTCCAGCTAGAGAGGGGACTGTGTCAGTACAGTGACAATTCAGTTCTTCAGATTTAAAATATGTTCTTTTTGAGATGGTTTATAAAACCTGATTAGCAGATTTTGCTAACAAGCTTTATTTTCCTCTGCATACGTGTTTATATGTTTATTGCCAAAGGGCTGATTAAGGCACCAGCTGCTAATGGCTTTGAAAGAGCATTGATTTATCTGAGGAATAAACCAATGCCAGCCCATTAATTTTTGAAGTAAATATATCTTGCTATTTTACATTATCTTTACCAACAAGTGTTTAAAAAGAAGATGGGCAAATTATGGGCTTGTTAAATATTGGTATTGCTTTCACAAAATCGAATGTTAAAAAGCATGCAGAAGTAATGACAGAAAAATAAGACTGGGTTTACAAGAAAGGAAGGGACAAATATCTGGTCCAGGGAATCAGTAGGAAGAGGAAGACCTGATATGAGGTGTGCCATGACACCAGGCCAGCCAGCCAGAGGAAAAGGAAGAGCAAAGCTCAGCTGGGGCTGAGTGATTTTCATTCAAAGTTGTAACAAGCTGTAGAAAGCTTTCCTACTAAGTTTAATCCAGCTATAAAGCACAGTTTCCATTACATGTGTGCATCTCTGCATTCACACGAGCTTTAAAGAAAGCAAAAGAAGATTGAATTGCAGAGAAAAGATGAATAAGCATCACGCAGATCACTTTGGTGTTGTTTCAGGCTTTCCTTGAAGACATGCCAGGCTTGCAACTTTCAGGATAGACTTATGGACAATACCACAAAGCCTGTTTTATGCTGTGTGCACAGGGGTGCGATTGTCAAATCCTGACTTTCACAAGGACTTATGCTCTTCTGTCAGATGTACTGCCCACTGTTCGGACTGTCTCCTATGGCAACTAACTCTGCTGTTGCTGCAAAGAGGACACATCGGTTCAGAAGAGTGCTTAAAGATACAGGCTGCTGTTCAAGACATGAGTTGCAGTGTTTAAATTTGGCACCTACTTTGTGTATGTTATGGTATCCTGCCAACAAGTTCTTGTATGTTCAGACTGGGCATACACTGTTTAAAGTGCAATTTATTAGTTGCACGCAGTCCCCAGGATGTTGTTAAGACATGTCATCACAGGTAATATGACGGTGGTGAAATGCTCCAGTGTCCAAAGTGTGGGCTATTCCAAGTATATTAAGCCGGAGACAGCCTTGTTCCAAGGTGTTTATCATCCACATGGAAAGAACAGGCCGTGGGTGAATGAACAGACATATCATTGCCTCCCTTTGATACTGAAATACCCCAGGTTCATTGATTTGTCCTGTGGTGAGATATGTAGATTAGGCCCAGGGCTCAGCGATCCCAGCCCTATCATTCCTGTGTCCGTTTTCAAGCACTGTGCGTTTTCTCTTTCCCGCAGTGCCAACCGCTGTCTATCACTGAAGTTGGAGCTGGAATTAATGGCATGTTGCGGAGAACTGCAAAAGCAAGAGATTAACCCACCTCCCCTTAAAAGTAAAATTACAGGTGCCTTCTAGGCATAAACCAAACTTCAGCTCTTTTCTACAACACACAGCTTCACTTCACTAATTCTTAAAATTACTTTGGAGGCTTTTACATGTGGATCCTTACTCCCAGTGCCAGCAGGTGGGAGATGAAGCATCCATAAATCCTGATCGTTCTGAAGATTTTCCTATATCCTCTAGACTACAGCACAGAATCTCATTTTTTCCCCTGTGTTAATGCTTCAGTAGCTGCACCCTGACTTTCAAATGTATTAACTGAGTTGCCAATCATCATTATTATTTTTTTCTTAGCAATCTCCCAGCTTTACTTCAGCAATCCTCTTGTCCCTTTCAAACTCCAAAATCCACAATGCAGAAAAATCACTGTTTAAAGGCTGAATTTTGAAGAAAACATAATTCTGGAGGAATAGCTGTGCCCACAGGTCAGATTCACTCAGTCTCAGGTCAGCCTTTTGCCAGCTTTCCCCATAAAGCAAACGATTTTGGTCTGTGAAACCAGGAAGAATTCCTATAAATTAGGCATATATGCTGGTTCAGCTAACTTAATTTTTTTCCCTGGAGTGCTGTTTAGGAGGTCCTGGCAGCAGTCTGAGACGGCCTCCAACAAAACAAGCAGGCAGTGATGCCTCCCCTTTCCTTGAACATTCACCTTGCACATTCTAAAGAAGGGGGAGTACTAAGTAACACATAGGAGAATAACTTTTAAAACACCTGGAGGAGCAGAAGGTCTTTGTACAGGAGACAGTACCCCTGCTTTACACCGTGGGTTACAGAATGGAAGACAGGTCCAGGAGACCAAAGGTCCCAATTCTCATTCCAGCTCTGCCACTGAGTCAATGATATCAGTAACTAAGGATCATCAACAACTAGGAGAAGAGCAATTGGCAAATTAAGAAGAGGATTTGAGTCTAGAATAGAGCGATGCACTTTGCAATGAGTCCCTCTTGAGCAGTTCTGTATTGCCTCAAGAAACAAGCATGAATTTTCCCAAACAAACAGCCATTAGCAGATTTTTAATACAGAACACAAATTGTTCTCCTGCATGACTTCATATCTTTCATGGCTTGAAGGAAGAATGCAAACCATTCTTGCTAACTGTTTTTTCATCGTCTACCCCAAATCCATGGAATTTGTTGTGTACAAGGGCTTGGCTCACTGTAACATTGCTCTGAAAACTGAACTCCAGCAAGTCTGGATTAATAGTCAGGCACTGAGGTCCTCACACAGTCTCCGGACTTAGATGTGCTGCTCTGTGCTTTCAAATGTTGGGGCTAGAATCCACCCTCTCCTTTTCACAATGAGAGTTTTCAGATATTGTAGAAAAGAGTTTTCATTCTAATTCAGTCTAGCTGTGAGATGTGACACACTCAGCACCACCCTATATAAATGCTTGCAGATGTGGTGTTATTTCTGAATGAAAAAGGCTTGAGTAACAGAAGAAATTATACTGGGAGACTGCTGAAACTGCACACTTTAGTGAGATGGAATCAAGTCTTAGAAATCAATCTAATTTGTTGAATTATTTTGAAATTATGCCTTCTTATACCAGGGATGATTTAAATAGGTTAATTAACAAAAAAGACCTCACACAGGCTGTGGAAATCTCTGTTAACTGTTGCAGGTTTAGGGACAGTAACCTCCCAGCAGTGTTGTTCCCACCCTTGTGTAGATGGTAAATTCATTTGCCAGGCAAAAAAGTAAAGTCCTCAAGAAAGTCCTTAGGATGGCAGGAGAGGAAATCCAAAAATCTGGAACTATCCAAATCAGTTCATCACATCTGCTTCCTTCTGACGTTTTTGGAATTGGATTTTTAAGCTTGTATGTGTGCATGCCATCTTTGAATCTAAGAGGAACGATATATTGTGTTATTCAGGCCTTGTCCTCCCCATGGTTAAGGACTTATTTTTAAGAGAAGGGGTTAAAAATAAGGAAAGTGCCAATGTTTTCTTACTGTGAAGAATTTTTTCTTTGTGTTGAAAGACTTTAAAAGATACTCTTTGTAAAACAAAGGTGACCACGAATACAAATAGCTACTTGAATACAAATAGCCACTCCAGTGAGATAAAGAACTGGTTCTGGAATGACATACTCAAAAAGAGAAAAAGAGAAAAAGAAAGAAAAAGAGAAAAAGAGAAGGTGGCTAACACCAATAACAATTTTAAAAATGCTGTACATAAAAATGAAAAATATGTTTTTCTCTTACTTTATTTTTATTTGTCCATATTTTATACACAATACTTTTTATGTTATAACAAGTTTCCCCTATTGTCAATGACAGATGAATAAAATTCACATGCTTTACTTGAGACTGTAATGTTAGAAGAAGAAAGCTATAAAAAATAATTTTAGAACTGGATGACTCTGTGCAACAGGCTGGATCATCTCCACTAAGATCAAGAGGATGATGAATGGTGCAATGGACAATGATGGACAAGTACTCAAGTGGACTCAAATCGCTAAATTTTGATTTAGTATGCAACAAAGTACTGGGCTTGCTACTCTTGTCATTGAGGGGAGTCAAGTGCCCACGTTGTAACAATACAAATAAACTGAAGTATTCTGGAATGTGGTAGAAATATCAGATATCAAAACATTTGATAGAAATGTCCCTTTTATGGAAGAAAACCAAACATGCTTTCCTATTTGTGACACTAACCAGAGGCAAAAAGAATGACCCGCACAGCTCAGCCCTACATACGCACATGTTAAATCCAGCTAGACCAATGAATATTGCAGTTTGAAATGTCATTACTCCTTTTCTGGAGTGCAAGCTGTGGGTATTTCTGGCTCTACCTTCCCGTTGTAAATTCTGCTGACTTTTCTCCATAAGACTGGACATAGTCAAGGTAACATGATTAGACAATCATAAAAATCTCTGATTGCTAGCAGTACTTTGCCTGCAAAGACCCCTGTTTCAGCTCCAAGCATTCTGCTAATAGTCTCTAGAAAATTCAGACCTGTGCAATTAGCCATGTAAAAATTAAGGCCACCCTCTACATGTTGTATTGATGCATTTTTCTTTCAGGAAAAACATTAATCCTCCCCTCATGAGAAATGCCGTATGCAGTCAAAATTCCCTTGCCAGAATAACACTCCTTCCTTTGGTCTTAACTTCTGGATTAATTTGACCTCACAAGCATTTTGTCACAAGAGGAGTCAAAGAACACTTCTCTGTGGGCACTTGAACCCACTGAATATTATTTCCTTTCTTAATATGGTGTCTACATAGTGCCTAGATCAAAATTATCCTCATCACTGTTTCTTTCTGTACTACTTTATTCTTCTTTACCTTCTGCAAAGCTCACTGCTGTCTGGCTGTTTGCAGTCATGCTTTGGCTTTAGCTTCTGTAATTTTTCTTTTTGAAGATGAGTTTCTGAACAGACAAACTTTTGTTAACTTCTCACAACTTTGTTAGCTAATGTCAAGAAATCAATCAAAGGTTCTATCCAGATCATTTTACCAGTAAATTAGTAGCTTGTGAGCCATGTCCTTGAATGTCCACTCTGGATCTTGGATGTACTTGGACGAGGCTGAAAAACCTGCTTTCCTTTCCAAACATTACAATCACCCTTGTTCTTTTTTTTTTTTTTCTTGACAGCCATTTAATGTGTGTCAAATTAATGCAGCATGCAGTACCATATTGTAAAAAATGTATCCTTTAAAGTTAATTCCACAAAACATGCAGTTAAAATGGTGTAGTGTATTTGTTATACATTACTGTATATTTGCTGTTAAGAAAGGTAAGTCTTAGAAAATACTGACTGAAACAGAATTGCGATTGCTCTCATAGTAAGATGTTACTACTGTGGAATTAAACAGTATTATGCAAGACTGCAGACAGCGTGTTAAAGAAACATAATGCTTCCAGCCATGGGCAGAATTGGAGAGTTTTCATCATTATATTTCATAGCAGGTGACATAAACCTCCTAGACACAGCTTGTATCATTCAGATAACTAGTTTCTGAGGATTTTAAATAAGATAGTTTTATATAATCAGCTATTAATATGTCACTTCTCATATGTGAGTTTTTGTTTGCTTTTAAAAAAAGCAATAGTTATATGTACTTGGGGACATTACAGAGGATTTGGCTTTACCTGAATCATCTACTCGCAGCTTTTTACTAGGATTGTCACCACTGTCATCATCAGACATTTCCATCTCCTCTTCCCGGCGGATTCCCATGAGCTGTTCACTGTGAGCATTTCGGAGCTCCTAAAATCCAAAACAACCTTTTGTCAGTATTAACTTACATAAAGTCACTGCTTTATCAATAGTATTTGTTTTTAAAATTGCTCTTATTTTTAATTATACATAATTTACCATTGTAATTGTATTTATTTGGCTATGAATATTTATAAGAACAGTAGCACAGGGAATTCTTCATGTGGAAGAATTGAATTTATCAATGGTAACAGAAAATGAGAAAAAGTGGGTCTCCGTTTCAAGTGATGTTTGGTTCTGCTAAACACAGAAGAATGAAGTAGACTGATAAATTGCTAGCCTGCTTAAGATCTAAAGAATTCTTGTTTCTCACTGTTACTTGGGGTAGGGCTCCTCTGCTCTAATGTAGGTTTTTTCCATTAAAATTAGTTCCTACAGACACCTTTCACAGAAAAATAAAAAAAGCCAAGCACCTTAAAGCAATTCATATCCATAAGGTAACTATCAAAATGAAGTTAGATTAACTGCACCCTAAAAGTGCCTTATTCTGTTCTGAAAATTTCAGCGTCTTGGTGGGAAGCAATTGGCTGGTCTCTGGGGCAGGGTGTAGGAAACCTATGCACGTTTTGCTGGGGAAATGATCAGGCATGAGTGCTTTGTGGGAACCTAGAGTCTTTGTTCTCGGCAGAAAGGCTGGCACTGGTGTAGCGGCTGGCTTTCTAAAGGCAGCGCTGAGAAGATTGAAATAACTCTATTTTGTCCTAATAATCCTGTCAGGTGTAACACAGGGATGCTGCACCATGATTAGTGTAGGCCTTTTCAGCCTGCAGACAGCTAATTTTTCTGACGACAAAGAGTCTAATTCCCAAAGAGGTGGTTTGAAATCTTTGAAACAAGAAAGAGGTGCACGGAAGGAGGAACATTATTGAAGAGCCCAACCACAGCTCCATGCAATTAACAATAAGATATCAGAGAGGGACTGGATGAAAAAAGGAAAGGTGTTTCCCTTTAGCTGTACCCTTGGTTCATCAGGAGACCTCAAATACTCTGATAGATGTATATATGTCCATTAATCACAGCAAAGGCAATGAAACTAATTAGTGGGCTTTTATACAATAATTTCAAAATTAAAAAAAAAAAAAAAAAAAAAAGTGATTAGAATGGTAAATTCTCAACTAGTGTCTCATGCAATAAGTGACATCTCTGGAAGAAATTTGCAAGCTTATTTCCTTATTGGAAAATGCCACCTGCGCTTATTACTGGGGAATATTAACTGTATACATGAGCAGACATAAGCTTACATTTATTCTCTCTTTAGGGGATAAATGTCCTTGGTGCATCAATTTCTATGCTATCAGCAAAACCAATAATCTTCCATGGTGAACGTCAATGTGTATGAGTGTTTGCTTTGGGCTTTGGTTTCTAGCAAAGCTTTCTTAAAGTCAGAACACAAGGTTAGGTGATCAGATAATTAAACAAATCAGCAGATGGTTAGACAGTATGATTTAAATCAAAGATGCCATTTGGTACATTTCTGTCATATTTTGCATCTGAAAAACAGGCATTTCTAAAATATGTTGCTTCAGTGAGAGGCTTCACATGTATTTGAATCGCTTTTAATATCCTCCTTTTAGAAAAACAAAATACAATAATACTTGAAAAAGCATGTAGTTAATTCACATTTCAAAAGTTCAGCCCTTAAACATTTCGTTTTATTAAAGATTTAGAAGCCAGGAAATCGATGATACACTACATCCCTTTACGGAAAGTTGGTTTAAGACAGGATCGTCTTAACATAATTGAAATAAACTACCAACAAATCATACTTTCATACCTTGCTGAGTGATAAGACAAATATCAACACCCAACTTCCCAATTTTGAATTAAACCCAGGCTTTATCCACTACTTTTATGAAATATTTGTGAACAAAATGCAAAATACAGTTTGTAGCAATAAATTATGATAACATTTTATTTTAAGTGTCCCATTATTGTGAAGTCATTTGGTATTCACCATAATAGCACTGATAATAAAGAATTCATTTGGTATTCATGTGGATGTTACATTTAGTGCCATTGGTATTCAACTGTAATTTAGCATTAGTTAATGGGCACTTAAAATGTTATCCAAATGATTTATATCACAGCACTTTAGTGTTTCTCAAACTAAGTGTACAACACTTATTTTACAAGTATACTACAAAATAATTAAATAAGTGCACCTTACCTTCTAAAGTTTTTATTTTGAGACAGAGAAAAATCATTTAAAAGACCTTCATACTACCAATCAACATACTGTACTACATGAAGGTAAGCCAAGTGTATGTAAGTTGCTCATATTAAAAAAAAAAAAAAAAAAAAGGAAGAGGAGAGAGAGAAAACAAAGACAGTGGTACTTACTTTTTAACATACAGGCTCATAGCGTATATACTGAATTAAAAAACAAAGCTGGATGACCAAAACACAAGATGAGGTCTATCACTTCCTTTGCTGCCACTTGCAGCAAAGAGAGTTAGAATGCTATTTCCGCTGCTCATGCTTATGACAGTCACACATGTATGCTAATCCTTGTGGTATTATGATTACATTTATACTATTTTCTTTGCAAGCAATATACTTAGAATCAATGCAAATGATTTATTTATTTTTCTATTTTTTTAAAGACAAACATAAGAAAATGGGAAGAAGTATGTCATAATTCTGGACTTATGCTTAAGTCACTATTTAGGAAAGAAATTCTCTTATTTTATTTTCAGGCAAAGTATCTTACAATTACCATGTGATGGTACAACCAGAAAAAAAAAAAAAAAAAAGTGCCATAGAGTCCTTCTTTTAGAACCAGGTCACAATGACTCCTACAAAGATGTTTTTCTTAAATAATTCTTAATTCTATCCTTGGTTGAAAATAGTGTTACTAATTTCACTACTTCAGTTCATTATTTTAGATAGTAAACATATTCCTCCAATGATTTCCCAAATCTTGCATGAAAAATAAAAACACGTTGCTCTCTGTCTTAGTGTTATTTAATGACTCTTATCATAATGAGAGCAATGGGAGCAATTCATACTGTAGATGAGCCTGTATAATGGCCAGTTGATTAACAGTTAAAATGGTAGCCGTAAATATTGCTGAATACACTATGTCCAGCTAAAATCACACTCATTCTGTGTCAATCCAGCTGTGAGATGATGGATAGGAAGTAATAATAAAATCACCAACCTCAGAATGCTTTCGCCAAATGTCTATGTTCTTTCGCTGGGCTTTCGAGAAATGGTCCCAAGCTTTTTGTCTGGTAGAAGCGTTGAAAACGGCGACAATCTGCTCAACTTTGGTGAACAAGGAAGTCAAACAAGACAAGCAATTTATGTTGTGATCACTATAGAGAAGCAAAGCAAAGACACTAGGAGTCTATGGATGATGTCATTACTGAAACAACATCATCAATATCCATCCAATTATGTGTCTTTTGTACTTACATTTTATCAATGTTGGAGATGTCTCCCTTCAAGTCTGTCTCCATTACTTTAGTCTACACATCTGAGAACTACGTACCAAAGAACATGCATGCAGCTGCTTCCCAGTGATGTCTGCTAAAACCTTTTGTGCAGCCATGTGCCTTTGTGTTTGTGGCTATAGGCATGACACTCAAGGCATAAACCTGACTTGTGTTCCCCTGCTGCAGCTGTGTATAGATGAGCTGATTGAACAAACAAAAGCATGAAAGAAAAGCAAGTTCTGCTTTCAAGGGTGGGTATCTAACAGAAGGAATTTGCCAGCAGATAGGAAACACTAAAACATATTTAAATGCTGCACACTATAACTGCAGCTGCTGCTTCTCCTTTATTTAATATATAGAAGCTCACCTGTTGCAGATCATTTTGTCCCATGTCCATGGCCTATGTATTTTTATGTATATGAACAGTTACATTTTTGTGCAAGTGAGGAAGATATGTGAAATGGGCTTCCCTCATTCAACTCTAATGAATTCATTCTGAAGCCAGGTATCATTGTTTAGAACAATTATCTGGGGAAATTAAGATCCATAAGAATTTAACTATTTGTTCATCCTAAACCAGAACCTTTTCTCCCAACCCTACTTCATTTCTCTTCATTCTAGTTGCAAGCAATGTTGTCCTTCCACAGCAATGACCTCCCTACAAATGATTAGGCCAAGATGTAAGTTGCCTTCATCCTGGCACTGCTGACTACATGACCATTATGAAATCCAGATTTTTACAAATGACTTGGGCTGCACTCCTCAGTGAGCAGCTGTGCTGACCTATGAAGTGAAACTCTAAAAAGCTTCAAGTCTATTAAAAGTTTCTTGACTACTGACCTCTTTTTGGGCTGAAATAATGTTCAATATTTTACAAAGATGTGTTTGCAGCACCTCCTTCTTCCCTCCTTCATTGAAGGAGAAGGCAGTAGAAGTGCTGTAATGACCTCTGATCTGGCCTCTCAGTTGCTTGACAGCTTCTCTCTCCTCTAGTCACAGATGTGAAGGATCTTGCTATATATCTTCCTTAAAATGGTGAGGTCACCTAATAAGTCAGCTGTAGGTTTTTCACCTTTAAATCTGAAAAATAACCTCACTCAATAACCACTCAAATTGAATAGGAACATTTTATTTTTTACCACTTTTGCAGGCTGCTTACAGACTCAGGAGGTTGCACTGAGGTGGGTGTTTTCACCTTTTCTCAGGTGACAAGTGATAGAATGTGAAGAAATGGTCTCAGCTTGCACCAGGGGAAGTATACACTGGGTATTAGGAAGATTTTCTTCATGGAAAGGGTGGTTAGGCATTGGAACAGCTGCCCAGGGAAGTGGTGAAGTCACCATCCCTGGAGTAACTTAAGAGATATGTGGATGTGGCACTTAGGGACATGGTTTAGCAGGACTTGGTAGTGTTAGTATGATGGTTGGACTTGATGATGTCAATCTAAATGATTCTATGATTCTGAATATGGAGTATTTTATTTGCAACCATCATGGTTACTTAATTAACTTGTAAAGAAATAAATGTCTTTTTAAAATTAAATCTTATATGTTGTTTACACTAAAGAAGTTGACTCAAAAGTGCTGTGATGATCTGATCCATTTGTGATTCATTCAGGTTTTAATAGGAGATACTATAATTTCAGCATATTAGAACTTGCTTGGAATGAAGGGGGATGTATCAAGGAAGTTATGAGGTGTATATTTATTCAATTAATTTGAAAAGAATGAAAATGCTAAAGCACTCTATTATTATGCGTATAGAAACTGAGGCTAGAATTTAATTACTATCATTGTGTTGATGACCCAGGTGCTCAGAAAATCGTGCTTAATTAACAACCTGTTTTTAGTTTGCAAGGGGAAATTCTAGTAGAAAAGATTCACAAAGAACACCAAAGATTTGTGAAATAGCTAGTTTTCCATTTTGTGCTAATGGACATTAATAAGATCATCTGATTTTTTAAACACATTTGAACTTTGAAGTGTTTAATTTCCATTCTCTGAACTAAGATTTATCAGAAGTCATTATGTTATCATTTCAGAAACTATCCTCAGTGAAAACACAAGATAGGAAGATGTCAAAGAGTTTTTCGGGCATAACTGCAGTAGACAGAATGAAAAGCAGAAAAAGAATCTCCCTCTGTTACATAACTCTCTAGATTTTTTTTTTTTTTTTTTTTTTTTTTTTTTTAAAGGAAGTAGAATAGTAGAATAGTGTGAATATTAGAGATACTAAAAATTAAGGAGTGTAAATAAATATTGTCCAACAGACAGCAAAGGATAATAAGGCAAACGCAGGGGAAAATATTAAATGCCCGTTGTAACTCATGTTAGTTAATAGTAACTAAGATTTAGAAAGTTCTTTATGCCTACAGTTAGGTTGAGTTGCCCTTCCCATTTTCTCACACATTATTGCATATTGTGCTCACTAAGGATGTGTGTGAAAGCAAAGTCATACTCTGAGCTCAGCCAAGAGTCCTCAGGCTGACCAGTCTTGACTCTGAGCCTTAAGGGAAAAGACCTGTTAGGCCTTAAGGAAAAAAAAAAAAAAAAATCGTATATATGTCAAAAAACAGTGTCCACTGCTATGTATTCAAAGAAATTATCAACATGTATACAGCAATTTAAATATAAACTACATCTTAGGCTATGAGGTGTTACAAACAACAGATAGGAATGCCCAACCTAAAAGGTCTCCAAGCATGACATTAGAGATAAAGAGGAGTCAAGACCATTGTTAGACCATGGTTTGACATTACAGGAAAGCAGCTTCATGTCTCCTTGTACTGTACCAAAATCCCAGGTTACTGTTTTATGAGCTGCCAACCTAGTATACATGCATTCTGCAAGTTCACAGGTTAGGTTAATTAGATTGTTTGTAGGTTAATTTACATGGTATTGAAATTCATTTGTTCTCTCACAGACAACCTGAAAGCCCAAATATGGAATAACTCCTGTGCTCTGGCTAATTGGTAGACAAGACTTGATGTACCTACACCTGATCAGGAACAACTTTGCATGGGTAAGTACACCAGCAGCATGAGCCCACAAGGAGAAGCCAGGAGAGCTTATATCATCTGAGAAGCTCTCCATTTAACTCATTTTTCTTCCATGCCTGGGTAAGATTTGGCCAAAGAGAGGCCCTAATTTTCAGGCTGTTGGCTGACCTCCAGAAGGAAATTTCCAAAATGAAATAATAGGTCATGCCTATCTCTCTATGGCACCTTGAGATCTAGGATGTGCTGCACTATCAACTGTGACTAGTAAGTAGAATTATTAAGTAGCATGAAATATTCATTGTCAAACATCTGCTGGTAAGTTCCATGCTATATCAAATTTTCATTGACCATATGCAAAGCTGTTTCCTTGCTAAATTAGGCTTTAAAAAACACATTGTTCTGGAAGGGTCCATGCCATGTCATTGTTTTTGTTTTTTTTTTTTTCCTATGAATATAACTTAGAGTTTATAAATAATTGCATCTTTCCTAATGACTTATTCTGTGGCTGGTAATTTATGTGGCCTGTTTCAAAGGATTTTATGTAATTGTTTTTCTGCTGATGTATAAATAATGAAAAAGACCCAAACATCTAAGCCTAGAATAATATGAAAGTGTCAATATTTAACAACTGCAGTGTAACTACAAAACTGTTTATTAGAGGTATAAGCATATTAAATGTAAGTTTAAATCTCAGTTTTTATTGCCATAATACCTGCCACCGGAATAGAGTATTGTTATCAAATGTAAATGTAAAAACAACCAGAAAAACTAGAAGCAACACTAACAAGAATCCCCTAAGTTATGGTAGTAGGATTTTCATAGAAGACTGGATTAAAGGGAAAACTAGAATATCTCCATGGGAAGAGACAATTTGATACAGGTTATTTGAAAATGATACTACTAGAGAAGAAGAGAAATAAATGAGAACAAATATATAGCTGTATCTGCAGATTAAGGGACAGAGAGAACAGTTTTACTTTCCATTACATTTATCAAGCAGGCTATTTTAAATACAATTTAGTGAAGGCTGAAATTCTTCCTTGTGTTTAGGAGACAAGAGGTAACCATTTTTTCCTTTGCCAATTGTGTTATCAGCTGCCATGTATGCACGATAATTTTAAATTTCTTTTATGGAATAATAAACAATATCAGCAACCAAATGCTTTATGACACCACAATAAAAATGAAACAAAATAGAAACTGAAACACAACATGTTAAAATAAAAACAAAAGATCTTCACTGACAGATAAAATAATCAGATTTCATACATAATTTCACTCAAAATTCCACCAATTTAGGATACGGGATGAAAAGGGCTTTGAACTAAATTACTGTAAGTGCGGGAGTAGAATATATGGCAATTTAGCTCAGAAAAAATCTGTATGAGCACAACAGTTGACATGCGGGATAAAAGAAAAATCCCACCCATAAAATTACAGTGTAAAGGAAACTGTTATAGTAAATGTATAACATGCTTTTCAAATACAGATTCGCAGCACGGGGAGGATATAGAGTTGGCATGGTTTGGGTCAGAAACCTCGTTGCTGAATTCTGAATAAGTAGGAGTCTGCCAATCAATTTGGCTCCAAGCCCAGCAAACCAAGGAATTACAGTAGTCAAGGCTAGATGCTATAAGTGAATGAATTAGAGTCTCCAGGTCAATTCTGGATAGAGAAAAAAAAAAAAAAAAAGAAAAAAAAAAAAAGGCATATTTCTGGCAACAGTCCTGAAAGGCATTTGGTAAAATGCTGAACAGACCTTAGCACAAAGTCTAAAGCTAAAAATGCACGTAGGCAAATGATATATGACATCAACAAGAGAAAATGTAGATAGATTGCAGATTAATGACAGAAATATTTTTAATTATTCTGGGTGAAACCCTCAGCCTCTGAGTTATGCTATTGCTTACTTTCAGAAAATATTTTTTTTCCACATATTTACAGCTGAAAGTCTGCAGCCCCTCCCTTCTATCCAATTTGCATGCCACAGAGGGAGGAACAGATATGACTGACTCTGACTGGCACAGGTGGGAACCATCAAAGCTGGAAATGTCACCCTGGAAAAGACTGCAGATAGTGCAAGAGATGGAGCCTAAATTAAAATGAACCAATGGTCATCAGCTGGATAGTTAAGCAAATGTCATTATAGGTTTTTATAACAAAGACAGACATTTTAAAAGCAATGCAAAATCACTTATCTTCCACAATTAAATGCCAGCCCTGTTTTGTTTTGTTTTGTTTTGTTTTTGAACAAACAAACAAAAAAGCAAAACAAGCAGAAAAAGTTGAAAGCACATTAAAAAGAAGCTGAATTGTGGCTTCAACTCCGTAAGAAAATAGCAGGCTATTTTTTGGTCTTCTTGCTGTCTGTGTGGGTGTAGGTTCCTTAAAACACAGCCTGGTCTTAAGACAGGTCATGGTAAAGGAGAAAATCACAGGGCCTCTCTAT
The DNA here is from genome assembly GCA_011076525.1 of Nettapus auritus. Taxonomy (NCBI): domain Eukaryota; kingdom Metazoa; phylum Chordata; class Aves; order Anseriformes; family Anatidae; genus Nettapus; species Nettapus auritus. The sequence goes on from CM021765.1 coordinate 174,261,398, forward strand.
TTTATCTCCAATTTCTACCTTTTTGGAAAGGCCAAGGAAATGATGCCTCCAGTGATTTACCTCCCAGATTGTTCTGTTGTCCGGGGGTGAGTTTGCAAAGCTGACGTCCCTTCACTTGCCCTTCTGCCAACATCAGTATGAACAATCAAAACCACTCAGGGACTGTTCTCATTCACTGAGGCTAACTGGCACAATGTGCTGAGTGTCCCTGGAGCAGCAAACCCTCTTCTCCACAAAAAGATACTTTTAGGGAAACTACTTTGCCAGCATGAAACTCAAAACTGTATGGAAAAAGCTTACCAGAGGCAGAAGGAAGTTTTCATATTCTATCTACCTTATGTCACCTATCTGAACACTAGAAAGAATGAGAAACCATGTAAGTTTTCTCTTCCTAAATTACTATATTGTTTCTAGATTTTTCTTTCCTGGAGAGACCAGGAAGAGGTGTACATGAGTTGGTAACAGCGTCCCACGTCCTGGTGCTCTCCTAGATTCATGGATGTGGCTCTCCTATTTGCTATCTGAACACTGCTGTGCTTCTCACTCAAAAAGATGTCAATGCCCCTTTCTGCTGAAATACCTAATTGTTTAAAAGACTCTAAGAAAATATGAGTACTAAGAGTTTTAAGTACATAACATTATGTATATCTACCTATTTAGTTTTAGCCTACACATACACATACACCTAAAAATAATTAGATAAAATAAAAGAATCTACCTCTGTGTATTTTGCTGTCCCCATTCCCTTTGCTCATCCATCTGACTCAGACTAGTATTAGTCAACAAGCTGTTGGGGGTTATTAAGAGGCTGAGTGGGCATCAGTGGTCTACACGGGAGTGATGCAGGAAGAAATCACTTTTCATAATATAATAAGATTTTCTCACTTAGATGAAGTACAATCCCCCAAATGCTTGTTCCACAGCACAAGTGATAATTCTTTGCCTTGTAAAAAGATCCAACCTCAGTGTAAGCAGCTGTTCATTTTTTTTTTATTATTATTTATTTATTTATTTATTTTTTTCAGCTAAGAAACTGAAGAAAAGTGAAAGAAGGGGCATTATGGGGATACTGAAAACTCTCCATTTGCAAGATTTATAATGAAAATTGCACTGCTACTTGCCTGAGGTATGAATATCAACAATTAATGGTTCTAGAAATGGGAGAATATACCTTGTTAGACATGGAAATAAAAATATACACTGATTAAATATAGCACAATTTGCCCTGCAAGGTATTGCTAGAAAATCAGTCTACAAAATAAGCTTTGAAAATCTTTTCAGTTGTGAAATGTAGTTTAATTTACAACAAAGAAACTGACAGCTTGGTGTAACAGCGAGTGCTGGCACTGTGCCATGTGATAAATCACTTGGACTCAACAAGACCACTTCACCTCCATGTCATTTCTCAAGAAAAAAGAACCTGACATCAGGGCAGCACAACCCAGTAGGGCAGGTACAAATGTACTGTACCTGCTCTTTTAATGCCACCATCTTATATTACATAACATTTTATAGACCTTGTCTAGACATCCAGAATACAAAAGCAAAAGACAAAGCAAAATCAAACCAAAACACTACCACCACTGACAAGAACAAAAACAATAAAAAAGCTCACTAACTCGAAGGACGATTAAGTGAATGTCACTTTCTTCATCAGTTTGACAAGATTATAAGCCGTCCTGAATGCACTGCATTTAATTAGCTGTTCTTATTTTTATCTATTATTTGGTGAACCTTTTTTTCAGTTCTCAGTTTTAAAAATAGCAAAAGTAGGAACAACTACTTTGGTAAAGCCATCACAAAAAAAAAAAAAAAAAAAAAAAAGGAAAATAAAAAAAAAGAAAGAAACCCCAAAGGAAAACAAACAAACAAACAAACAAACAACAACAACAACAACAAAAACAAAACAAAACAAACAAACAAACAAAAACAACAACAACAAAAAAAAACCAAACAAACAAGGGAACCCTGAGATGAAGTACTGAAAATGGTGAAGAACTGAGATGATGATGATTGAGCTCTGGCAGGTCCCATTAAGTGAAGTGATTCTCTCTAAATGATAATTGGCCAGGGATCTTGCAGCTTAGGATGTTACTTGGAGATCAAGAGGGCTACATCTATTTTAGACATATATGTTTTCTTTCGCTGAAGAAAGAAAGCAAAACAGAAATAATAATAATAATAATAATAATAATAATAAAGTTGTCTGACACAGGTTTGTGTGGGAACATTTACTTCTCCATTTGCTGCCATACCTTATGTTTCCTGCCCTACCATGAATTGTCAGCTTATCCTTTTGTTTATTGCCTCCTTTCTCATCTTATTTATGGATTTTTGCTCCCTCTTGTTGCATGACTCTGTCTTCCCCTCCCACTTATTCTATCCCTTTCCCAGACTCCCATCTTTTTCTGCCCCCATCTTTTTCTGCCCCCTCTGTCATCATCATGAACTACAACATCTGGGACAAATCCAATGATATGACATGAAGCAAGTGTCTAACCTACTGAATGGAGTAAACATTACAACCAACCACAGTTGCATAAGGTTATTCATATTCATATTCATATTTACAAGGTTTATTCGTTCACTTAGAAGCAGCCTGAAGAGTGTTAGATGTGTAAGCCACATAGTATGTGGCAATTCAGAAAACCTCTTGGGTGAAACCTCCATCTTTCTGTCCTTGTTCCAACGCCTTATTCTCATCTCTTATCATTCGTTTCCACATGACTTTTACAGTTCACCTCTCATCAGGCCCCTCCCCCTATCCCTTGCTCAGCAAGGCAGCTTAAGCACAAGCACAGATTTCCACGTGATTTGAGCACATGCCTCTTTTCTTTGAACCTTGCTACATAACATAGGAGATCCTGCAGGATTCAGGGGAATGGGAAGAACTGTGAAAATGGGGTCTTAGCCTCTCTCTTGGGAGAGAGTTCTTTTATTCTGATGTAAAGCACCATGTATATTTAATGGCCTACATAAAGAAAAAGAAAAGTCTTAAAAATAACAGGACAAGAGCTTCTGCTGAAATTCTGGCCACACTTAAATCGATAACTAAGATTCCTATTGACTTCAGGTGGAGTGAAAGCTACAGACAATGGAAGGAACAAAGCAATCCAAAGAATATGAAGTACAAAGGAAGAAGCTATCTGAAACACTACAAGTTGCAACCACAAAGGCTTATACTGCCAGAAAACAGGGAGGAATTATAAGAATGCGAAACAAAATAGAAATGGAGTCTTTCATCTCTATTCTCTGCCACGGCAGATGCATCCGGGATAGATATGCTTTTCAGAACATGTGTACATGAGATAGGAATTGGGAGGGCAAGTAAAGAAGAATAGAGATACCCAGCTGAGCTTTCCTGGACAAATTATCAGTATAGAAGCAAGCAAACAGCATGCTTACTAAATGAGCTAATCAAAAGGGACTGGATGGATTGTGGATGCTATTTTGTATTTTTTTTTTTTTTTTTTTTTTTTTTAGAAATACATCAAGGTAGAAAGCAATAGTGGCAACTAATGTCATGAATGATTACTGTTTTTGTTTGTATTATAATGGTACTCTATGACACCAACTGAGATCTGGGCTGCACTGTAAAAACACATTATATGACTCAATCTCTATCACAAAGAGCTTAATGATGACCTAAAAATTGCACATAAAGTAAGCTCCTATTTTTGAATTAGTCACTGGCAAAAGAAAGAAAGACTGTAAGACTGGACAACTAAAGAGCAGGAAAATCCTTTTAAAAGTTGTTATTAATGCAGAGCAATTGAAAAAATACTCAGAAAGCATGAATGCATATAAAAAGTCTGACTGCTAAGAGAATTTTAACTAGCACACTAGTAATGAAGCCAGCTGCATTTACAGTGCTATGAGGATATGCTAAAAAGTTTAAGGATTATTGGGAAAAAAGACTGCAGTATGGTATTTAAGGCAAATCCAGTAAGATGGTGATTTTAGCAATCACCAACATATCAATGAAAACCCTACCTCTTCTAAAGTAATAGAGGAACTTTTGAAGTAATACTATAACAAGAAAAACAAAACTTATTTCAATCCATTTTTGAAGAAAGCTCAAAAAGGATTTTTAACATTTTTCTTCCTTTTTTATTTTTTTATTTTTTTGTGTGTGTGTTAAAATTCAGATTCTGTCTGTGAAAGCACTGATAATGTTAAAGCAGATTAAATCACAACCACAGAATCACGGAATCATCTAGGTTGGAAGAGACCTACAAGATCACCAAGTCCAACCTTTGACGTAGCACTAACAAGTCCTCCACTAAACCATATCCCTAAGCTCTACATCTAAACGTCTTTTAAAGACCTCCAGGGATGGTGACTCAACCACTTCCCTGGGCAGCCTATTCCAGTGAGTAACAACCCGTCCAGTAAAGAAGTTCTTCCTAATATCCAACCTAAACCTCCCCTGGTGCAACTTTAGCCCATTCCCCCTCGTCCTGTCACCAGGCATGCAGGAGAATAGACCAACCGCCGCCTCGCTACAGCTTCCTTTATGGTACCTGTAGAGTGCAATAAGGTCGCCCCTGAGCCTCCTCTTCTCCAGGCTAAATAGTCCCAGCTCCCTCAGCCACTCCTCGTAAGCGTTGTTCTCCAGACCCTTCACCAGCTTCGTAGCCCTTCTCTGGACTCACTCAAGCACCTCCATGTCCTTCTTGTAGTGAGGGGCCCAAAACTGAACACAGTACTTGGGGTGCGGCCTCACCAGAGCCGAGTACAGGGGGACAATCACTTCCCTGGACCTTCTGGCCACACTGTTTCTTATGCAAGCCAGGATGCTGTTGGCCTTCTTGGCCACCTGAGCACATTACTGGCTCATATTCAGCCAACTATCAACCAATACTCCCAGGTCCTTCTCTGCCTGGCAGCTTCCTAACCACTCATCTCCTAGCCTGTAGCACTGCTTGGGGTTGTTGTTCCCCAGATGAAGGACCCGGCACTTGGCCTTGTTGAACTTCATACCGTTGGCCTCGGCCCATCGGTCCATCCTATCCAGATCTTCCTGCAGAGCCTTCCTACCCTTGAGCAGATCGACACATGCATTAACTTCGTGTCAATTATTGGGGGGGGGGGGGGGGGGTCAAGAAGAGAGGGAAACGTTGGATACGTCTCTGCCATTTGATAAAATGTCAGTGAACTGCAATATGCCACTAAGGTCCTTCAGCAGGGAGAGAGGGGAAACTCGAGGTGACAATCCTGACCTTTCCAAGGGGAGAAAAACAGAGTTTTCTGCCCAGATTTTTGATTCTCCTTTATTAATAGCCCTACTGAGTAAATTCAAAGGTAGCCTCAGATCCTGTATCATGAATAAAACTGCTAAGGATGCTTAGCAACAAATTAAGTTGATGAATTGCATAATTTCCCTGTTTGAGGATCTTTGGTTCCAGGACTTCTTCAAAGACGTATATCTCTCTTCCAGGTACATTTTAGATAAAATCCAAGAGCACAGGAAAGCAAACAAGCTTGCTGGCATCAGAAAGGAGTGACAGGCACCCTATATATTGAACTGTGGAGTGAAAATTACTCTTTCTCAGTAGCAAGATGGAAAGAAGATCTACAAGAAGAATGGATTTGGACTAAACAGTTCAAATTTTAAGATCATTTTCAAAAAAATAAAAGTAGACCATGGCACATAGAGTTGTCATGAACTTCTTGCTGATGATGCTGTGTACTTGCTTGCTTACTTATTGTCTACACTCCAGTTACCCTGGATGCTTCCCCACATCATTCTTCACCCCTACCAGTGCAGGAGTACACCTACACAGGAGCTGTTAGATTCAGAGAACCACAGAATATCACTCTGATCAAACTCCTTGTAAAGCTGGTATACCACTCATACACACATGTTTTTTTGTTTCTTTGTTTAGTTTGTTTGTTCATTTTCTTTGCCATCACCATGGCTTTTTAGACAAAGGTGCATCGGTGACATAATGAAAATTGCTGTGTTTTTTCTTCTCAAAAGCCAGCTTGCTGTCCAGGAAAAAGTAGGGAATCACTTAGATGCTGTGTCTTTTCTTTTTTAAAAAAGAGTTATAACGTCATTTTTAACCACAAATATGAATTCTTATATTTTAAGACTACATAAGCTTCCCCAAACTACAAGGTTTTAATCCCTGATCATAATTAGAGCTGTACCAAGAAAAAGATACTGACATTTTGGTTTCAGCTAGTGGCAAAATCTATTTTCAGTACAAATAGCCTGTCAGTTCTAGTGAAGATTGCATCCTGTCACTTATAAAATGCACTAAACTTTTTAACAGCTCTGCTTTCTGCTTTCACTGCTTATTGTGATGGCGTGATATTTAGTAGCTGAAATGAAAATAAAATAAAGTAAAATAAAATAAAATAAAATAAAATAAAATAAAATAAAATAAAATAAAAGGTGTCAGTGTGTAACTTGTCCAAGCTTGTCCATGATGTCCCCTGGAAATATCAGGATGGCCTACTGGCCCAGTTTGAGTGCTGGGAATTGCTACCTTGGATTGCCACTGGCTTTCCTAATGCTAGCAGTAAGGTTGTTACTAAGCCATTGTGAATAAGATTTAGGATGACCATTTTTAGATAGGTCTAAGTGATTTAGAGGTCTACATCCTGGTTTTTAAAACCTGTGTCTATCCACACCTTCAGGCCTTTTACACAGGTTGTAAATCCCTAGTGATTATCTGTAATTAACTGTGGTGGGTTAAAGCTCAGGCTTTCTACAATGTACAGGGGAAGGGCTTCACACTTGGGAGGGCATATAAGGTTCCTGCTGTAACTAGCTGATAGACTATGCACATACATCCCCTGGATGGAGATGTGCCATAGTGTGTTCTCATTTTGCTGTGTAATAAGGAACAGGGAGACACCTTCCTCCAGCTGGGATTGTTCTGGATGAGGTGCCTGAAAGCCTTCTCTGAAACACCCTATGGTGATAAACACTCCCTTCCAGAGCATCCGACCTCACCATTTAGCACACTCTTGGAAGGAGAGAGGCTTAGCTTCAGTTCCTTCCCTAGCATTCAGGGTGTTTAAAAATATTTTCCCAAAAGATCGTTCCAAGCATTAGGCACTGAAATTTGCTGAAGGCCATGGACAGAATGACGGTGAAAGCTACCATGTGAAAAGGAAGTAATCTGTCCACAATGCTCTTGGACAAAAAACACACTCCCACTGTTCCCCATAGCACGTGAGAGACTTATTCATAGCCCCTGATATGAACTTGATGTCTGTGCCCCTTCAAGATACATCCATTAGTAAGGTTGACAAAAGCAGATCAACCAAGTATAATAACATGCTCAGTACCTAACCAAGGGGCACTTCTCTTAATTATTCTATGTGTCTGTGTTTGGGGGTACTTCTATCCCACTGTACGTCTGGCCCTTGAGATAACAAGTTTATATTTGAATATGGGATTTTAGCTCTTCATTCACCTACAGGTACTTTTGAAAATGTCTAGGGACGCTGCACAAAGTAGTTTGAAACCTCAATAAGAAGCAGATGAAATTTACAGAGTAGGGATGAGAAAGTCAAAGGAGAGAATTGTAGCTTTGCTGTAGTCTAAAAAACAACCTAACACAGATGTCTCTAGGGCTTCTATTTTTCTTAAACATGAGGATCAACACGTATAAGCCTTAGGCTGAAAAGGTGGTTTGGGAGGAAATTAAAAGGAGATGCATGGAAAGGCAGGGAGCAGTGTCATATGTAATGGTGCTATGCAAGTAAAGTGGAAAAATTTAGAAATCAAACCACAAAGATGGAATGATCCATATTTTAACCATAGATTCAAATCTAGGAAAACTAACTAGCTAACTTAATACAAAGAAGAAAATAGACATTTTTCTCTTGTTATCCTTTAAATAACTGAAGAAACACCATAAGGAGGCTAAAAATCCCTGTAGAACTTAAATCAGGGGCTGTAAGTTGGTGGTGTGACAGCAGTATTATACTTTATTTTGCTGATTATCCTGGCACAAGTATCTTGGTTAGGTAATTAATTCATGTCCTGAACACTTGACCTGATTTTTTAGGGGTAATCCACTTGGTAATCTTCTAAATACCTGCAGGCAGAAATAGGTAGCGGGAATTTCAATACCTGTACTTCTTAAGTGTCTGGGCCAATAAGCTGAAATGTTCTGGCCACACTAATCCTCATTAATAAGAAAGCATTTTATACTGAGACCCACAAAGATGGCATATGAGTTCCAGGTGAGTGCACTTCTAGCCCATTTGCTTAACTTATTTCTTCTTCACTCCCCATACTATTCACTGCTACAATGCTGGCGTTTTTAGCTAACTCCTTGTTCTTCCCTTATGCAATGTCCTTCTGTGTTAAGATTGCACACAGTAAGTGAAATTAATTGACCCCAGACTATGCATGTGAAAGTTGGACATCTGGTTCTGAGATAGGCCCTCTAAGAGTCCTCTATGGGCAGCACAGAAAGTAAATAAATAAATAAATAAATAAACAAATAAATAAATAAATAAATAAATAAAGGCATCTCCAAAAGGCATCTCCAAGGGATGATTCATCTTGCTGGAAGAGCACTACAAGGGTCTGATGACTTGTCCTCTGGAAACACTTATTTTTCTCTGCTCACTGAAAAGAAGGCCCAGAGTGGTCAGCTCAGACTTAGACACCTGACATAGGTCACAACAGAGGAGCAACATACAGTATTTTAAAAATATTGTAATATCTATGTCAAATGGTCACAGAGCTACAGCATTACAATGGACTTTTGGATCCTTACTGCAGAACAGCAAAAATACTTTTTGTCACTCTGCAATATTTAATAGACCACATTCCTATTTTGGACACCTGTATTTTCAGATTCTTCTTCATAAATTGATGTATTGCAGTTCATTAGATAGGGCTGTGAGAAAACAATGGAAGAGGAGGCATAAAACATTCCTCATATCAACTCAAATACAAGAAAATTATTGAAAAGGGGAAGCTCATTTCACATTCTCCATGTTTAGTAATCTTAGGCATATACACGTGTAAAGCAAACATTATCCATCTGTTCATAGCTGGTTTGCAGAGAATTTTAATAAGACATTAATGCTAATAATGGCCAATGTTTATGATGTTTATAAAATAACCAATGTGGAGCATCTGGAAAGCTCATAAAATTTGTTCTTATAAAATCCACAGCGTGTAACACCTTTCCCTGACTCTGTGTTTTTGCTGACCTTGTCCTCAATGGCCAGACGTGCCAGAAACTCTCTTCTTCCAGGCCATTGCTGTGACTTTATCACTCTGAGACTCATGTTTTGAAGCCAGACCTACTGTCATTTCTGTAAGTTCAACATTCAGCACATTACAGGAACAAACCAGATAGCCAAACTGCAAGTTTCCACCTGAAACTACAGGGATCTCTATTTCCAAGTGACAGATGTTCCACAACAGTTGGTGACAAATGGGCTAATTTAGACAGATTTAAATAAAGTTCAGCCTGCCGACAATGGGGGATTATTTTATTTTATTTTATTTTATTGTTTGTTTGTTTGTTTTTTGTTTTTTGTTTTTTAAATGCATCTGAAGAAGATATTTCTGAATACTGGGGCTGGCTGTTGCACACAAAAATTGAACAGCATGCATGGTGCCCAAGTCTCTGCTCCGCACACTGTCTTTTAGTTGCTGAGACAGGAGATGATATTGCCTAGCAAATTACCAAATTACCAGGGGAATTAGCTGACTTTTAAAATTTACTCACTGAACATATGTCCTCAGAAACCAAACACTTGGCCCAGATTCTTTCTTACTAAATTCACGTGTCTAAACTCTGAAATTAGAAGGACAGTTGTCCTAGGGTTGAATTGGTCTTCTGAGGTAATGAGCTCTCCATCAACTATGCAGGAAGCTTTCAGGCACTTCTGGGCCAGAAAAATAGTGCAGAATAGCCTTTAGGGTTCAAGATTTTATGTAAAGATTAGAGGAGTGATTCAGAAATTGCAATGCAACAACTGCATTGCCCACCATCTGTTAAATTGTCCCAGTTTTTGTTTATAACTTGCATATTAAAGCTAGTTCCATGCTCCATGTTTCTGAGTATCATAAAACTTCTTGCTTGAGCATGACATTATTTCACAATTTGGGGGTTAGATGAAGTAGATGGGCCCAAAGATATTATATAGACATGTTAAAACTAGCAACAATGAAATCTCTTCTCTTCTCTTCTCTTCTCTTCTCTTCTCTTCTCTTCTCTTC
>CM021765.1:174271617-174423421 GCA_011076525.1 Nettapus auritus
CTTCTCTTCTCTTCTCTTCTCTTCTCTTCTCTTCTCTTCTCTTCTCTCTTTTTCTCTTTCCTTTGAAAAACACTTCTAGACAAATTTTGTGATTGCTGCTTTATGAGGGAAACCCATTAAGGTAACTTCATTGATTATATTTCTGTACTAAGGAAATAGCTGCCAGCACTAAATATTTAAGGCAGTTTATCTGCCAAATTAATACTGGCATTGTATCAGCTGAGCAGTCCTGATGCCAGCACTGGTACAGCATATTCTCCGACTGTGGGGATGGCCTGTCATGCTGTGAATATATCCCTAAGTTTCTGAATCCTACTGCCTTTCCCTAAACCGAGGCTAAAAATATAACCTAATTGTCCTCTGTTCTGTAATTGGTCTGAGCTGTAACTCAAAGGTTAAAAATCACTTTCCTCCACAAAACATGATCTTTTTCAGAGCAGAGAGGCTTCCGTCTGGTCCGTTCCTGAAGTGTTTTGCCTATGTAATTGTAGACATTATGCACAGAGCATGTCTTCATCTATTAATAATGATAATAATAATAATAAATAAAAACTACTGAAACTTTGCTCACCTTGAAAAATAAGCTCTTAGGAATGGTCCTTGTTCCTCCAATTGCCATAGAGTATGAAATAGGACATGAAGTAGAATATGACTGCATTGCAACTACTTACCCCCAAACAAACAAATAAAATGATAAAAAACCACTACCACCACCACCACCATCACTACAACACCACTGGACAAAAAGGAGTTACTTACATTGTGTCAGGATCCCTGTTAAGGCATTTTTAAAACTCTCCTTGGCTTGCTCCATCTCTTGCTCATGAGCTGCCTTTTCATTCATGAGCCGGCGAACGTGGCTGTTTGCGGACTGCACCATCGAATAAAACTGGTTTGCAGAGCGACGATTCACCTCGCCTCGCTCAATCCAGGTAAGTAGCACTGTGATGGCCTCCGAAAACTTGCTATCATCTAGAACAATCAAAGCATGGGTTTTAAATTGCAGACATAAATCTGCAGTCTGTCAAGAACATATTTTCTGCTCTGTGTCACATTAAAATCACCGTAAACCATGCTCGCAGTATATCATTTGGGGCAACTTTTGGGTCTTTTGTTCTATCAGATATAGGAAGCCAATGCTACCATGTGAAGCTCCATAAATCTTCCTTCAAGACTTGCCTTCTGCTTATTCTAATAGCTTTCTCACAATAAAAAGTAGCCCACATACATCCATGGGCTGACTCCTCTCTTTTGAAACAGCTCCCTTAAGCTGTTCAGCAATATGAAATGACCTTAGAGAGGAGTGAGGAGAACTTTATATTACAAGAACCACTGAAGAAATGAAATTTGTCCTTGTTAATCTTCTTGGCCGAAAGCTCAGTCTTGGAGATTGGGCTCAGCCTTACTTTTGTCAACAGATTTCACTACCATCACATTCTTAATTAATGAACAATGACTAGGCTGAACAACTTCTGCTTGAAGCTCTGATTAATTACAAGGAACTGCTTTGAACAGATGATGTGTCTGTATTTATTTTGTATTTTGCATTTGTCTGTGCTTTATTTTCAACATTTTTCTTAAAGGAGTCCAAATGAATTCAGGCAAATACCTGGATTACTGCTTTTTGATTAGCATTCATGTAACTGAAGTTATATTTCTCTGCAGAAAGATCAACAAAACCTGTTGGCTAAATTTTGTGCACTTCTTCCCCAGGTAATCTTATTTCCTCTGGCAGTGCTCTCAGTTTCCTCAGAAGACTCTTAACACAGCATCCATTGCACTTCTGGCTTCATCAGGATTAAGAGGACACATTTCTTTTTAAGTCCCATTTAGAGCAAACTGCAAGAAAACGTTATTACAACAGTGTCTTCCTGTGCAACCATTTTTTGTGCAATACTATTGCATTTTTTTTCTTAAGGTTTTGTTCTATAAAACTTCAATTTCCTGACAAATCATTTTAAACAGTTCATCTGGTCCTTTCTGCTTAGATTTCTTCATATATTTTAGATGATAGGTACACCTTTCTGTAGAAGGTATGCTGTTAAGGTATAGAGAGGTAGTATAGTTGTAGCCAAAAGACATTTAAAATGAAAATTGGAAAATGTTAAAACCAACCAACTGTGTTGGAGAATACAAAAATGTGGAACATCATTTCTAAGACTCTGCATACCATGTGCAAAGAATAAAAAAATACTAATACTCAAGTGATGATTTGGGCTCTTATTCCCAATCAGTAATCACTTCCCTAAAAGGTGAAAAGCTTAAAGTGCAAAGAGGAAAAGTGCCGTGCTCTGTGCCCACAGCCTGTGAGGAGTAGATTTTACTTTGCCTTAACTTTAGCATCTTATTAACTGAAACATGCTTTCAGCTATAGCAATGGGATTTGCTCTCTGCTGTCTGTGAATGCATGTTCACTTAATATCTCTGGAAAAAAAACTGCAAAATAAGAGCATCATAACATCCTTTCTCTGTATGATGATGTATCTATTGTGATTTTACATTAACACGTGATTTATCATCATCATCATTCATTAAGTAATTGTCTCTGGAGAGGAAGAGGCAGTTGGGGATCTTCATTTTCTATATTGTCCCCTTGGATTTGTCTCCACATTCTAGCTTCCCTGGATGTATATAAAGCAGGTATGCATTAAATGGCTCTGATGAGCGACGTTGTCTGAATATAGGCCTTAGAATAAATAAATGTAAACAAAACTTGTGCAAAACCTCTTTGCTGATACACAAAACCACCCTCCAAGCTTCAGCCTCCTGAAACACATAGGAGCTGGATGTCACAAATCCAATACAACCAAGAACTCACTCCTGGAACATAATGTTTATTATAATTACAGTACTCAATAAGAATAACCTGTAAGGGCTTTTGGGAAAGTTAGCATGCAATTTCCAACAATCTGTAGGATCAGGTCACCCTGAGGATGGCATCAACCCGTTTACTCCAATGATGTAACAGACTGTGAGTAGAGAGTAACTGCAGCTGAATGTTCTTTCTTTGTAGACATCATTATCTGTATCATCCCACATAATTTATCAACCAACACTAAAGCATCATTTTGAGTAAATTATTCCATTAAATCTGGGTCAAGACATGAACCTCTTGGTTGGGAGGGTTGGGAGAAATGGTGCACAGAGCACCTCTGGAGAGGTACACAATGACCTGTGAAGAAAAATTGTGCAGAACTGGGCAATAACATTTCACGGAGATGTATCAGGAAAATTCTTTACACAGAGACATTTTCCCTTTTTCCTACTTCAGTGTCTCCACAATACACAGCTCTGTGTTGTTTTGCTTCAGAATCTACATGAAGTGAAAACACTCCTTCTTTTGTTTTGTTTTGATCAGGCACAGTTGGTGTGTATAAGGGATGTACATAAACATGCCATCCATCTGCCAGATGGATTCAACCCATTTAAAAGGACATGCTGAAAACTTGTTTTCAACTTACTATAATGCGAAGGAGCTGCAGAAGACTGTGGGCTTGTTATGGTTAATTCATAGCTCTGTACTAGCAGGAAAAATTTTCATTGGTAAACATCAGAATCTTCATTGATTACATAATTAGAAGATACATTAAAAAATGCTAGAGGGTAATGTATTCACATCAGGAGCACATTAGTTAATAAAATCTTTTATCTACATTTCTAAAATTTCCTTATTTCACCTTCCAGAAATAGAAAAAATAGAAATATTTTTCTATTCCTAAATCAACTGCTCAGTGACTGGCTCAAGGTAACTCACCATGAATTAATTTTCTTCATCCAGAATGCAGGAACTCTTTCTGAGCAATCAGAGATTCACTTGGAAAATCAGATTTTTATACCAGAATTTTCGTTTATTTATTTAGTAGATAAACAGCAGAAGAAATGCAGCGATGGAATCTAATTTAAGCAGAACATGAACTATCTTATGATTGCAACCATTCATTAAAAAAATAAAACAAAACTCCTAATTCTGTTCTAAATTATTCCCTTGCAGTAAGATGCACATAAATATACAGTTTAAAAACATACTCTTAAAATAAATGCCTTTATATAAGAAATGCTCTCATACGTAATTGTTCCTTAAAAATAAGCACACAGCAAATTATTTCTTGCACTTAAATCATTTCTCCTCCAAGTTGCAGCACTTTTTAAGTAAGGTAGGATTTATTTCCTTCATGTCAACCTGGGTTTGTACACCCAGACTCCTGGTAGAGTCAATGGAAAGAGTTGGACACTTCTTGGATATGCTTAGTTGGTCCTGTTTTAGCTGTCTACTTGAAGGTTAGGCAAAATGTGCCTCAAAAGTGCCTGCTTCCCTCAACCAGCTGTAAAGGAAGCCTGGGGTGCCCTGCTCATATATTGACATCTCTGCAAGAGACATCAGCATTGGGTCTGAGGAATCCCAACTATTACACAAGTACACCAGTTGCAGAACACCCACTCAGATTTTGAGTACATGCGTTGAGTTTTCAAGTTACACAGCAAACTGTGATGCACACTGTGACTTTTTCATATACCCACCTATTGCTGGGTGTCTGTTGCTAGAGATTTCCAGGTGCTGCTAGACTAAGTCACATCCCTCTAGAGGTACAATACTTCAGAATCTTCTTATATGAACTGAAGATATTTGGCACTTAAATCCTAGCTCACAACTTAGATGAAATGAAATATAAAGAAAAGAAAATGCATCCTTATAGCTGTCTGGGAAACTGTCATCAGAGATATTTCTATGAAAAGAGGGAACAATTGTTGACAAATGTTTTGCATTTTTCTGCCTATAATTTGATGACCTCCAAGCAACACCAACAGGCACTAACTTCTTAATAGAAAAAGCTATGACAAGAACGACTAACAAATAGCAAACTGGGAAAAAGCATTGGAAACAAAGATTTTATTCTCATTTTATGAAGTTTCCCTGGTGTAACACTGAGCAGAATTCAACTCAGAGGAATCTAAAATTTTGTTACTATTTGTTTCTCAATGTTAAGCACCTTCATAAGGTGCTTTCACAACTGGGGTGATGGTTTATAAGGCCCTAGCTATTACAGAGAAGATCATTCTAAAGCCAGGCATTCAAACACTCTTATTACTATCATTTTTATATTTGTATATATATTTCAAATATAGCCAACTTTATGTATTTCAAGAATGACACTGTATGCTGGACTTTTAGCCAGGGCAAGATCATACATTGCAACTACAGTTGCTTTTAGCTTTGTCAGTATCTTCCCAAAGCTAGGCTTTCTCAAATGCTTGAAAAATACCTGAGATAATTCACACAACCCTGGGAGCCAGTCTAAATTATAGCCATTCTTCTATGTTGTCCTACTGGATGTGCTGTTGTCCAAAGTCAGCACATACTATCTCTTGATCCTAATCTCCCTCCCCTAATGCAGTCTCTTAGACTTGCAAAGAGATGGTTAAGGACAGGGCTGTTGTTCGTTATCTTAATGCCTGCACCTAGAGAGCATATGTTCATTGCATATGCTTTAGGTTGCATTAATGATCTCATTTTTCTCTGGCCCTTCTGTGAAATAGGAAGAGCTAGGTATGCCATTAGGCTCTGCCTGGACCAGAAGAAATCCAGTTAATAAACAACCCTTGAAGCTATCACTGCATCTGAGAATGTCTGTGCTACAGGGTACATCGAGAGGGGACAAGAGCCATGAGCTGTGTCCCATCCATCTGCCTCTGACTGACAGCTTGTCCTCTGCCAGCTGTAGCTGTGCCACAGAAAGATGTTGTGTCCCCTGCCTCAAACCCACCAGCTCAGCATTGTCCACTTGCTGGTGGTTACACGCCCCCAGGTCTGCCTGGAGCTGCCCATCTGACCACATCCCGCAGCCAGTTTGTCAAACCAAGCCCAGTTATCACAGGAAAGGGCAGAGGCCAGCTCAGGTTGCAGACTGCTTCACTCCATATAGCTGCAGCAGTGAGGATGCTTGAGCAATGTTACTGTTAATCTGACTTCTGATCTCATAATTTGTTAGACTATAACTAAGATTTCTAAGCTGCAAGCACTGAATTCAAAACAAAAAATGACAAATCCCAGTGCGTGTGGGTGAATCGGGTCAGAGGAAAGGTGTAGTAACATCACTCATCAGCAAGTTCAACCCAGCCCCCTGTGCATCAGGAACAATTTGCTTTCCAGCACACACCACTCTTGGTGCCACAATGATGACCTATTTTTCTCTTGGCTTAAGAGCTTCTCCTGCACAGAGTGCCTGGCACTAACCTAGAAACACAACTCTTCAGTCTGCTATCCTCACCTTCTTTTTTCCCTGCACATATACTTTATATAACTTTGCCACACACCACACACATAAGTCTGGTACTTTGGGGATTAATAACATTTTTAACCCAATGGTACTGCATAAGTGAGAATCTGGGAATAAATATTCTTACTGCCAAAGAGTTTCTTTAAAGAAAGATTAATCATCCATCTTACTCTTTCTTAACTGTATGCTACCCCAGATAAACTTTTGCAGTTATGTAATAAATGAGTAAGTGAAACTGGATTACATATATGTGTGTGTTTACTAAAAGATATCTTAAAAGGAAATCT
Source organism: Nettapus auritus (assembly GCA_011076525.1). Taxonomy (NCBI): domain Eukaryota; kingdom Metazoa; phylum Chordata; class Aves; order Anseriformes; family Anatidae; genus Nettapus; species Nettapus auritus. The sequence continues at coordinate 174,278,180 of CM021765.1, forward strand.
GTCCTCCCTGTATCATCAAACTCCTTCCAAATTCACTCACACAAGATTCTTCCAGGGGTGGGTGTTTTGTGTGAGACACAGAAATCCATTATCTTATCCTGCTGATGCCATTATTGCCAATAAAAAGTAATTATGAAGGTACTGAGTTTCCTCCCTGTTTCTCAAAAATCACATCACAAACTTTCAGATCAGTGAGCTGCAATTTCCCAGTTTATAGTAATTAAGACATTTTGCAGTGCTGCATATTTAATCAAGTGGCTTTATACTAAAACCTTAAAATTTGCATTGATATAATACGGATTAGGTGAGGGAGGACACTTCTGGTAACACACTTAACAGCAAATGTATTTCTTGCAGGTTTATGGAATGAAGTGCCAAGGGAAGTGGGTTATCAGGCCACTGATAGCTGAACCCACCTTTCCCTCTTTTGCCAGGAGACAAAACCACCCTTGCAATGTGCCTGCTTGTAGCCACTGACTGATGCACTCTGAGCCAGATGTATAGTGCCACAGCAGATGTCAGCAGCATATGGAAGAAGGAAGGAGAAGATGATAATCTAAGGAGCAGGGAGGGTGAGCAACAGATTTGATGCTAAAGCCTTGAAGCATGTGTATTGTAGGTCTCTGCCTTGATATACCTACTAATAAAAAAAGACTGTGCTAAAAAAGGTCTGGAGTCTTTCAGTGACAATTAAACCTGGCACACATCAGATTTGTTAGGAGGATCTCAGCTTTGTCTCCCTCTTTCACACAGACTGGTGCCGAGCTCTATCCTGTCAGTGTGAGACCTGCCTCTCTGGATAACCGTGCTGTGTCTGCAGCACTCCCCAAATCTGGCTCTCAAGTGCAGAGTGATACTGACAGCAGCGAAATTTTCTTCTAGGTGAAATATCCCATTTCCCAAGCAATTAAATGTTGTTTATATTTCAAATGATGTGCAAGAGTTGAGATTGTCAGGCTTGATGTTACCTGAATCTTGCACAAGATGCATCCCCAGTTAGTTCACTCTACTGTAACTGCCATCAATTTATTTAAATTTCCAATCTGTTCTCTCTTCAGGGGATAATACAGTGCCTGGCAAAGCAGCAGCTTCTCAATTTTTCATATTATTATTATTATATATATATATATATATATTTTTTTTTAAATGGAAAACCACATAAATAACTTTCCTGTGCTCATAAAGAGACACTGTATTTTAAATGGAGGTAAATATCAGGGTGTTGCATATGACTTGCACATGTTTATGTCTCTTTTTTTGCAAAATATTTTTTTTTTAAAAAACAGATATTAAGATGTGAAGAGATGTCTTTGTTAAATGGTGGAACTATGTAACTACCTGCAGCAAATAAGACAGATGTAGTATTTTAAAGGAGTTTATTTGCAAGAAGTGATTTCTGAAGATTATACCTTTAGGTACAGATATGCTTGACTTAAGAATACCATAACACTTGAAACTCTGCTTTGAAACACAAATGTCATAAGCACACAGATTAAAATGATTTGTTCCAATACACCTGACAGAGCAGCATTCCACTTAAAGATGAAAGGTTCAGCTCATCTCTTGTTGTGTGATGTTCTGGGCACCACATTACTCAACCATTTATACAGCACCCAGGAAAACAGATGTAAGAATATGCAAATTTGATCCCAAATATCTACCAACACATCTCACTGCGCAGTAATAACACATCTAATTTAATACCGAGGAATCAAAATCTGAAATACATGCATGAAACAAGAAAGCTGCAATGAACCAGAAGAAAAGAAGCTCACATTTTTATAATATAATAGCAAAAGGCATAATATTTTGCTGGGTTTATTGGCATAAGAATTCAAGGACTATCCTCAAAGGTATTTTAAGGAGGACAGTTTACATTTACAGTAACATTTCACTGTAAGAGATCCTGATTTTTCAGAATTCATATCTACAAAATTATTGAGACATTTTGTTGAGGAAACACAGACTTTTAACCAACACAGGAAGATCTCAGAAAATAGGCTAGAAGTTTAATTAACCTGAGTTACACTTAGCTTTTATCTTATTCCTTGGTGATCAGACAATGATTTTTCAAACTATTTGCACATTTACATCCAACTCTGGAATAACTGAGTAAAAAATTAGATTTGAAGAGCACCTTTTGAAAAAGTGAAATTTTGCTTTATCATTTTAAACAATCAGCACTTAATTTTTAATTAATTAATTATTTCCCCTTCAAGTTGACTTTAGTGGTTTGGAAGGTCAAAAAAGGGCAAAAAAATAACTTTTCATGCAAAATTAACTGCCAGTAACTGCCACACCAAGTGGCTTTAGCACATGAGATAAATAGGAATATACTGGCAATACTGGGATGAGAGTTTGCAGCCAAGTCTGGTACACAAAAACAGTGATTTCTTTAAGTCTTATGCTGCAGTTCATGGGAGGTGAAAAAAGATATTGTCACCTCTATTATAGACGCAATAGATATCTAAAGACCACAACAGAAAACTGTCTGATGAGTCTAGTTCATCTCTGCTCACCAACAGATTTCCTTGCTGTCAGGAATTTCCAAGGTTATTTTGACAACAAAAGTTCCTTGGACTCAGACCAAGTTGTCTACATCTGTGACTGCAGAGCAGTATCTTGGGATGACAGATGTTTAGCTATCTTGGCTTGCTTTTCACTAGTGTTGCTCAGTGAAGTTCTGGAGGCACTGCAGGTGCTGGAACCTGCATGTTGGGCACCTGCAACTCTACCTCATGAGTTAGCAACAGAGTTTAGGACACTTTTGAAGTGGGTACCATGGGAAGGTCATGACATTCCTTAAGAAAATAACTGCAAGGCATCTGCTCAACAACCAATCTTTCAAGGTAAGTCCTGCCAAGAGCAGATATATTTTGATGGATGGATTGTTCAGACTTTTGAAGCAATGCAAATCTGGTGCTACCCAGAGAAATGATATTTTGACCCTGAGTTTATAAATATATGTATATATATATATATATCTTCTATATATATATCTTCTGTTAGCTTCACTGAAGCCCCCATTTAAATTCTGAGTGTGTGATGACATAACTGACCTTTGTCAGAGTGAGAGACTGTAGATTTACCTCTAGTTTTAGGATGTCACACAGGGGCTCATGGTGAATCTGTGTTGCCCAAGGGAGGTTTTAATATTCTACACTCTTCCTCATAGGTACTGGCCAAGATGTTATTGGAAATTCAGCAGCATGAACCAGTAAAATTATTGGATTGCATTTCTCCTTTCTAAAGTACCTACTACCAGTGAGAATGGAGGGGGCTTCTTTGCAGTCTCCTTCCCCAATGCTCTATACAGATGCAGAACTGGTGCTGTTAATCTCACTAAAAGTCAATGGTTAATTAAAAGCATTCTTAAAACTGCAATACCTTTTGCTCCTGGATTATAGTGATTTTTAACCCTTTAAAAATAATCTTAACATTTTGGTTTCTTAATTGCTTATATTTAGTTCTGTATGCTTCCAAAAGTTTATTTTAATTTCCAGAGAAATAGTTGGCCTCTATCATGATAAAAAAACATTGCTATATGAAACTTGTGCATATATGACAAGCTCTGGTCAAATATCCTTCAAGAAAACCAAAGATCTAAAAACTTGGAATAAGCTTTAATTAATCATGGAAACTTCCCAGACTGAAAAGAAAAACTCTTCTAAATATAAGCATCTGAAACATCTTGCAAAAAAACACATTCACTTGCCCTAAGCAATGGCCAGCCATATGGAAGAAATTGCCCAGACTTCTTGCATTTTCTGGCTTAGTTCAGGAAACCTCTAGGCCTTGCTACATAAAGAAAAACTTCCCTATAAAAGATTAACTTCTAAAATATTCAATTGAAAACAGATTCTGGGAACAGATGGATCTAAAGCTGTATTGTATTGCATAACCTCTAGAGGAGCTGGACTGGAAGCTAGGCAAGAAATAAAAATTCTTATACATGGACTTCATTCTCGCTTTCCTCCTGGTCTATCAATCCCTCTGGGTTATTTTACCAATCTCTCAGTTATTTAAAGAGTTATTTAATAGTGGAGCATATGTGGTCAGAATATCAGTTAGCCAAACTAGCAAGCAGCTGATGTAACAGCGACCAATGCAGTACTCAAAGAGACAGTAGGGTGCATCTCTGCTCCATGCTCCAAGGATGCAACACTTTGCACTGTCCTCCTGCAGCTTCCCAGACACATTTCATAGTTAGAACAGAGGCCAGTGTGTTGACAGCTAGATAGCCTACGTCAAATCTGGGTAATTCTGAAACGGTGGCAAGACTCAGTTTCTTGTGACCTGGCACACAGTAAAGTAATGTGCTTGGCCACCACATGGGGAAAGAATGCCAAACACAGTTGCTAAATGCTTACTGAAAACAAACACAACTCTAAGAGGTATGAGGAGTTGTTTATTTGCCATTTTGTTATTTCTTTACTATGAGTTTTTTTATTTATTTGCTTCTTGCTCTGTATGTTAACTTTAAAAGACAGAAATCATTAAGCTTCACCTTTGTAAAATACCAACTTGGTGAGTGTACCCAGACAAAAACAAACAAACAAGCAAACACATGTAGAAAACAATATGCTATCTTGCACATGTACTATGTATCTAGCCCTAAAGAGGGAATGAAAGAATGGATGGTGTGTGCCAGAGATAAATTGTGCAATGAGGGCCATGTTAAAATGTGGTTCATGAAGGCAATTTAAATACCAGGAGTTAGGACATTCACATCCATGTAATATAATAAAATATCTCCCAGTAAAATAAAAGCATTTTAAGAATCAGGGCTTTAATATGAAGGATGTGTGTAACAACTTGTCTTATTATGAGATAATTGCCAAAGCAGATGATGACATCAACTGAGCAGAAAAAAAATCCCACTATATAGTTTTCTAAAAGTTGTGTATTAGCTGTTAAAGCACAGCTAGATGGACAGATGCTATACATTCCTAGCAGGTGGGTGAGTATCATTACCACTGACATAAAAATGGCAGAGGAATGGGGAAAGGCTAACAGGTCAGGTAATGAAATACATTGGAGAGAAATCACCTCCCCTGTTCTGACTTCTGGATGGCTCCTGCTCTTAAGGAATAATGCACTGCAAAGTATCAAATGCTGCTTACCTTTCAATTTTTCAGCCAGCAAAGTAGCTTCGTGTTCAGAATAATGCATTATTGCCGGAGGAGAAGGAGGGCGCAGTCTGTCTTCTTCCATTTTGCGTCTGTGGCGTTCTTCTCGGGCCAGCATTCTTTGTTTGCATTCCCATTCATAAAAGTCATCTCTTGCCTGAGCAAAATCAACATGAAGGCGACCTGAATCCTTTTTGTCTGTGCTAGATCCTAATCTCATGCGGTAACCTGAAACCAAGAAGCAGAACTAACTGTTGCAGGACTTCTTTGCTATTTTTTTTTCTTTATTTTTTTTCCCTGCTCAAGTGCAATTAAAATGTACTTTCACATATTCCCCTTTACCTACACAGGATCTATTGATCATTGTGCTTTTTACAGGAAGATACACATTTATTCACTTTTTTTTTTTTTTTTTTTTTTTTTTTTTTTTTTTCATGTAATTTTCTGCATCACTTATCAACGTAATAGATGAGATGAAGAAGTAACCCCAAAGGTACAGAATCTACATTCCTGCTTAGGAGTCTCTCCAAATATATCATTTTTCTAGTTGATACTCCCAACATTTCTTAAAGCAAAGGCCAGCTAAACAAAAAACACCTACTAAACAAAGTATGTTGGTTTGAATGTAATGTTTGCAGAAAACATTCAAATTCAAACATTTGAATGTTTGAATGATCTTCTCAGATCCTGTTTAGGTCATATACAGTTTAGCATTACCTTCCAGGCTGCCAGTGGAATTGGAAGTGTGGGAAAAGACTGAAATTTATAACAGTATGACCATAGATGAATGAGGAAAGTGTGCTATGTAAATGTCTGGGCCACAAAGAGCGTGATGTCATACCTGTGTTGATGCTAGACCTCAAATTTTGAAGCCTCCCAATTGCAAATACCACATCTCAATAATCTGGCAGCAAACATAAACCACCTACAAGTTAATCTGATATAAAGTCAATAATAATGCAAAATAAAAACATTAAGTTGAGCATTCTTTAAACAAATTTTAAGAGCATGGTGGAATTTATTAGACATTTGCAAGACCTCTTTCAAAACTAATAATGAAACCTGTCACATCTCATCTTTAGCAATCTTCTACATATTCATAATTTAGTTGATGTGTCATATGCTAAAGCTAACAGAATGCAAAGGCTTTCTTTAAGTCAGAGCCTATGTAATAGCACAACAGGGCCTTGCTCTGTACTAAAGTCCTGGACTGCAGTCAAAGTATGAACAAATCACATCACAGCTATAAAGGGAGAGTTTCATGACAATACTGTGAAAGAGCATATGCTGGGCACCAATCTTTTTTCAAGTTTTATTTCACAGGATGAAATATACTCGCAGAGCAGTTTCTCTAAATTTTAAAATGCTGATTCAGGGGAAGATGAGAGAATACCAAACAGAAAGCTGTAAAAAGAGCCTGCAGATACAGGTAAAAATAATTAGTCTGCATAGGGCCAGCTCAAATTTCCCTATGTCGACATGCTGTAGTAGCCTCAGGAAGAGAGCATCCCACCAGAGACTTCTCACATCATGGGATTCTGTGGAAATGAACTCTGTGCTGAGCTGGCACATAGGAGGCTCTTCAGAAACATGCACTACTACATCCATTGTGAAAGAATCCCAGGGACAGGAAACTGCTGTTCTAAATGGCAGGAAAATTGTTTTTCCTTTTGAATAGCAATCCAAAATAACCTACCTTTCAGTCTCGTGATTTGCCTGTGGTTTGAAGAGCTTCAGCACCTCACCACTACAGTTAAAACTCAGTTTTGAACTCTCTCCAGGGACGGCAAAGTTGAAGCTTGTGTAATAGAGTAGGAGCATCTCTGCAAAAATGTGTATCTAGGCATACCCTGTTTGTTTTACTGCTGTAAAAACATCTTGATGTATGAATACAAGGGACTGGCTCTACTACAGCACACATGAAACCACAGCTTCAAAGATATCCACATGTGTAATAATCCTTTCAAAACAAAACAAAAAGAGACAAACAAACAAACAAAGAAACAATCTGTGTGTCTTTTGCTTGACATTTTTCTTTCGAGCATCTTGTGGAGTTCAGCTAAGTAGCTGGTCAGTGAGGAAGAGTTATGTCTCATGTTCCATCAAGAACATCTAGATGGAAAGCTCAAGCTAAGCATTTTAGAGGTCCCTCAAAGCCTGAAGGTGACAAAAACTTCTATGGACCAGACCAAGACTGGTCTCCAAGGTTCACAAGTTTATGGTGCAGAGAGGCAAACAAGGGGTTGGTTTGTTTCTTTAACATGTTCTCTACTTTACCCTGCTTTCTCTTGTTCAGAGGAGCACACACTACATTCTCCCCAAGAAGGCTAATTGTGGTCTTACACATAGCTCTAGTCGTAAGATGTACACTGTATCTATTGAAACATAACAAAAGAAGAATGAGGGTGACCTGTCAGACCTGGAGATCTAAAGGGGCAATTTTGTGGTTTTATTCACAGAGGTCTAGGCATGAAGGGGTCATTTGTGCAGTTACTCTGATAACCATAACAAATGTTTCTCCCCAAGATGCATTCCTCACATAGTGACTTCTCTGTGCCAAAACAACATTATCAGCAATGTGAAAGGACACTGCCAGGGTGCCAGGTCTCATGAACCTAAAATTAGATCTCCCATCTGGGCTGCACTTTCCAGGAAGACACAGCCTCTCTTCCTCTCCCCTGTCTTTTGCCTCCCGTGGCTGGAGCACACTGGACACACTGAGAAATGCAGTCCTGCAGTCCTGTAGGAAGCAAGGCTCTTGTGGTCCTCAAAACCCCACTTACTCTGAACAAAGAGCTACTGGAAAGGACACTCTATATACACCTTATACGTGCACCTGCAAAGTTGAGTCTTACTGAAGTCTTATCTTACTTTTGAAGTAAATGGGGATAGTGGGACAAAAACACAAACAGTGTAAATTGAAGTCCAAAACACAGTATCCTCTGCAGCACTGGACAAATCGTTCCCTCAGGTAACCAGTTTAAGTGCCTCCAAATTAATAGATTTTTGAAATTGGCAGGGAACCACATTGAGAAAATTACATTACTTGTTTAACTGTTAAGACTGAAGATGGCCAGTCAGCCGGTGGTTTCCCCAGGCACAGAAACCCAGGTGACCCCAGTCAGAAGGGACTTTGGCCATCATCTAGTCCAATCCCCTCCTCAGAGCAGGGTTGACTTCAAAATTATATCCGACTGCTCAGGGCTTGGCATCTTTCCCTTTACAAAAAAAGTCAATGCCTTTTTGGCATGGCTTCTTGCATCCTCCTAAATGAGGCATGGGGGACACTACAGGACCAAAGGCATCCCTGGTGAAGACAAGAGTCCTTGACAGGCCAATAGCCAGCAAGGCACTGTGTAGGGTAGGGTGCATGACTTGCAGGGCCAATTTTATATATGGGATCCTCAGGCACCCATCTGTAACAGCAGGTCTGAGCTGTAGGGCAGCTGAAAGGCTTGCTCTTTTTCAATGCCATGTATCCTTATTGATGTTCAAAGGTATTTAAATGCATGAGAAAATCAACTGCCTTTTCCCCTCTTCATGCATGGGCAAGGAATTGCCCTCAAAAAACCTTTTTCCCAGCTCTTTGCTCAGAACTGCAACTAGCACTAACTGGGTGCCTGGCCTGTCATTTTTAATTTCAGTTTTTCACACACAATGGCAGAGGCAAAAAAGTCTGGGAACATGCCAAGATCCTCTCTTTAAAGGAGCAGCAGCAGGAAAAATTAATGAGGGTGATAAATAAAAATCAAACACTGTATTTCCATATCACAGATCTAGTAAAAACTCTGTGGCTTGACTTACCTTTGAGTGTTGTTATATTGGGGACCAGGCAATAGCTGCTAACTGGGGATGTAGATCAGAGTGCTGGTGATCAGTGAGAACATGAAATAAAAGCCAGTACACAGTGCTAAATGGAAATCCATATGGGAAAATATCAGCTCAGGAAAAATGTATCCTTGGGCTTTTGGGGTATAAGCAGGTCTGTTTGAAGCAACCTGTTTGTTCCTTGTTTCCAGTCCAGGGCCATCAATGTTTGCAGGAATTACTGAATTGTCATGAATTGTCAGCCACAAGACTAACACACACAGAGTTTGGAGAAAAGAGTTTTCTCATGGGGTGGTATGTTGATTTTAGAATACCTTTTCCTTGGGAGATCAAAAAGCTACTTTCAGGGCTAAATGAAAATGTATCAACCCAACATATTTAACATTATCTTCTACCGACCTCCCAGTCTCCTTTTATACATATTTAGTTGGGAATAGAAAGGAAAAAACTCAGTGATTAATATACTTAATGAATTTTCTAATCACTTGCAATACTCCAATTATAAGCACAGGATAAATATTAAGTTTGATGAGATTAGATGAGGAAGACAGATAAAACTGATTAGGTAGACAAAATTGTCATTATATTACAGATATCAAAGTCATGATTCCTCCCTAATATAACATGCATACTGTATTTATGGCAAATTCTGTTTGTATATCTTTTTTTTGTCTCTTACAGGGAAAAGAAAAGGCCTTAACAATATGATTTTCCCTCACTATTTCAGAATACAATATGTTTGAAAGATTGATTAGAAAACCACAAAATTTAAGATCAAATAAAATATGCCCTTGTCTAATGCCTGACCTCCGTGCTTTGCTGTGCTGGGGGAGATTCAGTGCTCCTTGTTTCATCTGCAGAGGTCTGCAGAAAACAATGCTGGTGGCAAAAAGATGTGAACGCTGGCTGCTATGTGTCCCTGTTTTTCTCCTTCCTCCTTCTTAGCTCCACTTTTTTTTTTTTTTTTTTTTTTTTTTTTCTTGTTTTGGTTTTTCCTTTTTTATTTTTTTATTTCTTTCCCTGATCTGGTCAGAAACACTAAAAGTTTTAGAAGCAAGGAAAGGACTGGAAGAAAAGAAAGTGAGGAGAGAGGGTGGAAGGAACAGGCAGTAAAGGCAGTGGTGCAGCTGATGAAAGGAAAAGAAAGAAGGAAGGGTGTGAGAACTACGTAGAGAAAAGGATAAGGAATTCAGAAATAAGCTGGCAGAAAAATCAGAGAGGAAGGATAAGGAAGGTAATCTGCCTCTTCCATCTCTGCTCTATTCCTTTGTTATGGGTGCACACTTAAGTGAGGACACAGAGCAGCACAGGGAATTTTCTAGTAATCATCAGATCTGGTGCTCCAGGATTTTTCCATAGAAAATTAAAATTAAACTTTACTTGGAGCAAAACAGAGAATGCACTCAACTGCAGAGAAGCAGGAAACTAAGCTGTCAGGATGCTGACGCTGCCCCAGGATGGCAGTCTGTATGTTTCTGCAGTTTTCTCCGGTCTCTTTCTTGTTACTGTTTCTTTTATTACATACAGTAATACCAGCTCCTACTGAATTTGTGAGCTTTTCACCTCCTCCTCAAGTGCTCTGTTACTGCTGGAGCTGGAGCCTCCATAGGACAGAAGCTGGAAACTGGGAAATGTGCTGCCTCTTACTACTGCGAGGTCTGTAACCCATCCCTTTAAACTCCAGCATTACGGAAGTAAAAAGTGAATAAACACAGGAAGGATGGAAAAATTATGTAGAAATAATAATAAAAATAATTAAAAAAAAAAAAAAAAAAAAAAAAAAAAAAAAACAGGAAGAAAAATGCATAATGGAATGGAGATCTGGAAGAAGCATTAAAATGCAGATATATTCTAAAGAAATCTTTACATAGGTTTCATAAATTCATGATTTCATGGAGCTCGCTGAACAGATATTTAAAGCAGGCAGCCAAGTTATGAAAAAGAAAAAAAAAAAAAAAAAAAAAAAGTGAAACAAAAGAGCAAGCTTTTTTCCTGACTATACATTTCAAAAGTTTTTTTATTTTTATTTTCTCTTTTTTTTTTTTTTTTCCCTTTCTTTCATTTAAGATGTAGCCAATAATGATTTGAGAGGCCATTGGTTTCTAACTGTGTGATCTTCCTATGGACACCTAAGGGATATTGAAACTATATCCTTGCTGCTAAATAAAAGATGGTCAGGATGGGAGCTCAGACAAGGTATGCCAAATTGTTAGCTCCCTAGTTCCCTTTAGGGTGGTCCCAGGAGGAGTCCTCAAAGTTACCCTGCACAAGGTGTAGGGTAACTTGACACACGTCTGTGTCAAGTGGTCTTGGCCAAGGAGTAGTCCCTGGCACTGTTCATTTATGAACACCTTATGAGGGGTGAAGGTGTTGTGGGGCAAAACAAGGACAGGGGGTCCTTCAGGACCCAAAAAGAGTGATGATCCAGCCTGTGGAGATACACACAAGGGATGGGGACCAGCTCAGGGTGGTGAAGGAAGGCTCAGTTGAGAAGCCAATCCTCATGTAAAAGAGACTGTAACCTTACAAGGGCATTAACAGTCACAGAAAACTGATCTGAGAAAACAGAGATGGTTTTCTTCTTTTTTTTTCTTTTTCATGTGAGTTAGATTTTTCAGTCTGTTCCTTTGTTGGAAAAAAAAAAAAAAAAAAAAAAAAAAAAAAAAAAAAAAAAAAAGAGAGAGAATCTGAAATTTTACACCTGAAGTTCTGTGGTACTCATTGTCCTGGGAGGCAAAAGGCACAGCCTTTTGGGTCTCAGACTCCAACCCAGGTGACTGCTGAATACACGCACACATAAAGGTAGACTTTATTCAGACTGCACTGCAAATATATAAAAATATGCCAATGAAATTGCCAGGCTATCACAGAAATTGGCATTGGAAACCAGCAGCGTTCCTGGCCTGGTGCCTTCCTCTTTCTACAACCTGTGAGCAAAACTGCATAAACCTGTGTAAATCAAAAATAAGATTGCTCTGTAGTGAATTCCAGGGTCTGTTGCATTGTTGTGGGATGGCAGGAAATTGCTCTTGGATATGCAACATACAAAACAGAGCACAAGTCTTGGCAACTACAGGGATATACAGATTTGCCCCTTGCCAGTCCGTGTTAGAGCCACTGAGTTAAAAAAAGGACTTGCTGGGATAAAAGCTAAGAAAATAAGCAAACATTAGCATCACAAAATACAAATGAGAAGCAAGGAAAATCCATTAAAGAATGTGAAGTACCAGAAAGGTAAATGGCTTTATCAACCATGAACTCCTCTGCAAAACGAATGTGACAAAAATTCTTCTTGCTTTTCCGAATTGCTGTTATATCTCCACACTGCTCAAAGACTTCCTGAATAATTTCCTCCGTCGCGTTTTCTGGTAATCCTCCAACAAACACTGTTTTACACCCAGGAGGTCTCTCTCTTGTTGAAGGTGGTGGAAGATCTAAGTCAAAACAGAAATCACATTGGAATACAAAATTCGTCTTTTGATCCACTGGTTCTATTCATTCCCCTAATCAGTTCTGGGCAGCAACAGTTATTTGACATAGCACTGAGGCAGGAGAGAGGGAGAAGCAAAATAATTGAATAGTGCAGAGATTGTCCAAAACTGGCTACTTGAATCTAAACCTTTTCAAGTTTTAGGTGGTTTTTCAGAGTCTAATTCCTGCCACTGCGGGTCATTCTCCAGGCGGGAAGGTCTAAAAGGATCTTTCTTTTCCCTGCACAGTCTCCTGTTAGAAAATACACAAAAATAGAAAATACTCTGTTTCAAAGCAGGCAAACTTCTGTGCGTTCATCATCTCTGGCTCACACTCAGCACTTGCCACACTCACCAGTTTATGCCAGTTTAAGCCCCCTGAAAATGAACCCATGCTGCATACAGTTTGGGAAGCCAGGACTGGACACCCTTCCCTGGTCTTAGCATAATTTAATTTCTTTGTCAGAACACAGAGGCACAGCAAACAGAAAAACAAAGCGGGAAACAAGATGAAGTGACAACATGATGAAAGCGCTCTGCCGGTTATCTGTTCTGTTTTTGCACCAGATAATGGAGTGGACGCCAGCATGCAGGAAGGATAAACTTACTGTTTACAAGTGCTCGTGAGATGGAGTGGCTAGAAATTTTATTTTTATGTATATACATGTATATATAAATGTATACACACAAATCAGAAAACTATTAAATTTTTGAGGGCGGTATGAAAAATATGCTCTGTCATAACATTTCACCTTGTTTATATGTAGATTGCTAGAGCATTCCTCTAACAGTAATTCTCTGAGCATGAGTCTCTGATTGATAAGAATTAGTTTTTTGGCCCTTTAGCACACTAAAGGCGGTTACAACCTTAAAATATCCATATGTATATTCGCACACACAGCCAGTTTGATTAAACCATGATCCGGGTACACTGTAAATCCAGAGCACCAGATTATTTGCTTAAATTTCTCTTTTGTCTTCAAAGTGATGCTACAAGCAGCTGGTCTGATGGCTATGAAACCAGATTCCTGGGGCTAACACACTCAAAATTAGGCTCTGTGTTTTGTCCTGACAGTAGTAGCTCAGTGGGAAGTTTTCCATTTGCATGAAGTCCCCAGAAGGGGCAGAAGAAAGCCTGGTCCCCAAAGAGGAGAAGCAATTCATCTGCATGCTGCCTCTCCAAAACTGGCATGGCTTGGAGAAATCTGCAGGACACAGGAGCCACTTCTGACTTGAACTTCTCCGAAGGACATCCCCAGAGATGGCTGGTTCTCCACAGCAATGCTTTCACCATCAGACACCTGTGCACAGCCTACATGAGGCCAGATCAGTGAGAACAGGTCAATGAGTGACCAACAACATGCAGCAGCTTCAGCCACTGCTAGTTTGCATAGGGTTATATTGTGTGACACTGATGTAAAGGAAAGACAGATTTCTACTATGAGTAGTGTAGATTTTCAGTCTCTGTTAGCTTTAAGTAATTTGTTTTATTTTTTTTGTACAAGCTGTGTAAGTTTTTACGTGACCTTGCAGGGATGAATAAGCATGTTATGATACTCCACCATGATTTACACACAGAGCAGAACTTATAAGGAAACATTAGACTTGCCTACAATTTATTATAAAACCATAGTTTTTATTAGATAAAAACATCTCAGGCAATAAATTTAGGAAAATAACATTCTTTCATCAGACCCACTTACTTGGGTTTGGAGGGAAGAGTGTGCAGCTTTTGCAGTGAATTATTTCTTTGACTACAGGCACATCTGTTGGTGGTGGTGGCGGCACTAACCCCATGCCTGGTATCATTGGGTTAATCGGAGTGATTCCAGTCATCATGCTAAGGCTTGGATCAAAGCCTGGTACACAGATTGAATCTGTAAATATATAACATAAAATCACAGTTTTTAAATCTTGAAACTACTTGTTACTATTTTCTTGCACAGTTTTGCTTTAGGCCTTTTTTTTTTTTTTAAAAAAAAAAACACATCACTGTTAAAAATGGGAGAAGGGAAAAGAGAAAAGGGAAAAAGGGATAAGAGAGGGAGAGTGGGAGGAGGAGAGGGAGGTGGAGGGGGAAAAAGGGAGAAGGATAGGGAGGGGAAGGGTGCATTTTCAGTGATACATTCCAATGAAAAAAAAAAAAACAAAAAAAACTATGCATAAAAAAGGGAATGTTACATAATTTAAAATATTAACATGACTGAGTAAAATACAGAACATTAAAGTGCAAAATCATGCACCATGAATATCTGTTATTATCTGGAATGCAATTTTCTGTTTCATAATGCTACTGTGGTGTTTCCATTGCCTTCTAACCAGAATGTACAAAGAATATCATTTAACATCGATATGCCCTCTCCATCTAATTGTCAGACAGATTTATCACAATGTAGCTTTCTGACATAAGTGACCTTGATTTACAAACAACATTTGTGGCTGTTTTATATGAGTGTAGTTAGCCAAGACTTCTAACCTTTTTATCCTGGAACATAAAGTTTCAAAAGCATAGGAGGGGGTCTTTCTGAACCTTGGAATTAAGTCCTTCTTGTCCTGTTATTTAATTGAATTAGCAGATTCTCTTCAACACACATAGCACTAAAATGCACCACCACAGCCCCATCAAGTAAAATGCATATTTGGCAAATATCACTCTTTCTCCTTCCTGATCTCCTTGCCAAGACTTCCATACATACTATTTAAAGTTGAAAGATTTACAATGGAACACCAGTACATTAACACAAAGGCGTGTAACAAGCAGATGTTTCAGATGAGTGGAGAGCCAGCTTCTGAAATTTGCTTTTCTTAAAAACAAGGCTTTGGGTTTCTTGAGGCATAATGAATAAAATATTTTAAGAGGCCAATCTCTTTGTTGGCATAACACTGCTGCTATTTGGCATCATCAATTATTTAAAAGAAGATAGTTACTTTGGTGTTCTACGGGTTTTCTGCTGAGTTTTCTGGCTAGCAATTGGAAAGTATTTAATGATACATGTAAACACGGGGTTTGGTAGCTTGGGAGTTTGTTTGTTTCGAAGAAGTGAAGACACAAATGACTCGTTCTCTAGGATTTTTTTTTTTTTTTTTTTTTTTTTAATATTTAGGAAATCTGAGATACATTTTGCTACAAGGCAGCACAATCAACCAAATATGACCAGAGAGGTATGTTTCTTCATCCTAAATCTACTGCTGAAAAGCTATGTGGCCCTGGGTCAGCCTTCTGATGTTTCCATATCTTAATTTCTGTGTCTGCAAAACAAATAAAATCATACTCAATTACTGGTGAGGATTAACTCAAATATTTATAGCACTTTGCAGGTGTAAAGCACTCTGTAGGGGCTGAAAATCAGCATTGTTATTTATGTGAAATGTCCATAACCATCTTCTCTGGGAAAGACAGCTGCAGATTGAGATCCTCTACTCTACTAGAACTCATATCTGTCTCACCGCACGGTCCCTGCTCTCCACGCACTGACTGTGAGCCTTCATCACTTTCAGGTAGTTCTGTACAACAAGCGTGGCAAGTGAACAGCGAGCAAGGATTTGCTTTAGGCTTATTGAAGACTAGTATTAATGAAAACTCATGATATTACATTACTTTTTTTTTTTTTTTTTTTTTTTTTTTTAATAAGTGGGCTTATGAAAAAGGATTTGCTCTGGGTGTTACACTTTTTTCAATATTGATGTGTATGCATTGCTTTTCAGATTAAGCTTTGAAACTCAGAGTCTGTCATTTATTCCACAGGATGCAGTGGTGGCCATATTAAATATTCATGGTTAGTGAATACTGAGGCAGAATGTCAGAGGTGAAAGGGAACTATACAATTCAAAGAAGTCCTTAGGCTATTCTAATTCTTCTTCGCAGTGAGGATGACAGAGAACTGGAACAGGCTGCCCAGGGAGGTTGTGGAGTCTCCTTCTCTGGAGATATTCAAGACCCGTCTGGATGGCTACCTCTGCAATTTGCCCTAGGGAATATGCTTTGGCAGAGGGTTGGACCCGATGATCTCTTGAGGTCCCTTCCAATCCCTACAATTCTGTGATTCTGTAATTTGCTTGATCTCGTTTTTTGCAAGCCAGACTTCTGACAATCCCAGTAGGCCACCCTGTACAGCACTCTCTTGGTGCAGGTGAAGTCCATCATTACCACTCCCAGCTATGGTGGCCTGCAGAGCTCCATGGCATGCCATGTGGAACACCACAATAGCTCTCCATGCATTGTGTTACTGATTCTCTCCTAGCATCGGGGAGAACTGGGACTGGAAAGAAGCCAAGGAAAGCATCTTGACCAATTCTCTGGACAGATGTAGGATCAGCTACAGTCATAGCCAGATTTGAAATTTCACATTAAATTGAATATTCATAGTAGACCCACAGCATTCTGAGACAAGGATGGAGCACGTGGAGTGGATCATAAAAGAAGACGCAGAGAAGGTCAAGTTCTCCCTGTTCTTATGCATCTTCCACGTCCCATGTGAAAGCCAAGAAGAAACATCCTTAGCTGGCGAATGTTACCAGCTCTATTTAATCATTGCTGTTCTCTCTGTAGGACAGTTACTAGATGTACTGATGTTTCAACTTCTCTAAAAGAATAGAGAACAGAAAAAACAGCAAGCTACTTGCTATTACTCAAAGGAAAGATGGTTTGTTTTGAAAGGTACATTATTTTTGAATAGTCCATTGACAGTGTGTAGTGGGTTTACGTGGCAAGGTTTTGGTAGCAGGGGGCCATGGCTTCTGTGAGAAGGATCTAGAAGCTGCCCCATGTTTGGTAAGGGCCCCACTGCTGACCAGAGCTGAGCCAGTAAGTGATGTTGTTTTTTGCCTCCGTGAGAGCATATTTAAGACCGGGAAAAAAATGCTGCGCCACACAGCAGCTGGGAGAGTGAGAGGAGTGAGAAACAGCCTTGAAAGCACCAAGGTCAGTGAAGAAGGAGGGGGGGAGGTGCTCCAGGTGCTGGAGCAGAAGTCCCCTGCGGCCTGTGGTGAGGACCATGGTGAAGCAGGATGTCCCCCTGCAGCCCATGGAGTATCACGGTGGAGCAGGGTTCCACGCTGCAGCCCGTGGAGGAGACCACGGTGGAGCCTGTGCCCTGAAGGAGACTGCGGCCTGTGGAAGACCCCTGCCAGAGCAGATTCTGGGCCGGACCTGCAGCCCGTGGAGAGGAGACCACGCAGGAGCAGGTGACCCAGCAGGAGCTGCTGCCCGTGGGGGACCCAGGTTGGAGCAGTTTGCTCCAAAGGGATGGACCCCATGGTACGGACCCATATATGGAGCAGTTCTTGAAGAGCTGCTGCCTGTGGACAGCCCACGCTGGATCAGTTCGGCAAGGACTGCATCCCGTGGGTGGGACCCCACAGCACAGGGGACGAGAGTGACTGAGAAGGAGCGGCAGAGAAGAAGTGCTGTAGACTGACCATAACCCCCATTCCCTTGTTCCGCTGCACCACTCAGGGGGAGGAGGTGGAAGAGGGTGGACGTGGGGGGAAGGTGCTTTCGTTTTCTTTCCTTTGTTTCTCACTTCTCTGGCATGTTAGTAATAAGCAATAAATCTTACTATCCCACTATGCTGAGTGTGTTTTGCCCGTCATGATAACTATTGCATGATCTCCTTGTCCTTATCTCAACCCTTGAACCCCTTTCATCGTATTTTCTCCTCACTCCTCTTTGAGGAGGGGGAGTGAGAGAGCGGTTGTGGTGGAGCTCGGCTGCCCACCCGAGTAAAACCATCACACAGTGGTACATATACAAAGAAAAACACATCTAAGGGAGATGGCACCATGGAAACTCGTGTCCAAAAATGCAGATACCATGGCCTCAAAAGGGATCTGAGAGAGAGTGCTTTTGGATTGCATGATGATTCGGGATTGCAGCAAAAAATAAAATAAAATAAAATAAAATAAAATAAAATAAAATAAAAATATTTCCCACTAATTCCTGCCATTTTAAAGGAAATGTGACTTCATAAGTAACTGTGCTTGTGTTAAATAAGTACATGGATTTGTCATCAATTTCTTCCATGGGGATCAATCTACAAGGGCACGTACAGAGTGCAAGGAGCCAACGCTCCTGATATGTCCTTCTAGGTGCACTGGGACTCCTTGCCTCCAGAATATGACTGTTCTGAGTTCTATTGAAAAGGACTGAGTCAATAGTTCTTGAAATCTAATTCCATATTTACAGGCACTAATCCAAAAATGCCTAAGGTCAATAGGAAGACTACTGATGACATAGACAGCTTTTAACCAGGACCACATTTACTTTCTTTGTGGTCTTAGTTGTTTCATTTCCCCAGTGTGCTAAACTGAGAATGAAATGCTTTCATACAACAAACGAGCACTGACCAAATGTATGAGTACCATTTGTAGAGCTATCCTGTAAAAGATATTACTGTGCATTGCAGTGATGGAAAATTCAGCTGGATTTCTGAACATGGAAGAACTTGTTCAGGCCGCTTGAAGAGACTGTTGGTGCTTGCATCTACAGAGAAGCTGATGCATGCCCCACCTGTATATTGCTGACACACCATAGAGATAGTCTATGGATGATACATCCAAAGGAAGTACTGGTCTGGACTCTGAGGTGCAGAGAAAAAGGAACTGATAAAGTCACCGGAAAGAAAGACAATAAATTTGCCACATCTCTGAGAGGATCCAGAAAAATCCCAAGTTTAACTATATTAATGCTGCAGAGTGGTGCATTAATAGAAGTTGGATATATAGCTCTTGTCTAGGGACAGGAGACGATCATCAATCAGTGCTACCACAGCAGTCTGCCTCATGTCCTGGCATAATGCCCATTTGGATCAGGACCAGGAAACCAGAGTTAGAGCTGGAGACATCTCTTGTTGAACTTACTGGTAAGTTTGTTGTTCTTCAGAAACAAGGATAATGATAGAGTTATGCAGGATTACAAAACAAAATAAAACAAAACAAAAACAAAAACAACAACAACAATGAAATCCAACACAAAACAACCCTGCCCATATAAGTTTTGTTGTGAGATGCATTTAGATATACGATTATTAAAATATTGTGGACATAATTGTGCTACAATAAACACAGACATATGCACAAAATGTATATACCACATATCTGAATACTCAAAAAATAGTATTTTTGTGCTTTTGGTGATCATAGTATTATCTTTTAAAGGTCTATAAACAGAAGTTTATGGAGACAGTTAAAGGTTTCTGATCGCTTGGAATTATAAAAACTAAATTGGCAGAAGATAGAAAGTTTACATTTGAAAAAATAAACAAATAAATAATTACTAATGAAATAATTAAAATGAAAAGCAATCAGAGATGATGAAGCACTTTAAGAATGGAAAAGCTCAAGTTAGAGCTTCTGTGAGTAATGTGCATTAAGGACTGAATAGTCACACATTCACATATTACAAGAATGTAAAAGCATTGAACATTAATATTTTCAAGTCCATGTTCTGCCTAAATTTAGCAAAACAAGGGTTAATTCATTGACCCATAAGAAATTGGTATAGTGGAGAGCAATGAAAACTTTTGAAGAACAAATATGTAGAATTGGCAGAAAGGCAAAAAGAAAAATCTTCTTGAATACTCAGTGTGGTTTTTAAAACTTCTTTTCCTTCAAGCAGAATATAGGAAGGTTAAAGACCTTCACATGAAATTTTTGGGTCTGGAAAAAGGAGAACAATAAAATCCCTTTAAGGATAACTATTTTATAATGCAGTACATAGCATAAAACAACTAATTTAATTAGTCTGCATTTTGGAAGGGTAAAGCAAGTCTGTCATCCATAAAAATAGCCACAAGATCTTGGAAAACCATGCTCTTTTCCTTCTTTGGCAACAGTTGCTGTCTGAATCACCTTCTGTTTTTACTACATTATTACTTTGCACAAATAACAGGGATGCATATTCCTGCCCACTGTGCTTTTGGGGATTGCACTCCATCACCAATGTTAAGTTCCCATCCCACTTCTGCCAGCCCCTATGGCAAGTTATTTATCTGCTCAATATTACTTTTGAGGGGTATAATCCCCTATATGATTCTCAGTGTTTGCATCAGGATGTGTCATTTGTTTTGCCTGCCACTACCAATTGTTTCTGTGGTGTTTTATGATAGCTGCCAAGCTGTTTCTGTTGGATGCATAAGAACACCCATGTGTGCAAACACAGATTTGGTTGTGTGCCTGTACACACATACACAGGAGGTTTCCACCTGGGACACCAGCAGCCCAACAGTGGCTGCAGTGCTCAGACATGCTGGTCTAACACACTGGTGAAGAAAATGATGCAAATTCACAAGAGTAAACCAAAATAACAAACAATGAAAGGGTCTCCATGGCTTGGGAATGATAATTTTGTACCTTGGAAAAAGCAGTCTATTTTTTTGCTGGTGTCAAAAGATAAAAAATTAAAATTAAAAAATCTGGTTCCAGGAATGGAGTTGCCTGCCAACGCACATTGCAAGGATTAGGATGGTCCAGGCAGCAGCAGGTAATAAATGTAGTGTGATGCTTGTTACACTTTGGTTTCTGTGGGGAAAAAAAGAAAAGCTTCTGGAGCCTAGAGGTTTGATCATGTACTTCAGGAATACAACTGCTGAGTATTTTGAGACTGAACGTAGACTTCATTTCTAAAAGCTTTAAGTTTTCCTGAAAAAGTGCAAATCTAATACTGTTTTTCCCTGTCTTAAAACAAAACAAAACAATATATCAGTGAGATTATATATTACTTGGCAGTAACAAGGAAGGAGTAGCTTTTTTTCCTAAACAGAAGAGTCTTATCAGAATAAGAAAAACATTGTTATTCTAAAAAATTCTTGTGTTTTTATCTAAAATTCTTCAACACTCTACAGTGTGCCAGTGTCTTTATCCTTATGTGACTCTTCTTTTTTCTTTATTAGCAGTTAAGAATAACTATTCATCTGCAAGCTAGATATGCAGTTAGCTTTACTGTCTTCCCTGCTCACTCAAACTTTTCCATCTTCTGGGCTTCAGAAAGCTTTTGATGGATGTAACTATTCAGTCAGTATTATAGGGCTTTTCTCAACGTAACAAGCTTCCATCACCATAAATAAATAAATAAATAAATGTGGGGAGTGACAGTAGGCACAAGGTTTCTGATGTTCCAAGGAGGTGTCCCAGTTTAATCAGGTGTTGATGGAGGATCCCAGCTTTGGAGTGCCACGATCAGCCCCAGAGAGTGAGACTTTGGAATGCAGCACCGGCATAGAATCATCTAGGCTGGAAAAGGCCTTAAGACCACCAAGTACAAGATCTCCCAGTATATTTTCTTGCTCAGTTTGGACATCTTTAAACTTTTAGACTTCCTATGTCTAATACAGATTCTGGATTGTCCAGAGATATTTCAATTAAAAAAAAAAAAAAAAAAAAAAAAAAAAAAGCCTGACAACTCTTCCATTTGACCGGCATGACCACTATTGTTCTGCCTCAGATAAAGGACTGTGACCAGTTACAGACACACAAAAATCAATAAGAAATAGGCAGGAAAAGAGCAAGCTATTTTCAGCTCCCATACATTGAGTATTTTCTTATTTCCAATGCTAGAGATGACAACTGAACAATCTTTTCCAACAGGCACATATCCTGCATGATCGGATTTATCCCTTTTCAGAGAATTCTACTATACACCTATTTATATTTTTAGTCCATTGGAACCTGTTTATATTCCTGGTTTTTAGTATCCTGGTATTATGGTTGTAACTGAGTAGGGAAGCATGCTCACTTTGCTTTGCTTAAACAAAGTATTTGACAGTTCTGTGCTCCTTCCACTTCTTTCTGAGAAATCGTGAATAGTTGTTCCTTATTCACCTTACTCACAAGATTACAGATTTTATTTCTGCTTTTATATTTTGCCATCTGTTTGGCATGTGACCTTTGTCTCTGTAAAGCTGCTACAAAGGAATATGGATATGGTACCTCTGCTTATGGACCCCTTAAAAAAAATTGAGAAGGTTAAATGCAAGGGCAGAGATGCCTTTGTAGGTGCTCACCTAGCCCTGAATTTTTGAAGAACTAAATATCAAAGAAATGAGCAGGTGCCCTTAAATAAGTTCTGCATGAACCCAATCGATGAAGCAACATGTAGGCAAAGGAATCCTGTAAGAACAAAAGTAAGGTACGTATAGGCACTGTCTGTGTTTGTGCATGTTGTGCACACATGTGTATGTGCATTTGGAGGATGGGATGGGAGGGACAGAAAATCACCTCTTTGACTTTCATCTTTATCAGTTGGCCATGGAATTCATGCTAACACAATTCAGCAAGAGCTATATTCAGTGAAACAGAGCCTGGATTGTAGCAAAGGCAAGTCTCTAAGGGCATTTTGGCAAAAATTTGGGGGTGTAGGAGAACTGAGATGAATGTTTCTCATAAATAATCAACCAAGCAATAATTTACATGAACTCTACAGTTTCTGCCAGACCCACTCCATAAACAAAGCCCTCATAGCATCATCAAAACACTTGCCACTTGAAAATTACTTCTATGAGACATATATCACTGACAAAGCTTTAGGGCTGCAATATTGCACTTTTGCTTTTTTTGCAGAAAGCTCCGTGTCTGTAGAGAGGATTAGTTTACAGCAGACAATCCAGAAACTTTAGATGCTGCTCCTCAGAGCTGGCTATGCTGTAGCTGAAAACACTAAAAAAAATAAAAAATAAAATAAAATAAAATAAAATCTGGCCTCCTCTTGATCCCTGCCCACAAAATCACACAACAAACACTATATTTAGAGCAATATACATGACAAAGAGTAAATTAAAGAAAACCACCTTCTCTTTTTACAAGCAAATAATGGGGTGAATCACTCCTGGTTCATCCTTTATTGCTGCAGTGCTTGGCACAACAGGACCTCAATCTTGTTTAGAGCATCTAATGCAATGCAAATAATAGGTGAGAATAACAAATAATAATAATACAACAAAATATTGCCACAATAGATGCCACTCTCCTCCTAAGATACAATTTCATCACTGTTGTGTAAAGAAATCTTTGGCGTCACTGTAATGCTATTTCTATTGCTTTTTTTGTTTATATGTTGCCATCAGTGCCATTCTGACCTCAAAGAGGCCATGGACACTTCTGCCAATGGTGAAACTATTTAGTTTCTCCTTAGAGCAGCTCTGTAAAGATGTACCTGATAGACAACCTAAGAATAAGATGGAAAATTCAGGACTTCATGTTGAGGGAGTCTGATGACAGTTTGTCAGTTTTTCACGGCTGACAGCTGCGTACATAAGAAGCTAGAGCCAGAAAAAAATTGACTAATCTTAGCCTCCATCCACAATCAGCTGCTCTTCCATGTATAAAACCCCCATTGTCATTGTAGTGGAAACTTGTGGGGGTGAAAACAAAAAGGGGAAAAGGAGAAAGAGAAAAATAGGAAAGAGAATTAAAACAAACAAACAAACAAACAACAACAACAACAACAACAACAACAAAACACATGTAGGGAAGGAGGTGAAGGATAGGGAAAGATGAACAGACATCTGTATCACCTGAAATATATGTGGTTTGGGTGTATGCTCTATCTACATGCTGATTTGACCAGTGTCAGGATTTTGAAGGATTTATGACTTTATAGCAATTCACAATGTCGAGAAAGATGAGCTTCCCAAAGTCACCGTTACTTAAGAACCACTCCGTGCAATAGGAACAATGAGCTTCTTCCATCTCCTCAATAATAAATCACTTTATATTATGAAGTCAGTCACAAGTTCACTGTGAAGAGAATAGCAAAACTGCAAATTCTGTACACTGCCACCTGATCTCCAGTTAATAGCTCCAAAGACAGATTGTTAAAATAAGTGGCTGGCTAATATGCAAGATGCAATAGAATATAGTGCTTTTATGATGTAAAACATGTGCAGCTGTATTTCTTGACTTGCAAATGTCTTTGTGTGCTCACTATATGCTGCTTGGGGTTACCTTCTCTAGGTCTGCACCTTTTCATTCCATTTTTCCAGTTTTGGCCTCATCAAGGACGTAAGTAAGGCTGGCTTTAGGCAAAGGAAGTAGGCTCTCTAAGCTCCCTCCACTCAAAGTTGTTCTATCTGATTGCTCAATGAACCTCTTCTTGTAAGTTCAAACTTTGTCATATTCCTTCAAAATGACATTACTTTTCTCCTCAAAGCTCTAGAAGATGAGAAGAGAAATAAATGAAACATGATTATATGGCCCAGGAACAATTAATGGGCTTTTCTTTATTTGTTATTTCAGAAAGCACTGTATTACAGAAGTTTGGGAAGCATTTATATAGCACAAGAAGAAAAAAAGATTATTAGAAGATATAAGCAACTAAAATAAATGAATATTGAAAAGAAATTGGACAAATAGAAAAAAGAATGAATTCCTGAGCTAGGCTAATACTGAAATATAGCCCTTGTAATAGATGAAACATAAAAAGCCTGCAATGTTTTTTTAAAAAAGGTAAAATACCATCTTCTATATATCACGTGACCTCAAAGAAAATGGGTAAAAAATTAAATTCAGACATATCATTGGACATATTCCAACTGAAAAAAGAAGGGCTAATTTTTCTCATGAATCATGAAACAAGTTCTAGTTATTAAAGTGGAGTTACTGTGTGGATTCTTGGATCTGTGGAATGCATATAAACACTCTCCTTACATTGGTCACAGGAGTTAAAAAAGCTTTGCTGAAACTGGAAAGAAGCTGTACAGTCTGGAAACACCAATCACCTGCACAGGCAAGGTCTCACAAGTTCTCATAGAAATGCAAGAAAAACTGTGCTCTGCCAGACTGAAGGATCCTCTTAGTCCACAAATCTGTCTCTAACAGCAAATCCTTAATTTTACTTGATACCAGGGCAGGACAGTCCTGAAGTAAAACTTCTGTATCTCCAAGCCCTCTATATTCTGCAGCCCAGGGACTTCTTAAACCACGGGAAATTCTGTATGTCCTTCAGCGTTATCAAGGCATGGATAAAAATACCAATGAGCTTTACTGCATGGGATGTATTTCTCTTGGTGTCATTACTGGAAATGACAGGAAGTTGTCCTGAGACATCAGCTGGAAAATCTTTAGTGACGATATTTCAAAGTTTTAAGCAGGTTGTCCTACGTGCATGCTTCTCCTATAAAAGCCTGAGCAAAGAGGCATAAAAGAGACTTAAACTGTAATGTTAAATGATTGCTCCTTGTACTATTTCCGTAGTTTCTTTCATGTTAAATTCTTCAAAGAATAGGGTCCAAATTCCTAATACTGTTGTATCTTTAACCCACCGCACACTGGAAGAAGGATTACTAGACATAATAAAGATTTGCTGACTATAAATTAATGCAGTAATAAATCCTGATATTTTGAATTTTCCTCTACTAGAAATGTTTGATTTCCATACAGTTTATGGTAGCAACTTGTAGAATAAAATTTAAATGCTCTGTGCAGGGGCAGAATACCTGTTGGATTTGAATTTGATTAACTAACTGTTAAGTAAGTAATGAAGTGGTACTTTTGGTGAATTAATAAACTGTTTATTGGTTAAGAATTAACCAAGATTCCTATCTTGAGAAATACTATGCAACATAAAACATGATTTAAAAAGAAGTCAGATTTGATAGCAGCAAGTAATGCTCCCGAGTATCTATAAAACTAGCTTCCTTAATTAAACTGCAATGCACTATGACAAAGCTATTTTGTTAGATTTTGGCTTTAGAAGCTATCTTGCACCTCAGCAACTAAAAACCACTCCGATGTGCTTAGCTCTCATTGCAAATGTTGTGTTACTATAGATCTTCGGGACCATGAGAAAACATTAAGCTGCTTTACAGAAGCAGGAATCTTATCTAATGGCAGGCTCAGTCCATGGGCAGTGTATCGTCATCCAAAACAGAAGGACTTGTCAGTTCACAGGGGTCTCAGCCAGATGTTGTTTGAGGACTGGGTAGCCATGTGGAGAGGAAGAGAGTGAGCTCTGGTGATGAGAGAGCTTGCATATAGGTACAGATGACAAAGGAGGTAAAATCAGTACAGTAAATGACTTAAAGAAGAAGCTTTTTGCATTGAGGATTATAGGATGAAAGTTGTATGAACAGAGAATGGAAACTACCACCCAATGTTTGATTCCTCCCAGTACTTTGGCTCAGGCAAACACATTTATTCACCTTTGGACAACCTCCAACACCTTTGGATTTGGACTATCTGCATATCTGCAACACCCTCTTTTTTTTTTTTTTTTTTTTTTTTTTGTTAGATACCTGCCCGAAGAAGGCAGGGCAATTAAATGTTCTAGAGAAAAGTGAAGTAAGTTGCTTACTAAAAAGGAGATTGTTTTTGTTTTAAACTTTTCATTGGTACATCTGTGATTTGACCTGTGTTCTCAATCTCAAAAACAAATAGATGGAAAACATTAAATAAACATAAGCTTCCACATTAGTGTTTTCTTGATCTGAAGCTAGTAAGTTCATGACTGTAATACTCTGCTTGAGCTACAGGTATTTAGAATGATGTTTTTTGAACACCTCTTCCTTGACTAAGGCTTCTTTTAACTACCTTTCCCTTTCTCAGACTTCTCAGGATTTGAAAAATTTGTGATGCAGTTGTTGCCATTCACAATGATATGTTTTAATTCCTCTACATCTACAAATCCGATTGTTTTTAGATCTTGACAACACAAGCACAAGGACCCTCTCAGATCTCTGAAGTGCCTATTTTATGCAGCCAGACTAAACAGTCAAACAGGAAGAAATGGTGGTAAGTGGAGTACTCTTCATGGTGAGCAGAGAAGTCCCAAATGGGATACCTCTAACTTCACAATAAAACAATTCCCTGTCTTCAATATGCTGTCTGAGTACCGTAATTGTTCCATTGACCAATTTAGAAGAGGGGTTTGACATTAAAACAGTGTCAGGAGAGTGTGCATTAGGCTAAGGTAAATAAGTATAGCCCATATGTCTAGAAGCTGTTGTTTCCATTTTCAGCAGACTTAGACAGACATTTCTGCATCCTTTGACATCTGGGTCACCACCATAAAGTTTTCCAGCACAAGTGCAATAATTATAACATTATGACTAGCTTTCTCAGCTCATCTCCCCTCCCTTTGCATCTCCCACAGAGCAGAAAACCCTTCTCCCTACCATCTGGGCATCTCTAGTACGTGGAAGGTCATCAGTAGCTAGAGATGCCAGAGTAGCCAGCTGCTCTGCAGGCCTCCTTCCCCAGGGCCTCAGCACGGGAGCCATTATCAATGGAATGGTGAGAACTAATAATCCTTGATTTTGGCCAATAGCCCAGTGGCAGCCAGCTGAGATGGGTTAAAATGTCCTGAGGTTCTTTCAAGCTACTCCGGGAGCTGTGCAGGGCAGTGCACAGAACTAGGTTAATGTGTTCAGCCCCCAGTGACTCCTTCCAACTCTCCTGTCTCTCACAGCAAGGGGAAACACAATCCTCAACTAATAACAAACTAGCGCTGAGCATGTGGAGAACACCGTGCCAAATATCAAACAGCTGGGGCTCTCTAGTCAGCTATTAGCTAGCCCAAACACAGCATCGCCTCAAGTCTGAGAAAGTGAAAACAAGGTGGATAAAAAAACAACTTCCAAATCAACTGAAATAATAATAATAATAAAAATATAATAATAACTAAAAAATAAAAATAAAAAAAACACCCTACCACCAACCCCTCTAGAACATTTGTATAAAGCTCTTGTTTTTTGTCAAGGAGTTTATTATGACATAGGTTTTATTTTCTAACAAACAAAAAAAATCACTCTCATCATGTTCTTCACCAAAATAAAAAGGGACTAAAAAGATGAGAAATGCTTACAGGAGGCCAAGGGAATCTCTCCAAGAACACTTGCATCTCTCTACCTCCAAATACAGGAACTGCTCTTGGCTGTCTTTCAGCATGGGAAAGAAAAAAGGACGATATTTTTCCTTCGAAAACAGCAATCTTGACAACATCCTTACAATGTCATATTTCATTATCCAGTTTAACAGAGGAAAGATCTTGTTTGAAAAGAAATTGGAAGTCTGTATAAATGAACAGTGTACTTTAGGAAGCAGAGTGAGACACTGTGTACACAAAATTAGTTCAACTTGTATTCTGATTAAGGAAGAATCCAGGCTTTGTAGCACTTGTGCATAATACATTTTAATTTAGATTATATTAGTTATTGTGTACAAAACTTGTAACTTAAAATTCCTGCTGCTAGAGAATTTCATCTGTAATTTCTGGCAGCCTGCACCAAGGACTCTTCTGCTAATATTTCAGAGCAGTGAACTAAAGGCAAGGCAATTTCACACACACTCACACACAGAACCAACCCCACCATTCAGAAATGAAATTAGCCTTTTTGCTATTTGCAATTTATTATCAGAACACTTTAAATGTGACTCTCTTTGATGATGCTTTCAAGAAAGACGCAGGTTTATAAACACCAAGAACAGAACAGACATTCATTATTTTAAGTATCCATTTTTTAAAATCAAAGATAAAGCCATGTGATATCAGATATACTTTGTATGAAATTATAATAATTCTTTCTCTTGCTTTTAAGAAAAATGCATTGCTTTTTCTAGCCATTTATGGGCTAGAAGATTTTATACACATTAAGATGCTTCTTTTGCCTCACTATGCACATTACAAATATAGGGTTCTGTCAGCAGTTTTAAAATAAATAATTTATTTTTATTTTTTTCCTGTGGTTTGTAACTCAGTCACAAAAATATGTTCTAGGCTGAGTATTGGAAGAGTGTTGGTTCTCAGTTCCAGAATACATGGCAGTATTATTTTAGACATATGTTTAACAACTGTTTCCAACCTGAGAGAGAAACCCTAACACGAATGCCCTGATTATTAAATGCTAGCTTGAATAAGAAACAAGGGAGAAAAAGTATGGGGAAAGATACTGCAGGCCTCTTAGAGAAACTACTCTCACCTGACATACCATGTTCAAAATTAATCATCCCATCCTCCCCAAGCAAAATAAAAGCCCAGTAAAAATAGGACAATGGGTATCATCAGGACTATTATGAAGCACACTCATAGGAAACACCACTGAAAAACCCACAGATTGCTCACTCAGGAGAAGAGGCAGTTAGGTAGGAGCATTACAAAGCTCATGAATTTTACAGAGGGGGTAGATGGACAGGTTCTGTGGGCCCTGCTCCATAACACAAAACAGGGAGACATTTAGTGAATTTAATAATGAGGCTGTAAATGAAGAACAGGTAGGAGGAAGCACTTCTTAATTGCACCAAGCAATTATTCCCATGGAACTCTATGTTACCTAGAACTTAACTGAAGCAAGACCTTCCCAGAAGTAAGACATAAATAACTAAATAAGTAAATACACACAAAAGCATACACACAAACACATAACAAACCTTGCACAACAAAAGCATTCGAAATCATAAAACAGGAGGCAGTGTTGCTAAGGTCATCTATTATTAAAATTGTCTGACACTTCCTATTACAACACCCTGGTTGTCAGACGCTTCTAGTTTTTGCCAATCATTAGCAGTTTGTACTGTAATTTTACACACCGAATATCTGCCTGAGGCTGAAATACTCTGGTAAATTTTAGTCCAAACAATTCAACTGCAGCACAAATAGAGTCAGAGAAAATTATTATTATTATTTTCATTTTGTTTTTTAATTTCATGCTTAAAAATTTGGTGCTCTGTCTCAGCAGTTGTAACCCCTCAGTCTTTGGAAGGAGGGTGCCATTTTTCAGTGATTGCATTGAAGCAGTAAGATTTGCCATTATCTTTAAGCTCTACCCCAAAATTGAGGCAAATTGTGCCTTTGAATAACATGATATTCACTCACTCTGAAAAATAGATCTATTTTTGTCTTTAACAGCTGAAATCACAAAGGATTATATCTCCCGTGCACATGTTGGATTATATTTGAGCGTCCGCTCTACAACCAAGGGAAGAGTTAAAGCAGAAAGATCTCAGCTATTGTTAACGTTTGAAATGATTTGTTCCATCTTTTTTTAAAAAACTTGAAACCTCAAGTTGCCTTCTACTTCAGTGCTCTTTTTGCCTTCTGTCTGCAAAGTTTCCAGCTAAGCCAGAGAGGACAAATCTAACCTTGTGACACTTGCTGAGATCAGAGTGGTTAAATCAGAACATTGTCTGAGCAGCCTGATTCTCCAAAAAGCCTCTCAGGTCTGGAGCAGCTAATTGGGTCTTGCCCCATATGTTCTGCCTGTGATTTTCCAGCAACTGAACACGAAGAGCATCAGAGCCAGCTAGCAGATTTTTCTAAAGTTTTGCTGCTCTTTTCTCTCTCCTCATTTATGAGCAAAATATCTTTTATTCCAGTCCTAGGAGAGGTTTGCAAAGTTCTGAAATGTTGGCTTTTATCGCTTGTTTTCATTTGAAACATCTCCTCTCTGCACAAATTTTGAAAGGTAACAAACTTTTCAGACTATGATCTACAGGAGGACACTTCACGACCAGGATGCTGCCAGCTCACTGCCCACCACCAGTTTATCCAGGGAGATTAGAAAGAACTTTTCACGCCTTATGGACCAAGAAGTTGATGGCAGTTCTTTGCATGTATACCAGTGCCAAAGAAAGAGCAGGTCAGGGACAACGCTTAGCCTCCTTTGCTCTCCTTTCTGGCAAGAGTAGCTCACCTCTTTGTGTGGCTCTATGATGGGTGCAGGCGAAAGCATCTGAGAGGTTGCTGGTGGGAAAGGAGAGAAAGGATGGTGACTAGTGCTGGTGCCATCAGTAAGGGGTGCAAGGGGCAGATAAATCTGGATCTTGCCCATGCAGCTGGGATGACTGAATTCCCTAGAGTTAGTAGATTTGGGTGCTTTTTGTTGTTGTTTTTTTGTTTTCAGATCAGGTGAAGTGTTTGGTTCTGCGGGTCATGTTCTCAGCTGTACTACAGCTATATTCAGGGAAGCAGAGAGAAGGGTTTTTAGCACCTGGAAGTGTCACTGATGGCTTTGTCCTTTATTCTGAAGTGGACAGTTTTGAGTCTGGAGGGGCCAGAGGTTTAACAAAGGCTGCTCAGAGGCCACAAGCCCGCTCTTAATCCCCTTTGCAAGATGGGTGAATTTTCAGCCTTTCACATTTAGGCAGCTTTATAGCTTCTTTGCACTGCTGAAACGGGACTGTTATGGACACTGCTGAAATGGGACAAAAGGACCAGTTTAGGAAAGGTCCTTTCAAATTCTAGAATGCATACCCTAACACCAAATGATAAATTTTTGCCTGAAAGAGGTTTCCAGCTAGCTCCTTCAGACTCTGGGTGCCAGCACAGACAGGATTTATGTTTCATACCATGTACTGTTGTTCCAGATATTTAAATCAAGAACGTACTCATCCGAGCTTCATGGGGAAGTATACTACTTCAGATAGAATTATGGCCAGCATCTTTATGTTTTGTTGTCATTTAAGCATTAAACAGCTCCATGCTGCCTTGCATAATTCTCAGAACAGTCAGGTTGCTCAGATTAAATGCCAGTCTCACATTATGAAACAGGTTCTGTTCCTGAGAATTAAATCATAAAATAACTATGGTCTTAGACTAGGAATTTATGTGCATTATTTTTGCTGGTAACTCTTTCAGCATTTCCAGTTTATCAGTTTTCTGTTATCATGAACAGCCAAAGTCACGGTACCCCTCACAACATGAACCAACGTCATTCTGAATCACAGATGAGAGGCAGCCCATCCATCAAAAAAACACCCAAAGTGGCTGAAGTAATGCAAAACCTTTCCCACTTTATCTGCCACTTTATAAATCTGACTGCACTTGTCTGAATCTTTTTCCCTAGGGCTTGTTAAATTTCAACAGAATGCTCATTCATGTTGTGAACTGAATATGAAAAAGCAAAGCAACCAAACTGATACTCAGCAAAGCTAAAATGCATAGTAACACTGATTCAAAAGGTGAGCAAACCAGAGCTTGTTAGCATGATTTTGTAAGAGATGGAAAAAAAAAAAAAAAAAAAAAAAAAAGGTTGCTTCAGGAGAGAAAGAATCTCATATATATTGAAAAAGAAAAAGGAGGATAAAAGATATATGACTGATACAAGCACAGATTAAAATGTAAAACACCCAGCAACTCTTCTGACATTCTTATTTGAACAGAATCTACTACAGAACAGAATATTCTAAAATAAATATTTTGGACTGAGCTCTGCATCCAGTTCCATCAGCGCTACTAGCAGGACTGTGTCAGGGTCCCAGATGGCAAGGATGAAAACAGAAACTCATTATGGAATGAGAAATGTAAGAATGCTTTGGTGAGAGCACATTCCCCATAGAGTGCCACGCAAGTAAAAGAACATTTAAATAATACTGGCCCTTGATCCTCTCAAAAGCTGAGAGCACATTTGTTCAGCTTGAATTCCAAAAACCTAGTTGCAGTTTCGAAAATGCACTTGATCCTTGTATAAAACCCTTTGGCATTTTCTTTCAGCGAAAAGATCTCCAGATGTTATTTTTACAGTTCATCTTAAGTAAATGTATGTGTTTAGTTAAACATGCTTAAATGAAAGAGCCACCTAAGAGAACAACGATGAAATGCTTGACTTGATTTATGGACCAACTGTCAAACCCTTGTTTATGAACATCTGGCTGGGAAGGTGATTTAAAAAGTTTTTGTATCAGTAAATATCAGCATAGTAAGCTCTTCTAGTTATCGTCTCAGGCAGCTCTGAATTCTAAATGTAATTAGTGGAGAAATGGCATAGGAGTGTATGTCTCAAGTCACATTCAGCTTACCCATGCACACAAAACATTCATTCTACAGCATCGCTAATGCATAACGTGCAATCTTTTGCAACTTCTTAATTAACAGAATACAAGGGACAAGCAGGTTCAGAACTTGAAAGTTGTTTTCCTTACAAGCTGCACAAGCAAACATGAGGCTGTCTCTGTTGGTGTTCTTCAAAAAACTCCACGCACCCCCCTGACAACTTCTTAGAAACCACCACAGCCCAGATTTGGTCACCCAGCTTCCACCCACACCCCCATACCTGTTTTCTCCGGCTTTGTCACAAAGGTCCAGCAGGAGATCCTGGGAGTAAGGAACCTCACCCATCCTCTACCCACCTCCATCTGCTTCTTAGCAGAGTTTCTACAGTTTCCCATGAACACAACAGCTTGCAAGGGCCTAAATGCCACAGCAACATTCCTAATTCAAGGGCTGATATTATTTAAAATCTACAAAGCAAGGCTGAGCCCAGGCAAATCAAATTTTTCTCTCCTTCTTCCCCTGTTTTGCAGTAAAATGACAACTCTGAGATGACACAGTCCAGGAACACTTTCTGTAATTCAATTCTAGTTCTGAAGCAAAAGTCTTCTTTCATCCCAAGTCTAATCTAATATTGAGAATGATGGTGGATTATTTATATATATATATACATATATATATTTGTTTTAGGAATTTCTTTGTTCACTGAGAAAGTACAGCTTTCTTGTAGAAATTCATTTTCAACCTCAGCTAAAATGTAGATAATAACAATCCAGGCTCTCACTTTAGACAGAGAGAGACTCATATTACCCACACCAAAATATTTAACCATGACATCTCAGACAAGAATCTTTTAAACCTTTGATACTCACAGGGTCTGTGGAAAAGACAGATGATTCAGTAGAGTGATTCAGCCCACCAGTAGTAATTTCTGCATCTTCCAAGGAGATTACTATCTCTTTCCAGAAGTTAACAAGGAACCCTCTATCCTCAAATATCTTTCTTTGGCACTCCTGCTACACATCTAAAATCAAGGAGGCAGAACCTTGTATGTAGTTCTTTATTATAAAGAAACAACTGGGAATTTTTTGTAGAAACTCATTAAATCAACAGCAACAACAAATAGGAATTAAACTTTCTTTGGTGGAAAACTTACTGGGAAGTGACTTAGAAAGATCAGTCTTGTTTTGGCTAAGTCATATTAGAGAAAAACGGAGTGGCTGTGCATACAAGCAGCTGCCAAGATGTTTAGTGACAAGGATGGGATGTTCAGACATGCTTAAAACATTGAAGAGTTCCATCACACGAAAACTTCACAAAAGCCATTGACCATAAATCCGTTGCAAGAGACATGATGAAAAATGTGTCAGACTTAAATGGAACAGTAGTCCATTTTGAATGAGGCAAGGGATGTGCAGAAGTCCATGGGACCTGATGAGATGCATCTGAGGGTCCTGAGGGAGTTGGCAGATGAAGTTGCTAAGCCACTGTAAATCATGTTTGAAAAAACATGGCTGTCCAGTGAAGTTTCCACTGACTGCAAGAGGAGAAACATAACCCCCATTTTTAAATAGGGAAAAAAAAGAAGACCCTGGGATCTACAGGCCAGTCGGTCTCCCCTTTGTGCCTTGCCAGGTCATGGAAGAGATCCTCCTGGAAACATATGGAAAATAAGGAGGCGATTGGTGACAGCAAACATGGCTACACTAACGGCAAATTGAAAAATTTGGTGGCCTTCTATGATGGGGCTACAGCATTGGTAGATAAGGGAAGAACAACTGATGGCATTTCTTAAGAATTACCTTACAGTGGTCTTCCAGAACCTAAAGGGAACCTGCAGGAAAGCTGGAGAGGGACTCCTTATCAGGGAGTGAGGTGATAGGGGGGAATGGCTTTAAACTAAAAGAGGGGAGATTTAGATTAGATGTTAGGAGGAAATTCTTCACTCAGAGGGTGGTGAGTCACTGGAAGAGGTTGCCCATAGAAGCTGTGGGTGCCCCATCTCCGGAGGTGTACAGGACTAGGTTGGCTGGGGCTTTGAGCAACCTGATCTTGTTGTATGGTTGCATCCCTGCCCATGGCAAGGGAGTTGGAATTAGAAGATTTTGAAGGTCCCTTCCAAACCAAACCATTTTACAGTTCTATGATTCAATGGTTTAGGAGATAGGGAGCACTGGAAGAGAAACCAGAGCTTTTAAAAGACATTGTTGTTAAAAAATGATAAGAAAAATAAGCCTGGAAGCAGCACATTTATTTCAATTTCAAAAATTATTTGACAAGTTCCCATAGGAGAGATCAATGGCTAAGATGCACAAAACAAGAATAGAGAAATAAAAGAGTCTTCTGCTATAAAAACTAGATCAAATTGTTTTGCTCTTAGAACAGTACACTTCTTACACAAGAGATCTTTTCCTTACTGGCCATTATCCTGTGGGTCTGGATTTAAAAAGCTATTTTAAGAATAGGGTCACGCAGCTGTAATTGTATTGCTGGAGCTGTGATGGTCTAAGGTCTAGGGCAAGACAACATCTATGGGCCATACAGTAGAGTCAGAAAAAAACAGACAACCCCATGTCCAGGCCTGAAGTAGTAGCACTGAACTTCCAACCTAAATACAAGTAGAGAGCATTTTATTTGACTTTAATTAGATATGTTAAGTCAAGTAGACCAAAAAGCAGGTTATCACCTGTAAAAGAGAAGAGAATATTAAAAGGGAAGTGGTGACAAAGGGGTTATTCTGCAGAGTAAAGGAATAGATCGTTAAGCCTTTGTAAGATGAAAAGATTAATAAAGGGAGGAAAATTTTAATGTGTTGCAAAACTACTCCCTCCTCTGAAATTCACCTTTTTTTACCATCTGCTATAATTAAAATTTTAGTCTCCTGGATGCCTCAGACCACTGAATGACTGATGTATTTTTTTTTCCAGCTACATGAGTTGAAACAATATACCTTTTACCCACAAATCTTGCCTTACATAGAAGGTACACAGGCATACAGACTGCTCCGAGAAATAGAGAAACTTGCTTTCATGCAAAATGAGCACCAGCATATCAGAGGACCCTGCTGTGACCCTGCCTCGTCTTCTTCTTTACACTTCCTGAAGCTTGATTTGTTATCAGCAAACTGTTCTTTAGGTCAAGACAGCATGGGCTTCATGTAAGCCTGGGCATTAACTGAGAGGGTTAATTATATGTGATGGAAAAGACTTTGATTGTTTTGTTGTTGTTGTTGTTGTTGCTGTTGTTTTTCTAATCTAAGAAACAGAATTTGTCTAATTAAGAAGCAGAAAAAGCCTAGTCTTTTACAGCCAAATTAATTTTTTCTTTATTTTACTCGTACAAGGTAAACAAAAATCACTTCTAATGCCTGCAGGCTCTGCATTAGTGCACAAGTGAAAAGAGTGAAGCTGGGTCCTATTCTGGTCTGCATTATTGGTAGGAGAGCTCTTTCCACATAACCCTGAGATCACTCTCTCTTCCTGTGTTCATCTCTGGAACTCCAGAGGGGACAATCACAGCTCAAACCGTGATATTTGGCCAGTGACATTTTACTACTGGATTTTACTGATGCCTGAGCAAAAACAGGTTTGTTACCCTTTAAATCCCCAAATGAGTTTGCAGAGCAGGCAGTACTGGCAAACTTGTAAACTCTATTTATATGCAGCCATTAAGCAACATGGAGTTTCCTGATATTTTCAATATATAACACAACTGTAAAAGAAAACTATGACAGGCTGTCATCTTTCGATCATAAAAGCATGGCAAGCAATAAAAAAGTCCTCTGGAGAACTTCTGTAGTTCAAGCTTACTATATACATATGTGGATGAGGCATTAAATGCAGTATCTCAAGGCTACAGATGAAACAAAACTTGGAAGCACAACAAATAACAGGTCATGCAATCAAGTCTAGTGAGATGTGGCTCTTATGCAACATGGCCCACAGCAGTCAGATGCAATTATGCATCACAGAAAGTGAGATAATTGAGCTAGGATACAGCAAACAATCTAGAAAACACATGAAGAAAAAAAAAAAATAAAAATAAATTAAAAAAAAAAACCCTGTCTTGGAATTTGAACAAGAAAACACTTATAAAAATACCACTAGATCAACAACCTGATACCTAAACACTAAGACGGGGGAATTACAATAAACAAAGTGGCTAGAGTATGCAGATGTGTGATAATGTTTCTGTCATACAGTCCTTAGAATAATGTAATCCCTCTGTTACTACTTGAGGTAGCCAAGAGATGTCAATGCCCCTCAGGAAATATTTGTTGCATTACAGAGACTTTATTCAGTACAGTACAGTATTGTATTCAATACAATATGCAAAAGCTTTGTTGATGAAAGACAGAAGATCAGGGGAAAGAGAAAGAAGCAAGATAGGAATACAATTGACTGTTAAGAGGGATGCTGTAAGAAAGCCCTCCAGTGAGAATTTGAGGCCTCAAATCCCTGGGTGAAGCGTTTGAAGGGTGGTTAGCTCTCATGTCCCCAATGGGATCAACTGCTGAGGCAAAACAGTGGAAGAGAAGCAGTCCCTAAGGGACATCAAATGGTCTACATGAGTCATTAGCTATTATCGTTTTGTTTCCTTAGCTCTGCACCTTTCCATTTCTAAGACATGCACACATGTAGAGACACACGCCACCCCATCAGGCAGTGTGGAATCAGTTTGTTACAGGGAAATATATGCTGGAATACTTTATGGAGAATTAGCTTCCCTTTTGAGGCCCAGTGTTAATAACTTCCATTCATATAAGGTAGTACTGTTGCTTTCAAGGGGACAATCTATGCCATGATGATTACATACAAGACTGTTCTTGCAGAATTGGATGGTTTGGGTTTGTTTTATCTTAATTCCAGATTACAAATTCCACTCAGACAACAACAACAACAAACAACAGAAATGTGGGCTGTTTGCTCTTTTTAAACAGAAAACATAGGACAAATATTCCAAACCACATTTAGATATAAAGCTCAGAATTAACACCTTGAATTGCAGCCAGAAAAGATCTTAGTCTTAAGGCTGAAAAGTCCTAAATCTTTGGAATTGATAAATCAGCCATGACAAGCCTGAACTGGCCATGGTTTATTATAAAATCAGGCTTGATTATCTGCTTTAGGTAATTAGACAGACCAGAACAAAGGGACACAAAGTTAAAAAGCAACATATGTAGGAAGAACTGGAAGAGATATTTTACACGGGCTAGTGAATAACAAGAATGTGTTTGAGTGTGTTTTTTTTTTTCGTATGATGAATTCTGGCTCCTAACAAGAAGGGACACCCCTGCCCCCCCAGTATTTATAATAAGAAATTTATTAAATCAGCTACTCTTGGAGCTGCTCTGTTGCAGTTCCCACACCCTGCTGCCTGTGCACAACCCTGGAACCCTGGTATCCAGCTACAGCATCCAAGCTCTCTTTTATCACAAACCATGATCCTTCTCTGAGTCTCTACGTGGTTATAAAATTATTAAAAGCACAGTAAAGAAAAAAAAAAAAAAAAAAGAAAAAAAAAAGAAAAGGATGATGCTATGGCATTTACTACATTAAAGGATAGAAGTGTTACATTTAGGTATAAAGACAGTAAAGGTCGGGGTATTTAAAAGAAAAAAAATCTGTTCACTTTTCTCTGTCCTTTTAATTTTGGTGAGTTTATTATTTTTAAGGAATATTTATCTTATTTTTGATATCAGCTATTCTGGTAGATAAAGCTTTAGGACGTTATGAAATGTCTTAAAAACACTTGTACAAAAGAATGCTTGAAGTGCCAAATTTGCTTTCAAAATGCCCCAGAAAAGAAAGTTTCAATGATTGTTCTTGGAAAGGGCTCAGTCCTGTAAGTCCAAGTACAGTTCAGGTCCCAAAACCTGGGGTTCCCAATGGGAAGGTTACATAGATTTGATAGAGGCAGGTCAAAACGAGGAAAAACCTCAACACCGCAATTGGTTGTAATATTCCACATTTAATTCTAATAAAATAAACCATTTGAAATACAGTTGTATCAGAGAGAACAAAATGAGCTGGAGAAGCCTGTAACTTGCCCTCTCTATCCGCTGCAGTCTGGACATTTCTCTTCCAAAATACAGCTCGTGCTGCCAGATCTATACAAAAAGGTTATATCTGCTCCTTCTCCTGCTGTGCTGTCTTTCTCCTGTAAATGCTAGCAAAGCTCTTTCCTACCCTCTCACTTTCCTTTTTGCAATCTTGTTCTACAAAATTACAGCAGCACAGTCAAATAGGAAGAGCAGGTAGGAATTGTCTGTCTGTTCCTGTTTTGCTCAATAGTTTGCCTGCTTCTCACTGCCTGACTCAGAATATCAGATAAAAGAGTTAACCTGCTTTTTCAGTTACCACCATATCATTGTGGTGCCAAGACACCTGGAAAAAAAGCCACACAATAGGCAGCCAGCTTTGTAATCGCTGCTGCTTTTCATGCCAATCAGTATTATCCCATTGTTTCCATGCAATCCCTTACCTACCTGGTTTATTTAAGTGAAAGAAAACAGACCATGCACAATTTGGGCTGGGACTGACTCATAAGTGCTCAGACAGTGTTTAACTTACTGGAGCTCCCCATCTGAAAGCCTTTCCTGAATTCAAATAACAAATAATTACTAACAAATAATTACTAAATAATGTAAGCACTATGGTCAGGAGGAGGAGATTATGTATAAAGGAAAATCATGTAGGGTCATGTGAACTGTTTTTTTTTGTTTGTTTGTTTGTTTTGTTTTGTTTAAAAAAATCTGAATGAGAAATGTGCACATATAGGAAAAGCAGATAAAGTTGTCCCTGTTACAAGAACAGACGTATTAAATTCCCGAAATAAGAGAATATCTCTAATATGGAGACAGAACAAAACCTAAATACATGCTGGAGAGTCTTACAGCATATTTTATGTATTAAGTTTAATTATGCTTCACCTCCACGTCCACTAACAGAACCACTCTTGTGACCAGCTGCTTCCCATTACAGAGACATTACTCAGTGCTGGTGATGTCACGCACATCATCTGTCACCACTGGAGCATGGGAAGGTGCAGTAAATCCACTGTTTATCTGAACCAAGTCAACATTAGCAAAGTGTTATGTTACAAGCTCCCTCACGTGTTCTGGGGTTAGGCTTGCTGAAGCCTAAGCAGCTTCTTCAGTATGGACTATCAAAATACATTTTTCCATGTTGATCTGCTTGATATTTCACAGAGAGACTCCTGCAATGAGGTGGTTTTTTAAAGCTAATTCTTTTGCTCATCCCAAAGCAAAGAGCATTTGAAGGACAGATGGCAGAAAGGAAAGAAAACCATGTTTCTGTCCTTTATCCCAAGATAAAATGTAGAAAGCAATCCTTTCCTGCTTGCTACCCAGGGGCCAAGCCCTAAGCACCCACCTAGCCCATGCAGGCAAAGAGAGATCCTGACTGGGGAAGCACAACAGATTTTATGGCCCTTGACTTGGAGTGAGTTCATTCACAGTCAAGTCTCGCTCTCCCAAGGAAGCTGTGCTCTGCAACTGCCCCAAGCAGTACCATCTGTGTCATCCTGATCACTGCACTCTCCTGAGAGCACTCTGCAGGTGTTAACAGTCCTCTTGGGGTGGCTGTGCCCATCTCCTGCAGACCATCCACATGACCTACTGGTGAAAATTTCACAGATTTGTGTCCAGGACTTCAGGTAGCATCACTTTCACCTAGCCATCTCAACATACAAATTTGCTCAGCAAGCCACCTTCGAACAGTCTGCAAGCCTTGGCTTTGATGTAAATACACAAGTTTTTATTCACACCTCATCTTTGATTAGTTTAAAAAGTCAATTTCCTTTTTTTTCTGTTGAGTTTTATCTACAATATCTACAATATCTGTTTTCCCATTAGCAAATTGTATATCACACAGGAGTTACACTGGATGCCTGACATTGGCTGAAGACACTTAGATCCTTGGATGGGATGTGATGTGTGAAAGGGAAGTGCTGTAAATAAACTGTACTCTAGCAGAAGTGAACAGTCAACAGCAAATGGTTCCCAACAGCCTCCTGGCTTACTTTATGCTTTGGGATGCTCATAATTACTCATGGGTTTTCTTGTCTAGAACAAATAAACACATGGAAAATAGTGGGAATGGAGGCTTTCCAAAGTGGAAAAAAAAAAAAAAAAAAAAAGGAACTTCTAATAAAAACAGGCAGAACATGTTTTCTGGTAGTTGCAAAAAATAACAATTAACAACAGCAAGGGATTAAAAAATAAATAAATCCAAACAACATAGCATGCATCATTTATGTATTCTGGGATTTTGAGAGAGTTAAGAGGAGTTATGCCAAATAGTAATCAGTCTGTTTTCCTGAACTGCTAACTGGCCATGGACTAAAATATCAAAACAGATGCCACAATAAAAAAAATAAATTAAAAAAAGACCTCACCCCACATACAGCACAAACTTTGCCCTTAGAATGTACCTGTATAGGCCTCTGTTCATTTCCTGAATCTTTATTTGGGACAGTCACCTTTCATCTGGCATTAAAAAATCACTATTTATCTTTAAGCAGCAAGTAGATTTTTACCATTATCTTCATCCATGGCCTCAATTAAGGTCTAATATGGAGTAGGCACTTGAATGACCTAAGAGGCACACTTAACCCTGAATAGTGTGTCAAAGGCACTTAGAGTTTCCGCCACATTTCCTCTGGCCATTGAATCTCTCTTTCCTTTTTCTGTTGTAACCTGACTGTTCCTAGCACTTTAATGTCCCCTGGTGTGAAGTCTCCTTGAGTAACACTCACATGACAGAAAGTGTGATTAACTCCACAGGTGCTTTTCAGGTCAATGATAAAAACCTACCTGTTACGCTAATATATAATATTTCTGTAGAGATGCTCCCAGTGAATCTGCATATTGGGATTCCCACAGTGCCTGTTCTCTTTCACTCTTGCTGTTCGCCTGTGTCTTGTCAATAGAAATACATAGTTCTGTCTGGGTACAGGCTCTACTCTAATTCTCTAGTGTAGATTTCACACTTCTTTAATTATTCTGATTGGTTACTCAGATAATTCAAATAGTAAATATTTTTTCTTCCTCTTGACTGAAATGTAATATCTCCATAGTGAAGGCTATAAAAGTATAGGGAGGAACTGGAATAAAATTAGAAAAATTATATGATTTTCTTCAGAGTATGCCTTACATTTCTCTTGCTCCATAGGCTTGCTTATTAACAAAACACAATGCATAAAACATCCTTGGAAGCCATAATATCTGAAAAGATGTCTTCTCAAGGTCTTGTAACCTCAAAGGTTTTACAAAATCTGTGGAACACTTTGAAGACTTAGATTAAGACTTTTTATATCTCCTTTTGCTACCAAAGTCAAACCAATGCAGTGTTCAGAGCAAGGATAAGTACATTGTACATTACCCTGCCACTGGCCTGATGAATTCTGTCAGCAGCTAGTTGCAGACTACAGCTTATAAGGGCAGGGGAACAAGAGTGCAGGGAGTGCCTTTACCAGATGCTGTCTGCTTAAAAGCTTAAATCTGCAGTGTGATAAATTTTATTAACAAATAATAGATGCACTAGTATTTTTTCCTAGAAAATGTACTTTCTTCAGGCCATAGTACAAGTGGATTACTTAAAAAAAAAAAAAAAAAAAAAAAAAAAAAAAAAAGTGTATGAGTCTGTAATCAAAAAACAGGAGCTCAATACTGACTAAGAAAAAAAAAAAAAAAAGAAACTGGGTTTTCTTAAGTATGTCTTAGAAGATTCAAGTTATACACTTGTTAGCACATCGGTTCAGTGGCTTAGCAATGATGTGCAGAAAAAGGAAGCTTTACTAGGTAATGGCACAGCACAGGTAAAATTAAGAGACTGCTCAGTTGAATATCAGTGTCTCCAGGCCACCAGTAATGCCACAGAAGATGTACAAGATTGGCAGAATCATCTGGCCAGCTGATTTCTTAAAGTCTTCAGCACTGTTTAATGCACAGCCTCTGTTCAGGGAACTGCTGAATATAATCAAATATACCTTGATTTCCTATAAGGTTTGATTGTTACCTTACAAAAATAGTACCAAACCAGAACAATGAGGGACAATTCAGTCAGAATACAATGATCTGCTGTAGACAATAATTCATTGGGAATGCCTTGTCTATTTTGTGGTAGATATCCTCATGGACATGTGGTAGATAAGCTCATGGACTTTTCCATAGCTGAGGCAGACTGGTAAGGGAATTTTTAAGCCTCAGACCACCCTGTATTTTTCTAATATAATCCTTGGGTTTTTTTTCCTTCTCCTCTTCTCCTCTTCATGGGAGTCAGTGACCTCTTATGCCAGTGGAATGAGTAGAAGGAAAAGCCATTATGCTATTCCTCCACATGATACACTCATCACATGGAAAATTGCTTGGGATTAATTGTAATCTAGATATAGTTTTTGCCTTTAGTTATAATCTTAATTCTCAAGAAAGAGACAGTCTGAATATTATGTCTCCAAAGACTTGGAGGTCTTGAGCTAATAAAATTATGGGAGGGATATTTAAGCTCATGTTTTTCAATTTAAGAGTCTCTAGATTGAAATTTCCCAATTTTGTCTTTTATCAAAAAGTACTTCTGGGGTTACAGTTTCAGGACTGCAACCACTTACTGTCACAGGCGCTGCTTCCATAAGTGAAGTTTTGCTGAGTTATGGCTTAGATTTAGAAATACAACTTCTAGTTTGGGGAATCCTGCTCTATGTATTAATGATCAAGAGAAGAGCCCATTGGAGGGAGAAGCACTTCAGTGCTGACTTGCCTTTTACATCTCCCTGTGAAGTATATGATACTCAACACTGTCAAAAGCACAATCCTGAACAAGGTGATCTGATTGAAGCTGACAGTTTCTATGTTCCACTGAAATCAGGTCAAAAGACAAGTGTGTGGGGAAAGCAAAGACAAATGGAAAAACAGAAAGGCTGATGTAAGTGTCTAATATTTCACAACCTCCAGTGTCTAAAAAACATATGCCTGAGGCCACAAAGATGGTGTATAGTTTTTCTATATTTTTTTGGTAACCAAGATTTTAGGCTTCAAAGCCTCTGTTTTCACTAGGATTTTGTAGAAGTGGTCAAAGTCTAACTTCAGCAAAAACAGTACTGAAGGCCATGGAAATTTTAATATCCTGAGGCTGAGGCATGTTAGCTGGGTTCACATGGATGAACTTGCATTTATAATTATCCCATAAATAAGTAGAAGGCATCGGTTTTCAGTCATACCCTTGACTTATAAGCAGACGTATAAATTTCATCCTGGATGTCTGCACTTATGGTGTGGGGTTTTTTTTTATTATTATTATTTTTTCTTTTTTTCTTGTTTTTTCTTTTTTTTTTTTTTCCATAAGAGTACAAACAAGCAGCATAGGGCACAGTCTTAAGCAAGCCTAAAAGAATTATAACTAATGTACCACTCTTCGTACTCATTTGTACTGGTGAACTTTTTGACATACACCACCTTTGACTAATGAATGTTTAGGTCATCTAAGTCATTGTGGATGAAAGCATCTCAAAATTGCTTCATGTTTTCCAGAGAAATGACTCATTAGTGTAAGAAGAACCAAAGTATTTTTCTGGCAGGATGTTGTCCTTTAGAATACAGGTGACCTGCTGCCA
The DNA here is from genome assembly GCA_011076525.1 of Nettapus auritus. NCBI lineage: Eukaryota > Metazoa > Chordata > Aves > Anseriformes > Anatidae > Nettapus > Nettapus auritus. Next base: position 174,322,930 of record CM021765.1, read on the forward strand.
TTTGCTGAAACAAAAGAGATCATGAGGACACTAAATTCAGCAATGCCAAATTTGCCTTGAAAAAAATCCTGATGTAAAAGCAAAAATCCTGATGTAAAAGCAAAAATAAAACTCAGTTGGACACAGGTCACTAAGTTTTTTTGCTATTCCTAAACTGGAACAAAACAGTGGACTTGAATATAACTGAAAAATGTGCTTGAATCAGAACTGCTGAGTGCACAAGGAGGATTCAGATCTCAGAAATGTGGAGTACAAACCATCCTTTCCCTCTCACCAGGCCATATTTCTCAAAGTATCAAAGCATAGAAAATTGCAGTTTTAACGTCTGGATAATTCAAAAACAGTTTAGCAGATTTTCTCCAACCTTTCCAGAAAATTTTTACCTTTAGGCTGAGACCAAGAAATTTCAGTCCAAAAGGTAATTTTTTGGAAAAAAAATTATAACTTGCTAAAAGGGGAGGTTTAGAACGAACGTACTTTTCAGACAAGGCTATTCCACATCAGTCTTTAACACTTTAACTAATGCATTATTAAACTATACTTAACTACAGTTTATTGTATGAATTATGCATATATAGTGTGTAAATGCATATTAGTGTATATGTATTACAATAGCTAAATATTATGAAAAAAAAAAAAAAAAAAAAAAAGAGCTTTCTGAATGACAAGAAGCATAAGCAGAATGTATGTAGAAACTGAAGAGATATTATACACCTATTAACAAGAATTCATCTTGACAAATGAAAGGCTCTGACATTTGCCCAGATCAAAAATCCAATTTTGCAGTACTGGGAGATAAAGAATTAAATAGAGTACAGATATCATCTAACCTGGTATTAAAAGGTTAGCAGTTGATTAGTTACCCAGACCAGACAGGCTATATCCCAGACTGTGAGAAGAGAATTGGCCAGATGTTGCAGAAGCTTTAGTAGTCATTTTAACAAACTCTCAGGCTAGGCAAGAAGTTCACAGCTTGCAAAGCGGGTAGCATAACTCTGTTATGAGGCAGGAATCCCAGCATGTTACACAGCAGCAAAGTTAAAGTCAGTTGAAAAAAACATCAAAACCATGTAATGAGACTTAGTAGATCATACAGAGGCCATACCTATGGGGGAAAAAAAATGCCCTGAAATATGGGAATTAGGAACCAGCAGGTTTGGAGAAGGAAAGACTATGACAAAGTCCTTTGGAAACTGAAATATCACAGAAGTAGGAGATACATCAGGGTATAAGTGAGTACCACACACCGAATTTCAGACTATCACAGGTTATAAAGGCACACCCAGGAAAGATCACACTCTCTCCAAGACAATTTTAAACTAATTATTGCTTTCCTAGCTGTTACTAAGGAAGAAAAATAAAAGAATAAAATAAAAATATTTATTTTTAAAGGCAGACAAAAAACGCTGGTGTTTCATTTTCATCTGCCATAAATGTCATAGATGACAGTAAAAAACGCAATATGTGACTACTGAGGGAGATTATTTCATTGATAGGATTAACACCAAAAAAAATGGAAAAAAAAAAAAAAAAAGTCAGAAAGGGCTATAGACTGGTTAGATGCTTGGTCTAACATGGTGATGGAAACTGTTGCTGAATGCAGACACGATAAATATATTTATAAATATATCATAGCAAATAAGTCTATAAGTCTTTTCATGGTATATTGTGGTAAAAATTATGGATTTGCCATGATGAGAAAGTGTCAAAAACTTATGAATCATAAGGAAATATAATGAAGTGTCAAAGCACCTATTTACCTTGAAAAATACAAGAGAGTCTCAAAGAAAGGAAAGGAAAGGGAAAACAAAGAAGTCATTCTACACCTGTAGAGAAAGCAGGCAGCACTTCAGTAATTAATATTTATTACTTATGGCACCTTTCATACATTGAAAATGCTGAACAAATACCAACTGACCTGTACAACACTCCTACAATACGTGATACACATGATTATGGAAATTACAGCAGGGAGCTGGCAATGAAATAAAATCCATGAGATCCCCCCTGTAGGGAAAAACTTTGCACAGGAGGGGGATCTGCCTTGAAGGGATCACATAGCACACCTTGCACAACTTACACCAGAACTGGGGAGTCAGAGGAAGAGGAGAAGACAAAAAGGTGGGCAAACCTCCATGGGATATGCAACTGACATGCTTGTAAATCAACACAGAGAAGCTGATTTTGACATTTGGACATTTTCAGGTAATTGAATTCGAGTTCAGCACACATTCAGGACATGAGCATGAATCAGTACATCAGTTCACAAGGGCAGTGGGTTCATTAGGTCCTGCCCCAGTTGAGTGGGATTTCTCCCCTCCCTGTGGTGGGACCACAGTCTCCAGCAACAACCTCAGCTTCTAGGGGCAAAGCTCCACCAGTTAACGGAAAATGCCATTTCCTCACAAGCCCATGGGGGAGGCACACCAGGGCCAGTCAAGTCCTTGGTGCTGCTGGGAGAGGGCCTTCTGGTGATGCACCCTGCCATGTCCCCATCAACACCAGCCAATCTTCCTGGGGCTCTGCTGTAGGCCATTGGGTTGAGGACCACCACGGCTCCTCTGCTGGACACAGGACTGGCGCAGCATGGGAGGCAGGCACTGACAGCTCTGCTTGTTTCCTTTAATCAGAAGCATGGGGTTAAAGAATCAGTTGATGGCCTCTACCAGCTAAACTCTCTGCTTGAGGCCAATTCATCATAAATCAACTTTTGTGCAGCTTAGTTTACCTGCCTGTAAAATAGGTAATTCAGAGCCAGACCATCATCAGTGAACTGGCACAGCTCCACTCTATTCCCAGTCCCAGAAAGGGACATATTTGGCCAAAATTAAGTGTCACGCATCCCTGGTGAGGCAGACAAAGTGATTTACAACCTGACCTGGCTTACTGCATCCAAGTCTACAGACTGGCACAAACAAGACAGGAGGCAGCTCTGATCCACATGTTGCACTGCTCTTCTCAATCTAAAGGTACATATTCCAGAGGGGACCTGTCGTGTGTCTGGCTCATGGCTTGCATCTGTGGGGCACCCAACCACAAATATAAATAATCGTTTGCTACCTTACAGGAACAATAAAGTTTAATTTATCCCACCTAACTGGAGTTCTACTGCTGACAGTGAAGTTTGATAACGTCTGGACCAGTCTGTGAAACAATGCTGGTTTCAAAATATTATTTTTATTATTGTTAGAGTGAGTGATTTCCTGACACGTTCTCCCAGAATAAAAGTGAAATAACAAAATCAAACAAGAACAACCTCTAGAAATCAATTTATGGAGTCCAGCAGAGAGTAAATAAGCAAATACCTGATGGGAAAGCTTCACTTCACTGATATTAGCTGAGCATATGAACTGAACAGACTACATGATTTTCTGCCTAATTAATGTAACTTCAAAATATTTCTCCAGTCAGAAGGTCCTAGTCCATGGTGTTCCTTGGCAGAAGATGTCAAGATATCCTGCTTGAACGGAGGAAAAATAAATAAATAAATAAATAAATAATTCCTTTTATATGACCTGGCCCCTGGTCTTGACTCATCATGAAGATCAATGGTTTAGGTGTCCATTTTCCCCAGAGGCTTTCCACAAGGCTAAAATATAATGTGGATTATACACCTAGTACAAAAAGAGACTACTATGCAGTATGCAATATTAATTATAGATGGTGTTTTCAGAATATAAAAAATAAATATATCCTCAGAAATCATTCCAGATATTTCTAAAAGGTTGCAAAGAATCCATGGACTCGTAAAACAGTTCTCTTTTAAAAGAAAAATCTTACCTGTCACAAGCTGTTGTCCAGCTAGTCCTACTGGAACCATCCCCAGGTTATTCATAGCTGTGGCCCAAGCTGTTGGATCAGTGACTGACATGTTCAGTTGCGTGGTATCTATAGCTATACTTCCCAAACCATCAGCTGCTGCAGGAGAAGAAACACATTCTAAGTAGAAATGTTAACATCCCAGCTTTATTAACCAGAACTGTCAGTGAAAATGAGGTATCAAAACCACTGCTCTGTTTCTTAATTATGTTTCACCTTTCAGACAACTGATAATAGTGCTTGGTACTGTATAGCAAATGATAAAGACATTGGAAATATTCAGCAGACATAAAATGAAACATGAAAAATTCAAGCTGATTATATGGCAAACTTTTTCACCAGGAGGAGGAGGAGTCGAGCAGTGGTACAGGCTGTACAGTCACCAACCTCGGCAGTTTTCAAGACTGAACTTGATAGAGCCCTGAGCAACTGGCCTGAACCTATGGTTGGCCCTGCTTTGGGCAGGAGTTTAGACTGGAGACCTCCTGAGATCCCTGCCAACCTGACTGAATTATTCTGTACTCCTCTGTTATAATTTAATTGTATATAATCTATCTCAAATTGTAAGAAAGCTGTGAGAACCAAACACATCCCAGGCAAAAACCCGCTTCCCATGACATGCAATTTTTTATAGAGGATTTAAGAATATGTTAGCCCCTAAATAAAAAGAGGTCGAAACCAGTTGTTTCACTATGCAAAACACCAAGTTTTGTTTTGAAAACAAAAGAGAGTTATGATTAATATGGTCAAGACAAACTGAGCCCAGGTATGGATTCCTGGGTTGTGGAAGGAAGAGTAGGTTGGATAGTTAAGGAATGGTACCCTCCTGATGATGAATCCCAAAAAACAAGGTGTGATTGCATATTTGTGCATCTATCACAGCCGAAACCATCTCCCAGTTGTTTCCTTACAACCTGTGCAGACCTGAGATATTTACCGGCAGCCATTGCTTTCTCACCAGTTCCTTTTGCTTCTGTTAGACTTCTTCAGCAAGGAATAATTAGCTACTGTATTAGCAGCATCTTGAGATGGAATGTCACTGAACGCATGGCCCACACATAGCTCATTAGGCTCTGAAAGAGGAAAAAAAAAAATTAAAAAAAAAAAAAATTAGCCATCAAGTGCCACAGTCAGACGAATATGGTTGCAAAACAATGGACCACTCTGGGAAGCCACTTGAATGATGCTTCTGCCCACTCACACTGGACCACCAGCCATAGCCTCCTTGCACCCGTTTCAGTGAAGATTTTCAATGAACTCTCATCCTAGCCCTCTAAACAAACAGTGCCACATAGGAAACTGTCAGACAGCTTGCCTCCGACTGAAAAGCCCTTCACAAATTAGGGCTTATCAGTAGCTACACAGCCTCCTCAGTATGAAGACATTGGCTGAAAAAGCTCATTTTAAGGGTTGAATATGATTTTCTTTTTTAACTGTTAACAATTAACTGATGTTGCAAGTTTCAGGAAATAGTCTCCTGTTATGAAATTAAAAAAAAAAAATGCAATGAATTTTAGAAAGGAATGCGCAGAGGTGTGAAAATGTAAGAAAACCTAACAGAGCTGAGGATGATGCTTGCTCCTTAACTAGCATGCTATCTTTGCCTCAGAAAGGTTAGGTAGCTCGAAGTGAACTTGGAACATCTGCTTCCAGCTAAAATGCACTGCTTTCATCAGATATCTGTCAGACCATGAATTTTACATAACAGTAAATTTTTGCTGTTGTTGTTAGATAATTTCACTGTGTCATTGTATTGCTTATGGTAAAGCAGGCTGAAGAGAGGACGAGGTGTGACCATAATCTGTGAGCTGACAGCACCCACAGTAGAGGGAGAAAACACTGAGAATCATGTGAATCACTGAATGGTTTGGGTTGGAAAGAACCCTAAAGACCATCTAATTCCACCACCCCACCATGGGCAGGGACACCTTCCACCAGACCAGGTTGCTCCAAGCCCCATCCAGGCTGGCCCTGAACATCTCCAGAGATGGGCCATCCACAGCTTCTGTGGGCAACCTGTGCCAGTGCCTTACCACCCTCTGAGTGAAGAACTTCTTCCTTATATCTAATCTAACCCTACCCTCTTTCAGTTTAAACCCATTACTCCTTGTCCAATCACTACTCTCCCTGACAAAGAGCCCCTCCCCATCTTTCCTGTAGGCTAGGAGAGGTTGAGATGAACACAAACATATACCCATGTTAGATATGAGCATTAGCTACATGTTACTGTTGGTAAAATTAGGGCTGAAAGTTTTTGTTTGTTTGTTTGTTTGTTTGTTTTTGTGTGTGGGGTTTTTTTTTTTGTTTTGTTTTGTTTTGGTTTGTTTTTTTTTGGCTGTCCAGAAGCCAAGAGGGTCTGATCTACAGTCTTTGGTACCAGTAAGGAAATATCCCAACCTCTGACTGAGTGCTTCCAAGCTTTATGGGGGAGTCATGAATGCCAGGCAGGTGCCTGTTGGGGACTTGCTCAGCCCTAAAGACACATGCACTGTCTTTTTAAAAAGAACTTGAAAGATCTTAATTATCAGGTTTCCAACATGCAAACCCTAAGAATTCATCTTTAGAAAAGAAACAATTAAAGTGATTATGCTGTATTTTAGCTGTATTTGAGCACCTCCCACACTTTTCTTTTTTCATATGATGTGCATAAAGTACAAGCTAGAAAGTTTTATAGTTTTCTGACACTGTACAGATCACTTCATAAGGACACGATCAAATTAATAGCTGTAAAAGCAAAAAAAGAGTCGGGATCAGACAATACTCTACTTTTTTTGTATGTTGTAATTTTCAAATAACTAGCATATTAGGTTAAAAAGTATTTTGTTCAAATCTACAGTGGGTGCATTTAAAAGTCAATATTTATCAACTCTTAATATTCAAATTTGCAATTCCAATTCCTATTTGATCTCCACTATTCATTATACAAAACATAAAAAAGTTTTATGATAAAATTAGCTGCTAAATAACATCTATAAATACCAAAAAACATTGAACAAAAGTCCTCTGCAGGGAACACGATTAACTTATGTTAATCTTGGCAAGCCACCCGAGATTTATGTCATTTTTTTAAAAACTGGGTGTCTCTTATTCAGCTCCTTAAATTGGTACTTAGCGCTTTCTACTCAATCTATAAACTTTTGACCACAAACATCTACTTTGAGGTTAAAGCTGACTGAATAATTGCTTGTCAGTAAGACATTTCTCACTCTGTAATCCTCTTTCCTCTTCATGAATCATTCGCAAATCAATCTGATTCACATACACATGCTGAACAAACCAGATGAGGGTGGTTCACCCGCCACCCATGGATCCGTATCCCCTGCATGGATCTGTACCTATTGCCTTTCTCCTGTGACCAGGAGCCTTCTTGCCTTGGTGCAGGAAGGAGCATCTCAAAACTACAATGAAATAGTGATGAAATGCCTCTCCACAACTTGCTGTGGGCTAGTTGCTTATTTTCATAATGTACCCCCCTGACTGCTGGAGATAGAGGAAGTGCTGCCCTGTGGTTTCAGAAGATGACCTGCACAGGTACCTCAGACAGGCATGGATTAGTGGGATAAGGGGCAAAAAATGCAATGTTGGATTGTTTTTGGATGTTTTACTGCCTCATGATGCGTGTACTGGGTGACATTACAAGGTCTGCTGCCAAACCTCATGCTCTCTTCACCCCAGCCCAAATTGCAGCTATATTAGCTTTGCCAGAAATGGGAATTGAACCATAAAGAATCAGATCCTGGACTAAATAAACACATCTCAGTCTACTGAGAACTAATATGTGACTTCTTTTGCATTTGCCTTCTACCAGGTTGTCCATCTATTTCAAATTTTGGTATATTTTCACAAATTAGCCACAAGCACTTGTTAAAGTCTTTGCAGAGGACAGAAAAAAATTAAAAAATAAAAATAAAAAAAAAATCCCACCATGAACATGGGATTATTTGTGAATCTCCTGTTGTACTACGCCACCATTGCTGCCCAGTGTGCCATGAAACTTTTTGCTCAAAACACACTCTTGTAGCCCACACTGGCTCTGGGCTGTTTTGCCCTCTCTCTAGCCATCAAGGCTACTGCTTGATCAGCAGGACCTGGATGCAGTGCAGGCTGAACCAGGGGAAAAAGCACAAAGAGCATGCAAGGAGCCTAAAGTGGAACTAGTCCTATCTAACCAAGAACTGCTGCAGGCTATTTTGTCAGTGGAAGAGAGCTGAATAACAAGCATAAAGGCACCTATGAACACTGAATAATTTGCAGCAAGCTGCAGGCAGAACTAATGCTACCTCCTGAAGGACACAGACTGTAGAAACTAGTTCTCTTAAAAAGAAAAATACTAATTGTGAAGATCCCTTCTACTGACAACTCAAAGATTACATTAATAGAGAGCAGCATAATATGGCTAAAATAATCCTAGAGGAACTTCACACATAATTGACACTCAACCTTTAGTTTTCATCAAGAACATTTTGAAAATTCGAATAGGGGGAGGTTTCATTAAGTCTTAAAATAAAATCAGCTTTGGGCAAATTTCAGCATTTCTTTGTATAGCTCAGATACTGCACTATTATATTCTTCATGACATGGAAACCAAACAAGCTAGAGAAACAAATAAACCCTCACTCTAGGTCATATCAAAGACATGTGATGTGTGATGAGAAATACATCTGATAGTAAATATTCTTACTTTCTTAAACATAAAAGGAATAACTGTGATACTTGTTAAATGTCCAAGAAAGTGCAAGCTTATGCAGGCACCATGTGTATAATGAGCAGGTATTAATCAACACCATCTCACTGACATCACACCTTGAGATAGCTCTCCTTAACTACAAATCATTAGAACTCCACTGGGCATTAATGACCTGAAGATATATGTTAAAGAAATCTGCATACATAAACACTTGTGCGTGGGAGTAGCTTTACTCCAGGGGGGAGTAACTTGAGAAGCAAATAAATCCATAATCCTGATCTACAGGAGAAAACATGTAAAGTATTCTGGGTGCTGATGGTTCTGAAGATTTTTGGGGAGCAGGGGTATTAATAAAAACTTCATTTATTTAGAGCTTCTGATTAACAAATTTCTAACACCAAACACTGTAAAGCGATTCCCCGGGTCACTTTTTGTGGCCTCACTTTCTGCAGACACAATGCAAGAACCAATCCTTGCATGGTAGATTGTGCAAGACATTTAGACTTCCCTCAGACAGGTTGTCAGAAAGATAAAGCACCCTCAAGTCCATACCAATGAGCACTTCTCAGTCAAAGCAGTCATAGCAGATTGCACTTAGCACGCATATTTTATACCAGGCAATTAAATGCAGTTACCCAAATGAATACAGAAGTCGGTTATATATTGTGCATCAATTATCATAGGCAATGAATGCTGTGAGACAAAGAAATTAACACAACATAAAACTAATTCAATAACACAGCAGATTGCTAAGTTAAAATCCTACCCTTTAGATATCTATAACACTACAGACAGTGAATTATGACATGGAGTGAAGCCGATTAAATGCACTACAGTAATGAGACTCTTTGTGGAGTGCTGGGTCAGCGGCCAGCCTCAGGATGCTTGGAAGAGGTTCTCTGCCTGGTTCTGACACTGACCTGCTCTGTGACCTCAAGTCATTACACGTCTCTCTCTCGTTTTAGTGACTGCTAAATCCTTCAAGGAAAAGACTGATGCCATCAATCTTTTGAAACCTGGGACTAAAAGTTGCAAAGACATTAGAGAGTACTGGTGCCAATTCTCAAGAAAATGCAGGTGGTTGGAGGGATGTGGCATCGTGTTACACCTAGGAGTGTTTTCCAGTTTTTACACTAACAGCATGTGTGAAGCATTTGTTATTTCTCACTGTGAGTCATAGGATGTCAGTCATTAGGTTGGTCACACTCCACCTGACCTGCCAAAGCACAGGTCGTTTACCAGGCTACCTCCTGCTGTCTTCTAAAATACATCAAGTGTTTTGTACTGGGTCTTCCCAGTGTTTCTGTTTTTAAAGATGTTGAAATGGCTCCCAATAAAGAAGAAAAAGAAAGGAGAGAGAAACAAAGATTTTATGAGAATCACTACCCATGTCTTCCTGACCATCTCTAGATGAAGAAGAAAGCTGTGGGTAGCAATAATGAACATGATGTGGTTTTACCATGGCCATCCTGCCTGGAACATGTAAAATGAAAGAACACCTCCAATATGACAGCGAAGATGGCTTTTACCCACTAATGTTACATATGCAACGTATGAAAAAGAGGCATTGTCTTATATTTTTTCATGGTTAACAGCTAAAAAAAAACCCTCATCTAAATTATGGACTTCAAAAGAAATTGAAGAAATTGAACTTTACCAACAACAATTTGTAAAAAATGTTTACAAATTCAATAAATAAAATACATAAGGTATCAGAGCATTTTAGAAAACATCTTATTTTCTGAGATGGGACTCTACGTTAGGTATCTATCATATGTTTCAGTCTTTTGCAGCTCTACTGGAGAGAGGCTAGATGCTTTCCAGGGTCTCCAGAGAGTCACCCTATTTATCTGGCTCTGTCTGTCTCCTGCTTACCGGATGCCTTTGAAAGCAAATATTGATTTTGAAGGAATTGGCACTTTCCTTAACAAAACAGCTTTATTAGGCAAAAGCCAGTGAAGATAAGAAGGCTTCTTCTCTTAGTACCTAAATAGGAGCTCTGGTTAGTTGTTCACTTACATAATTCTTCTGATTTTTTTGTATTTTAAATGAATTATACCTATACTCATTCTAGACTGTGCCTAGAACGTGTGTAGAAAAACTACATCATCATCTTATAAACTCATAAACATAATCTGTAGCATTAAGAGATTTCATTTCTCACTACATATACTAAATAAGTATGTTTCTACATATTTACAAAGGATCCTCTCCACTAATTTTTGCTGAAAAACAGTTAACGAGTAAATCATGGTCGTACTGATAGGACTAAGACAACTTAGAGAAAACCACAATATACTTACAGTTTCTTTTAATTTTAACAAAGCCAATTTGCAAAGAACACATTTTCTGGAAGAACAGCTCGTTTGAGACGCTGCATTACTAAAATCCTCTGCCCTGGCACTTTTTGAAGATAATATGCAGAACACACAAAGACCAGATCTCCCTCCAAAAGCAGAACACTGGGAGATTTCAGTGTGAAAAAAAATAAAAGTCTTCAAGACAAACAGGTGTGCTTGTGATGCTCTTTGTAAGGTCACTCCATAATATTTCATGCTAAATCCTGATGTTCCCTGGCATTGAAGAGCAAAGACTTAACGCATTACAAATGTGCTTTTTCTTTTGTGTGTATTTTAGCAGCTGCAGTCTGAATATGCTGAAGTCTATAAATAACAGAATCTGGAGGCACATTAAGCAAAGCATTACAGAAGTCCAGCTTAGTGATAAAAAAAAAAAAAAAAAAGCATATGCAGCATCAAAATCATCTGGAAGAAAAAAATAATAATAATAATAAAATAAAATAAAAACTTTGCCAGCTTGTAATGCAGTGTAGTCATGATAAAAACAAGCCTGATTATTACTTGAACACAAAACACCATTGTGAATGGTGATTGCGTCTCCATTTTTCCCTCTTTCAAGATGACTTGAAATTTTGAATCACTTGCTTCCCATTTAAGAGGCCTGTAGCCTCTTAAACCAAGCCTTCCTTTACATTTTTGCATATTAAGAATGTATATGAGGCAAATAAAGAATGATTCTAAAGCCTTTTAATTACTAACAGGAGTATTTTAAGACTAGTACTTGTGTCATGCTCTTTTCTACTGAAAGCCACCGACTGCTTTAGAAACGTGACATTCCCACATCACTGCATTTCAGACAGAAGAGAAGGCACCCAAAGCACGTCTTGAGCAAACAGACTTCAGCAACTTCACTGGTAGGCTGAATACTGAAATGCTCCCACGAGAGGTGCTGGAATGTCTCCCTGATGCCATATGGCACCTGGGGCAGTCATTATATGCAAGCTATACATGCTATTTCTTATCTCTGTTGGCTTGAGGGAACACCTACATAAATGCAGCACACATCACACCCTCTCCCATTCTGCTGTGCAACACCCCTTACCTTGTGTTTACTAGAGCTACTTCAGGCAACTGCAATACAAAGGTGGTTGTTTTTCTAAAAAAGAAATATAGAAGAAAAATAATAATAATAAAAAAAAAAGACCAAACCAAGCTGGGCCACACTCCCAGAAAGAACATTTTATCTTCCTGGCTAATCTGAAGCAAAATCACTCCCATGCCACCCCCTGAAAAAATGCAGTTTGATGGGTAAGCCCTGCCTGTGGCAGACCCCTAGGGACAGTATCATGCAGTCCATCAGAATGAGAAGGAGGAGCCTCATTACTGAATTTCCGAACGAACACACACTGCATTCTTCAAGGCCCAGAAGACCAGGAGACAGTTGAGTTTCACATGGCAACATTATGTATGGAAAATCTATTTTAGGTAACTTTTTAGAAGTTTCTAAAATGCATTCATTATCATTTTTCTTTTCCTTCACAGCCTGTATAATTGAACTCCTGGAGTTAAAGCAGCCTGTCTTTTCAGGCAGTTCCATGGGAAAAAAACAGTTGTCAATCAAACTATTTTATATTTTTAAAATACACTTTATCATTGGACAAAATTTTGACAGGAGGTGACATCCAAGTGTCCTTGCTTAAATGCCTGAATGACCTGCAGAGCACTATTTCACAGGGTAATGAAGCGATCTAAAATCATATTGAACAAAATTTTACGCAAGACCACTATGAATTTTCTCAGTGAGAGCTGCTAGGTGAAACACTGGTAGAGAGGTTTAGATTTGTTTTGTTTTAATTCAAGGTTTCTGGTAGAAAAATCTGCTTATGAGAAAAAACTCCATATCTCTTCTATCAATCTGCATCTCTCCTCTCTCCAAAAGCTGACATCACATCTTAGCTCGTCACACTGAGGATCTTTGTTCCCAGCTATAAGCTCTGAATTAGTAGTGTGCTCTCTGGTCTCATTTATCTTGTATTCCTTCCATTCCGCTTAGTGTATTGCCTGTTCTTCTCCATTTGCCTCACAATTTTCCTCTTTGTTTTCTTTTATTATTATTATTTTTTTTTCCATCCATTGACTCCATATTTCCCCTTACAACAAAGGCACATATCTTGCCTGACTCTGCCACAGGCCATTCCCTCATCCAAATATCTCTTCACTACCAAGAATCAGTATTGTCTGTTACTCCATGCTGTTTCATTAAGAGAAGAAGAGATTCATCTCATCTAATGTGAGACCTATGCCTCAGGCCTAAGCCTGAGCTTTCCCACTGCCGAAATTGCCAATGGGGAGAATGAGATACTTCAGATGGCCTGTTTCAGACATCTACCAGATAAGGCAATAAAACAAGCCTCAGAGATGAGCTGGGCTAATCAAATTGTGCCTCATGAGCCCAGCCACCACTCGGCTACCTGCCGTATGAATCCCAATACACTGCTCAATCCCAAGGGACTCGGCTCCCAGTCCTGTCCTTTGCCTTGCTGGAAACTCCAGCACAGCAAAGCTCAGGAGAACAGAAATGACTACAGCTTGTTGTAGTAGAGAATGTCCCCAGATATAGACACAAATGTATATTTAGAGAGATGGCTTGCTTTCTGATTTTTTTTCCTGCCCATCCCCAGTGAATATGCCAACATATGACTACTAGTGTTTGACAACGGGAGTTGCCCACTCACACACATTTCCTACAACTGTATTGCCCTACATCTGCCTGTTCTTTGGAGAGAAAACTCATTCTGGCCCTTTTCTACCCACTTCCAAATGAATCGTTTCTCCTCAGCCCTGTTTCTTTTCCAGATGCTTAACTCTTTTGCTCCTTGAAGCTCCCTTCTTAAAGATCAGTGAACAGCTCAGCTACAAACCCCACTCAGCTACTATGGTTTCCCTATTTCTTCCCATCAGCCTTGACCAGGTAGTAAATGGCTCTCTTTATCCTTTGTGCCATGGTTGGGGGCAGTACCCCCCTTTGATTAGGAGAGGAGAGCTACATGGAGTTTCGCTCTGTCCTTTTGCTTCTCCCAGTCTGGTTGTTGTGGGTAAATGGGGGGAACTGAGAAGGTTTTCCATTTTTTAGAAGATGGAGCAGAGCTTCCAGGCTCTTTGTTCTCTCTCAGACCCAATGACTTTCAGCAGAGGCTGAATTACATTGTGAAGTGGAGACAAGAATTTTCTACCTGTTTTCTAAATAGTAGGGATCATGAAGCAATTACTGTAGGACTGCAAACAGGATTATCACATACTCTGCATGTGTGCTCTTCTTCACAGGACACTTGTGCACCTTCTTTCTCTTTCATTGGAGTTGGACTAGATAATCTTGGTGTGTCCTTGAAACTCAGGATACCCTATGATTCTACGATTCACTTCCAGAGAGGGAGAGGCAATCCCATATTTAATATGAGGCCTTATGAGGAGACCATCAGAGACTGTGCATCAGCTACGATCAGGCAACAAAAAATGCTTTGAGGCTTCTCCCTTGTAACTGGTTGCCCTGGGGTTGGGGCAGATGGGGTTCCAGCTGCAGATCATGTTGGTTATGATTGTGATAAAAATCTTCCCTCCCTCCATCTCGTCCTGCTGTACATTTACTGGCTAACACCCCCTCCACCCCAGGAGGGCTAAAACCCACGGCTAGAGACCCAGCTCTCCTTGTGCTGTAATAGGGCTGGTGCTGGCTTCATCCAGGAGCTCCCCGGGCAGGGATGTCAGCAAGCCAGTGATGCTCCAAGAATCACGGTCAGGGCCACCCTCCTGCCAGGCTTCTGCACCTCATACAGACATATCTTCAGCCCTCTGAGATTTTTAAGATGCTACTGTGACATAATATTAGGAACACTGATAACAATGGCATCCCCCTTTCTCCTCATGCAGGCCCTTCACCCCTTTCACATAGCTAACAATGCTTTAAACCACCCTTTCCTGGAGTATTTTGCATTTGTTTGTCTTGTCTTATTTGAATTATGAGCTCTTCAGGGCAGAGAATTTGCCTTTATCTACATTGGCAAAGTACTATGTAAATTTACTGCACTACATAAATATTTTCTAATAACAGGGGCAATAACAAGAATAATGTATTTACTTTACTGTAATACAGTATTTTCAGGCTTCAAGTTACAAACAGGAACAACCCAAAGTCAACAACAGGACCAAAAGGTTTCCAGAACCTTTAACTGTGAAGCAGAAGACTTGAAGCCAGTATGCGAAACTTTGGTAAATTAGTTACTTATATTCATAAATAGCATTTGTTACTGCTGTAAAAATCATTGCACACTAACCCTCTGGAAAACATAAAGCAGAATGCAACCAGTGTAAACCAGCAGAGCACTGTTTAACATGTATTATGAGGGTCACAAATGGCCTACTAGTTACTTTTTAAACAAATGTAATGTTAATACTTTCACTGAAACATTATGAATAAAGCATTTGGCCTGTAGCTATGAATATGGTTACTGATGGCTTTGGACTTGTTTGCTTATATTGTTACCCAGCAAATTTCTGTACCATGCTCTCCCGGGACCATTCTTGACTTCACCCCTTGAAGGTGGACAGAGGACAGAGGTACTAGCTCAGAAGACCCAGGGGTGCAGCAGTTCCCCCCAGCTCCCCCAACACAGCTGGATAGCCACCACATGATATCGTCCCTACAGCAGCAATTATAGAATCACAGAATCATTTACATTGGAAAAGACCTCTAAGATCATCACATACAACCGTCTACCACTAAGCCATGTCCCTAAGCATCACATCTACATGTCTTCTGAATACCTCCAGCGATGGTGACTCAGCTGCTTCCCTGGGCAGCCTGTTCTAATGCCTCACAACCCTTCAGTAAAGAAAATTTTCCTAGTATCCAATCTAAACCTCTCTTGGTGCAACTTGAGGCCAATTATTCTTGTTCTATCACTTGTTGCTTGGGAAATTAGCTTTTCTGGCACACAGGGTCACTGTCTATACCTTTTTGACACCACTCAAGTGGTTTGGTTTGGTTTAAGCTGCTAGACATCAAATTATTCAAAATAATTGTGATGATGCAGGGGATTAAACCAATAAAAGTATCAACTGTCCTTGTTTGTCCAGGTGACACTGCAGGAGTGCAAAGCAGAAGACAGAGACAAAACCCAGTCCTTTAAATTTACAGTCTTGATAGACAATGTTTTGTGAGACCAGTGAATTTCTGCCTGAAATATATGGTTTAATTTAGTAGTGCATGGGTGACACTAGTGGCCTCTGATATATAAGCGATCAGGTGAAATGACCTCTATGTACCTTCTTGCTTGAAGCTCAGAGCAACAGCAAGCAGAGCAGTTTGAATGGGTCCCATTTATTATTCTTTTAATTGCCTGCTAATATTTCTTTCAATGGGAAAAAAACTAATAGACCCCTTCTGTCTCTAAATGTCTTCTAAACTACCTGAAATTGCAGTTCAACCGAAACAAATAAGGGATGTTCTGTCCATTAGAAATAGAAAAGTAACTGTATGGGGATCCAGGAGATTCCTATTCCTCAAATAGCTCTGCAGTAGACCTTGGACAAGTCATTTAAACTGCCTGTGCCTTGATCCCCACCCATGAAATGGGGTGATATTTTTTTTTTTATTTATTTTTTTTATCCCGTACTTCATTAATCTTGCCTAGTCAGGCTGTTCTCTGCTTATAGGGTATGTTCAGCATGACAGGACCATGACCTGTGCCTGCAGATAAAACAAGATTGTATTAGGTCAAGGAATATATATATATATATATATATATTTCTAGGAAAAATGAAAACCAAAGCAGAATAGAACAAACAAACAAACAAACAAGACAATTATCTTTTTTTTTTTTTTTTTTTTCTGGAATCACTATCTGAATGTGGAGAAAATGGTAAGTTTCCTTTAAAAGGACTTGCAATGAAATTCACATTCTGTCAGGTGTAAATTACAGCCTGTATCTCATCTTGTTCTATCTACAGCTCCTTTCTTAGTCATGCATAGCGGCAGTGTAAAAAATATTTCCTGAGTGTGATCAAGCGAGTATGGGCACATAAGATGCAAACAAAATATGAGACTTAAAAAAAATTGTTTACTGGTATCTTAAAAGAAAACTGAAAGTTTGTAATCATGTCATTTCTCAATCAGGGAACTGATTTATGCTAAAGATGCTTGGGAACACAATTCAAATAAATCTATACAAATATTTTCTTTAGGAAGTTACAGGGAACAGAGGTAGCTAAAAAGAGATGAAGAAAAAATATATATCCTAGGAACATTATTATATTCTGTAATCATAGATATAGCAGACCACTTAAATTAAGTCCTTATCATAATAGAGCTGCTCAGTGGAATAGCATAGGAGATTTGCTTTTCACATTTTTTCCTCACTGTTTTTACACGAAACCTTCTGATTGCATACACTTGATGACACCTAATAGATAATTGCAGGCAAATACCTATACACCATACTAAACTCTGCAGAAACCCAGCTTCATCTGTACTCCTCTTTGAAGTGGTGATTTCCTCAGGTCCCATAAACTAACGACATTGTGAAGTGCATCAATGACACACAGTGAAGCATCATCACCAGGTTTGCGAAGAGCCACCAGATGGAGCTGTAGAACACTGATGTGTTAATGCATATTTCAGGGTACAAGCAAGATTTCAGTCTTGGTAGAAATGCAAAGCTGTTCACTAGTAGTAATGCAATGTTGTTACTCTCCTTTAGGATGGCTGTGGCTAGTGGCAAGGGGCCAGCAAATTCAGTTTAATTGTGCACTTAGGAACACCTGAGTTAGGAAATTCTCTTTAAGTTGGAAATTTCCCCTTTTTCAGGAATAGTTTAAAAAGTCTTAATTGTTAAGCTATCTAGACCCACACTATATGTATCAGCTCTACTGCTGATTAGTCCTCCAAATAATAGTTTGTGAAGACTACAGCTCAAAGAAGAAGGAAAAATTTTCTAGATGTCTATTGAAGCACTTCCTTGGGCCACTCAAATTAAAAATTTGCTTGATAAGTGCATGAATAAAACAGATCCATATGTCTTCTCAGTGAGTGAAGAGATGCCGTATCTGCTACAAGTGGCTATAGATTCTCTGAAGAGCCTCCAGACAAGGTGCCAGATTTTTCTCTCAGCTTGGGCAAGGACTTTACACTTTCCAGGATAAGGTGATGAAGCTTTTACTCTTGCCTTCCTAGTAATCAAAGTAAATTCGGCCAGTAAATTGGGCTTAACTGGGGACCATGTATGTTTCTAATGGTGAACAGATTCATGCTCCATCTCCTCTCAGTTATACTAAGAATCATGTTTGCAGATCCATCAGTGAGAATGGCCTGGCCTTTGCTATCATTAATTGAAGCACATTAAGAGACTTGGCAGAAAAAAAAAAAAAAAAATTATCCAAATTTGAAATGTCAGGAGACAGATCCATCTAGTTTCACATCCTGTTGTTATAATATACCTTAATTACAGTTAATTAGGAGATATTGTTCCTGGTGGAAGAGCATCTGAGGAAGCTTTTGTGGGTGATTAAACACTGAACAGAATCGGATGCATTTGTTGAATGCAGGATCTGTTTATTATGACTGTACAACTCTATCTAGAGTATCATTCCTGTTGCATAGCAAAACAAAAGTCACAGGCCACAGATATTTCCCTTGCCTCATGATGCTTTAAAATTCCCCACCTGCTTCTTAAATTTTCTGCTGCTGGCCTCTTAGGACTCTAGTGAATGATCTAATTCCCACAGAAGTTAATCAGAGACTTCTCAGTTGCCTTCAGCTGAGCCACATTGGATCCTAAATGAACAGCAGGTATAGGAGAGGGCTGTGGAAGAAATTGCTATAGGAATGGACCTCTGAGGAAAAGCAATGTGGTTGGACGCGATGTTAATGAGGGTTTTAATGTCATCTGTGAAAGAGCAATCTTTGATTTGTTGGAGGAATGTGATTAGCCAGAATCCTCTCCTTGTATAAAACACAAAAGGTGGAAATCTACTCTGAAGCCACAAGTTCAACTTCTGCTAGTGTCAATAACGTTTATGCACACTCATCGATCTATGACTGTATAAGACCCTGAAATATGTTTTGCTGGGCTGCCAGTGATCATTGCTCGTGCTTGGAACTGTCAGGATTGGATTTATAACCAAAAAGTAAGCAGTGCATATCCTCTGCCTGAAAAGTATCCAAATTAACATTTATGAAGTAATCTTTTTTTTTGTCGGAAAGGAAAGGGAAAGGGAAAGGGAAAGGGAAAGGGAAAGGGAAAAGGAAAAGGAAAGGGAAAGGGAAGGAAAGGAAAGGGAAGGAAAGGAAAGGGAAGGAAAGGAAAGGGAAGGAAAGGAAAGGGAAGGAAGGGAAAGGAAAGGAAGGGAAAGGAAAGGAAAGGAAAGGAAAGGAAAGGAAAGGAAAGGAAAGGAAAGGAAAGGAAAGGAAAGGACAGGAAAGGAAAGGAAAGGAAAGGAAAGGAAAGGAAAGGAAAGGAAAGGAAAGGAAAGGAAAGGAAAGGAAAGGAAAGGAAAGGAAAGGAAAGGAAAGGAAGTAACATTATTGGCTAGATTACATTTAGGAGAAAAAGTCTTTTCTGCCATAAACTACATGCATGCTGGATTCCTAAACACTCCTTTACTCTGAACTCCAACAATTTGCTAAATCATTTGCTATTTACTCTTTAGTGCAACTAAATGCTTTGGGCAAAGAATATATATTTTTTAAATAAAAAAAAAAAAAAAGAAGAAGAAGAAAAAGAAAAACCACTCTTCTAATGCATTTTTCCATTCCCATTGATGGATTTTATTTTTGATACGCGATCCAGCTATTTAACTACCTCTCACCACTTCTCCCATGAATTGTTTATACAGCAACTTGGCAGCATAATTTGCATATCACAGGAAAGATCCCATTACATGTTCCCAGAGGTGCGGTTTCACCAGCTTTATCACTTTCTGCCACCTATGCATATCCCCGAAGCAGAGTGTCTGGTTAATCCAGAAAGGCATTTCTTGGCTGCCAATAGTAATTAAACATTAATGGTGTAGTTACAAATTTTTCAGTCACTCAAAACTTCTCCCCTCCATTGTCTTCCATAAATATAATACAGTAAAAAGATATTTATCTTTCCATGCAAATTTTCCTGCCGCAGGAAGATCACAGAGCATTACCTTTGCTATAATCTATGCAGCTGTTGTAGGCTTGACCTAAAATAATTAGACAAGGAACAAATACACAAAGAAGGATTTTAAAAGAAGGAAAACCCCTAAGCAGTGTAACTCAATGCACCAGAGAAAAGTCAGAGACGACTTGGGGCTGGACATTGCATTTTGCTTTCCAGACTGCTCTTCAGTGACTGAAGGGGACAACGGCTGCTACTTTCTTGGTCATGAAAAGACAATGGATATGCTCCAGATTATCCTTCATCCATGGGGTGAAATGTGAAAAAAATGACAGTGGCATACCTTCCATCAAGAGGAATTCTCCTCCAAGAGCATTCTTAGCAATATCAAAGCATTAAAGAAATTAAAGGGAAGCAAGATCCCCAGATGCAATACAATAAAACACCAACATATTGCCCGGAAAAAAGCATTGTTATTTTCTTGGGAAGACTCACAATATCTTCCCTATAAACAAACAATCAGTCCTATGCCTTCAGATAGAGATACCCAACACACATTTGGGAGAACAAACACTGCAGGTACCAAATCTTGCTACCTCTGATCATCCCTGTTCAAATCCATCTTAAAATGAGAGAATACACACATGAAATTTCAGAAATGAAAACTCAGTTCAGGTGAAATTTGGAGTCTGAGGTGTAGTGTAGACTTAGTACCAAAACCGGACTCCTTAGAAAGTACCCCATGAAAGAGGAGTAACACCCATCAGTTGCAGACAGTGCAATAAGAACTACCCCAGTGCCTTTCTGTCTAGCAGTATAACAAAACCACAATGTTCCTAATTTTGCAAAAGGCTGGAAGATAGGAAATGGGTTGATTCACTGACAAAACTAAGGGGGTACTGAGTCAGCAGCCTTCAAGTCACGAAGCCAACCTCAGTGAACAGTGATTGAAACTTGTTATCCTCCCACAGCCTGAGACCGCGTTATTTAGCGCAATAGCTGGCAGTCGCAGCGATGTAGCAAAAGGCAGATTAAGCACAGCTGTCCCCTAAGGTCCAGGGATAGCCTGGTTGGCATTAAGGAAAATCGGAGCTGCTCCTGCCTGTTGGAAACAGAGTGTTTAGTTTTCGAGCCTGTCAGCATGATCCCTTTTGAACGCATTGTGTTTACTGACATGCCACCTTGATGTTTTGGTTTAGTAGTACAAAAAAAAAAACAACCAACCACCCACCCCCCCCCCCCCCAAAAAAAAACCAAAAACGCACACACAAAAAAACAAACAACAAAAATTGAGGTTATAAAATCAAATATGTTTTCTGCATGTTAAAAGGAGAATTGCTCTCACGGAGACCTGGAAGCTCAGGATACTGCAGCGCTGTGCCAGTAC
Source organism: Nettapus auritus (assembly GCA_011076525.1). Classification (NCBI taxonomy): domain Eukaryota; kingdom Metazoa; phylum Chordata; class Aves; order Anseriformes; family Anatidae; genus Nettapus; species Nettapus auritus. Next base: position 174,344,263 of record CM021765.1, read on the forward strand.
ACGAAAACCAAAAAAATGGAACTGACCTGGGCTTCATGGTTCAAGCGTGCAGTGGCAGGGATCCCGGTACTATTTCCAGATTCAACACTTGAATAAACACAGTTGTAGTTTCGCGAAGTGGATGCTATTAATGCAATATGAAAAGGGTGAGAGAAAGGGCATACTCCTGAAGCCTATATTTCTTAGGTAGAAATAATTCTGCCAGGAGAAAGCCAGCTCGTGACTGTTTGCTCTTAAGACTGTATGGTGGACAGGCAGCGTCTTTGAGTTCACATACTTAACACTCAGTGGTGTGTCTGCGGAGTGACAGGAAATAAACAACAGTAAGGAGGGGTTAACCACAGACCTGCTGGCTAAAATCTTTGTGCCTGGAAACAGGAGGAGGAGGGCTGCAAGGTCAGGTGTAGTTTAATTGTTTCTAATGCGGGAATCAGCCATGGAGCTACCAGGCACAAAGATGGCTATCATAACCTGTAGCCACTTTGCATCCCCCCTAAACCCAAACCAGCAGTTGTGCATTTTGTGTCCACCTTTCTGAACTGATCTAGAACATCCTCCTACACGCTGAATACAGCACCAGCTCCTATACAGTAAGGAGAAGGAGAGGGAAGAAAGATAAAATAAGCTCCATATGCATGGTGCTCCTCCAGAATAGCTAAAACCCCTCAATCTCACCCCAAGATGCTGCATTTTCTAAATGATTTCCTGAGACTCCTGGAGAAATGCCACTGCTTTTCCGTAATTGCGTTAAGAGAGCGTCAATGCAGAAGGTCACGTAGACTCAAGTAAAAACATTTCAGGCTAAGATTGACCTGAGAAGGTAGATAAATTCCTTTATTCGGAGTCTGCCTACCAAAATTTCCCTTTTCTTCACAGTCACCACGACATGCAGAGAGAGAAGTGCTGCTTTTAGCCAGCAGCAGCAGGTGGAGCAGAGGGGACATGGAGTAGAGCACAAGCCACCAAGTCCTGATGTGGGAAGAGACTGAGTGGAGGAGGGAGGGCAGCTTATCATTATGTCTGGAGATATGCAGAGGACGAAGGAGCAAGGTTATTCTTTAGAAGAGCTTGTTCAACTGCAAGATGTAAAAGAAGGCAGCAGACATTTTCCAGAAGATGTGTCCTAAGTTCTGATACTGGCAGAAATCAGATGTGGTTGGAGACATTTTGCTAGCAAGCTTCTCAGTTTTCTCAGAGAAGAGAGCTGGGGTATTGCCCCCCAAGAACTCCATCCTGTAACAGAATTCCTGGAAAACTGTACTGGGGAAACACACATCATAATGGGGAATCACCATGTAAAGCATAACGTTGTGTTGCAGTTACATACATTTGCGTGCAGAGTATTTATAGATGCTAACCCAGGCAATTCCACATCTCTATATATTTATTCTATGCTTGTAAAATAAAATGGCACTTTTCATCCCATCTTGTCTGGATGAGAGAATACATTTGGGTTATAAATTGTTTAGAATTACTTGTTAATGCTATTGGCTTTTCTGTATCTGCTTATAGGAGGGACAGGAGGGAGACGGATAATGCTTTACACATAAAATCGTAGAGGAGAAAACCAGAAAAAAAGCTTTGTTTTCAACATATTTAAACTGTTCAAATGACAGGAATGGTTGCCTTGGAAGCAGATCTGCAGCTGAATGAAACCTTTCACCTGTCCAACACTGAAATATTTATTATCCAAGGGTGACTAGAGATTCAATAAAGCCAGAGGTACAATGCAGAAAGTAGACCCTGGCTCATCACCTCCGTGAATTTCACCAGTCCTGCGGCAGCCAGATTAGATTTGGCCACAGAGAGAGAGAAGTGGCCTCAATCACAGTTCTGAGTGTAAGGAGAAATAAAACAAGAGGAAGTAACATCTTAACTTTATATTCAATTCAATCAGGTTTGTGAAGTAAAATGCTGATGCTCCTCCTATACTGTGCTTAGTAAGTCTGCAAACTGTTATAGCTTCCAATTAGAGAAGAGAGCTCATGCTCTCTTTGGATAATTACTTTTCCAATTAATTATTCTTAGCCACTTGTTTCCCCATAAAAATTGCCCAATGTTTTTGTCTTACAGGAGTCTTTTTTTTTTTTTTTTTTTTTTCTCTTTTGTGTGGGTTGGAATTAATTTATTATAGGGCTGAAACTTGGCAGAGATCCAGACACAACAATCTGAAAAACGTTCATAGTAAAATTCAGTGATGGGTTTCCTGGTTTATTTTATCTCAGAGCCTCCCTGAGAATTCGGTCCTATGAAACAGAGCACAGTTGATGCACAAGTAGGCGTGTAATCTAGTTTACTTTATTTTGCAGGAAAAAAAGACTTTTGACATTTCAGTTGCTACAGACACAACCCTGACTATGAACAAAAGCCAGAACCATCATTTAAGAAAGCAATGTTTTTGCATAGCTGCTTTCATCAGAGAATCACACTTTACAAGAACCTTGACACTTTTGCCCTTTATTACATTCCTTTCTTTTTCCCCTTAGAAAACCTGGATTTCCAAGGTCTCTGGCATCCTAACGATGGCTAGATAGGTGTTTAAATTGTCTAATTAAGTTAAGAGGACAAAATAAAGATTGAAGTGCAAGGTCATCATCTCCTAAACTGTACCACAATAAAGTAAAATATTTGTGCTAACTCTGTATGTGTGTGTGTGCATGGGTAAAGTGACTGAAAAGTTGTAGAGAGTTAGCACACAACACCAAAATATGATAGCTCTTTTCGGTTCATGAGGCTTCCTTATCACACTCCACTTGGCAATTTCATGAAGATTTTAGCAGTAAATATTGGAGCAGATAGCATCACTTCCAGTCAGGGTTGCAGGCTCCTGGGTGATACACGGAATTGATACTGCACTCACAATTAAGATGGAGGCGAAGTATGAATGAGATGGGGAGGTGGAGAGGGGAGGAAAAGGACAAGAAAAGGCAACATGGTCGCTGAATTATGCCATTGTGTAAACCGCCCCATCACAGCTAGAAAGTGATGCCAGCACTGCTGGAAAATGGGGATGCCCACCTTCACAGTGGCAGGTAACATTTGTCTCTGGCCTCTGTTCTCAGCACAATAGATTTTAAAATATTAACTGGTCCTGTGCTGCTCTGGCATTAGTCCTGTGCCTCAGTAGTGTGCCTCTGCTCCCGGGCAGCAGCACTGCCTGATCCCTCGCTGTCATACTTAGCTGTGTGCTCAGGAGAGCTGGCTTTTCTAGACTCTGCCTTCATTTCCATTGCTTCTGCGCAAATTGTTTCCTCATCGTCTGTTACAGTAACTTCACCCTCTCTCAAAGCGCTGTGCTCACACATTCCCAACAAGTTTGCCAAAGAGAGGTTGCTAGGCTCCAAGTGCACCAAAAAGTGCAGAACGTGCCTTCTTCCCTGCCTTCCCATATGCTTGGAAGACCCCCCCCTTCCTTTCCCACCGTGGTACATCAAGTACCTTCCCTTTCTTTCCGAAAGCTGAGAATCCATCTGTTCGGCAAAGCGCTCCATCTGTAACGACGACGAGTCCAGTGATGTGCTGCCAATATTTCAACAAAGGGCTCCTCTAAACCCGGCCCCCCGAGTCTGCAGCACAGCCCAAGTCCCCGGGGTGGGGATGCTCACAGACAGGAGGCGTGCGGGGCTGGCGGGATCTATGCATTTGGTTTTCCCATTTCAACAAAATGCTTTCCCATATCCAAGGAAAGAGGCAGCAGCCTTGGCAAATGTGCTTCTGTTACGTGCCTCCTACCAGAAATAGTCATACTTGGGTTCTGGAAAGAAAAAATATCCACTTTGTTGGGAGAGTTGTGGAGTGTCCACCTGGAAAAAATGCAAGGGATGAAAATGGTAAAGATGGATTATGATCCCTTTCAGGGACCACTGGGGACTATATGTCAAGCAAATTAGGGAAAAGGCCCCAGTTACAAAGAAGAAAATAATGTTAGGTTTTCTGGCCAGCACAATGACAGCAAAGGCTCAGGCTTTGCAAACAGGACTGGTAAGTCTGGAGACAAATTTCCAGAAGAGAAATGTACAAGTGCTTTTGCCATTCACACTGTATCAGGTCTGAATATATATCATACACTATATGAATGCATATATGTATCTATATATATACACACATGCGTACATGTATTGGTATTAGACATGAGTTGCTTTTACAAACTTTGGCTGCTGCTTCTGCTTCACACACTATTCAGTCTCAGGCATTTTAAACACCCAGGCTTGACAGTTTTCCATATGTGATTTAAACAGAAGTCGATGCACACAGGCCTGGGTGCTTTGGATGTGCTTTGGATCACCTACTTCTTCTGTCACTGTTTATCAGCTGCACAGCGTTAGCTTTACAGCAAGTTGCAATCCCATCAGAAAGGCTGGCTCTTAAATTACGTTAAGTTCCCGAAGTTTTCAAAGGTGATACTCTAACACATTATTTGTGATCACACTCAGCAATTTTTAAAATCGTGATAAAAACAGGAGAACTCTTGGCATTCGAAGACGTAACCTATACTATTTCAACTCTTTCATCTTTATGTGCTTTTTAAAATTGTATGTAGGAAAATAAAAACTTGGACACAACAATTCAGCATATCCTTCATGAAAGCAGCTTGCACTAAGCAGCAGGTACTTCAAAGAACAAAAAGCACTTTTAAAGCAAATTAATTTTGTTCTTTTTGAACAATAAAGAGCACAAGATTCACATCAGTGGTTGCTATCACATAGTTTAGCTTGGTAACACTAACTTATAATACATGTGCAAATTACCACACTGAATAATCTCTATTTACATGTCAGGAAGCAATTTAAAAAAATATGTTCTCTTTTTGTCTACTTTAGCTGCCATGTAGACAGCACAGTGTCAAGCCTCTCACCTAGAATCTCAGGCAGTGCTAATATTTCTGTCCTATAACGAGTTCTTTCAGAGAGAAATACCGATCCTTATCTAGCAAAGCAGAGCAGCACATTTTGGAGCTCACCCATGTATAGCAAAACACTTCGGAGCATGTTTACGTTTAAAGCATTTGTTGAATAGGCAGAGATTAAGCATGTGTCTGGTCAGTCTGTTGAGCTGGATCCTGTCTTAGGCTCCCACAAGGCAATCCAAAATGCTCTGTATCGTCACAGAGCTGCCCTGCACAGCCACCAGGCTGGCTTGAGTGCCCTGGCTGCTCTACAAGGGAGGTCTAAGAAAGGTGCTCTGTGAAAGATAACAAATGGCAACAAGAGACACATCCAAACATCACTAGGAACTTTCCCTTCAAGCCAGGCAAGACAAAGGCCTTTGAAACAGACAGGGCTGATATGTCCCAGGAAGGCTGGAACACTGCTGACCCAAGACACAGGCGCACACAGTGCCTAAAATCCTATCAGCTAAATTGATAAGGCAGGACACCCTGGATAGAATATCACTATTTCCTTTTTGCAGACAATAAAATGAGGCACAGACAGAGGAAGTTACCTGCTGAAAACTTGCTATAGCAAAGCTATGACAGAAATTTGAAATAAATTCAGATCTCTGAATTCTAGTCTGAAACCCTAACCGCCTGACCTCCTGGTTTAGAAATAAGCATACAAAGCAAAGATTAAAGTAATTTATATGTCCATCATGTTTTCCAGGAAAGGAATTTAAAATATTTTGCAAAGAATTGTCCAAGTTACTTGTCACAATGGAAGCGAGATGAAACAGCAGAGGTGCTGCAGGGTGCTTGTCAATCACAGGAGTATTTTCCTCTTCCAAATAGGTGTTAGTTAATTTCCTTCTCTTTCTTTCTATTTTTTTCAAAATCTTTTAAAACCCCAGTAATGTATCCAGCCTGGTTTCACTTAATTTTATTGACCTTTAAGACTTTTAAGTCTTCTCCCTACCCTTTACTCCAAAAGTGATTGCAGGGCAAAGAAAGCCAGTTGGTTTTCTGTGGTGCTTTTACTCAGGTGGGTGGCCAAGCTCCACCACAACCGCTCTCTCACTCCCCCTCCTCAAAGAGGAGTGAGGAGAAAATACGATGAAAGGGGTTCAAGGGTTGAGATAAGGACAAGGAGATCATGCAATAATTATCACGACGGGCAAAACACACTCAGCATAGTGGGATAGTAAGATTTATTGCTTATTACTAACATGCCAGAGAAGTGAGAAACAAAGGAAAGAAACAAAAAGCACCTTCCCCCCATGTCCACCCTCTTCCACCTCCTCCCCCTGAGTGGCGCAGGGGAACAAGGGAATGGGGTTATGGTCAGTCTATAGCGCTTCTTTGCCACCACTCCTTCTTGATCACCCTTGTCCCCTGTGCTGTGGGGTCCCACCCATGGGATGCAGTCCTTGCCGAACTGATCTGGCATGGGCTGTCCACAGGCAGCACCTCTTCAAGAACTGCTCCAGATATGGGTCCATACCATGGGGTCCATCCCTCGGGAGCAAACTGCTCCAACCTGGGTCCCCCACAGGCAGCAGCTCCTGCCGGGTCACCTGCTCCTGCGTGGTCTCCTCTCCATGGCCTACAGGTCCAGCCCAGAATCTCCTCTGGCAGGGGCCTTCCACAGGCCGCAGTCTCCGTCAGTGCAAATCCACCTGCTCCACTGTAGTCTCCTCCACGGGCTGCAGCGTGGAACCCTGCTCTACTGTGGTACTCCATGGGCTGCAGGGGGATATCCTGCTTCACCATGGTCCTCACCACAGGCTGCAGGGGACTTCTGCTCCAGTGCCTGGAGCACCTCTCCCCCTCCTTCTTCACTGACGTTGGTGCCTGCAAGACTGTTCCTCACTTTTCTCACTCTCCCAGGTGCTGTATGTCACAGCTCTTTTTTTTTTTTTTTTTTCCCTGTCTGAAATATGCTCTCACAGAGGTGCAAAACAACATCACTTATTGGCTCAGCTCTGTTCAGCAGTGGGGCCGTTACCAAACATGGGTCAGCTTCTAAAGTCTTCTCAGAGAAGCCATCCGTATGGCCCCCTGCTACCAAAACCCTGCCATGTACACCCACTACATTTTCCCAAACTAAATCCTTTGTAATCTGATCAGCGCTCATCTCTTGAAAGCAGGCAAGCAACAATGCAACCTTGTATACAAAAAGTCAGCCCACCTTTCCTTTTGCTTCTTCCCCCACTAGTACATCAGTGAACAGGAACACAAAGTCACCTTTCAAGGCAGAGGGGTTGTCCTGGGGTGTAACAGTTGTGGTATGTTTGTAGGTGGAATGGTTTACATCATGCCACGATTTCGAAACATTCTGCACTTTCCGGTCTTGTGAGGAGACAACCATTATCTATGCAAAGCTGGAAGTTGTACGACTAAATAACAGCTGAGTTGTGGATCCTCTAGCACTCAAACCTCAACTCTCCTCTTCTAGTTGCATCTCCAGTTGTGTCACTTTTCAGCTTCAGTGTGCCGCATCCCCACTAATCTCCTTGTGGTTCTTCTCTCTGTGGATGCTGCAGCCCTCCATAGGAATTAAACTTGGTGACCTAGGCATGAGTTTAGGCTGGGGCCCCACTGAGATATCTCCCTTTGAAACAACAAGGAGGGAAACAACTTCCAAATGAGTGAGTAGAAGTATCTTGTACTAAAGCCCTGTGGGGATTGTGCTGCTATAATCCTTTAAGCTGACCACAAGTCTGCAAACTGAGAACCTAATTGCTGCTGATAGGTGCAAGTTGGTAACACTTGAAATATTCTCAGTGTGAGCTCTGCCAATGAGAGAGTGTCAAACTTTTCCTCTCCTCCTTCCCTCTCTGTGTGAAAAGACCTGTTTCCTAAAGGATGGATCTGTTTCCAAAAGCACACATTAGCAATGAAGCTGGACACCAACACTGAATGCAATTAAAAGTGCTGGCTGCAGCACAGTTTCATCTCTGGCACACACCTGAAGGACCCATCCATCTCTCTCTCTCTCTCTTTATTATTTAAAAACAGTCCTTGAATATCCTGTCACTCCAATGCAGTAGCTTTCAGTCAAGCCTATACAAACTGTCTCCTCAGTACATGTGTGTGTTTGCTCTTGCAGATAACAAACAGGCCAATCAACCCACTGGTCAGCAAGCACTATATATTTACACTCAACAGTCAACTTGCTGGGCACCTTATTTTAAATAACCTTTCTTTAAATATTTTCTTCAGATTCCCTCAAACTTTCTTACCACTTCAACTCTGTTCATAGCCGCTTCTTCACAAGGCAGTTTTGTTGCTCAGTTAACTTTCACATCAATCAGGTGAATGTCTCTCCCCAGTATGTCTAACAATTGCTCATCAGGTCTCCAACACTGCTGAAGAATAATTAAAAACCTGTTTTCAATAAACAAGCTATAAAGGCATTAAGGACAAAATACTGTGTAAGAAATGTATTGGAAACCCAGGGAAAGTAAATTCTGATCTGGCATAGGCTGGGCAGAATTAGTTGAATACCAAATTAATTGCTAGTAGCATCAGGCAAATAGCAAAAAAGAAAGATATAAATATTCACTTCAAATTAACAATGAATTTATTGTGGCTGAACACAAGCTCCTTTTATGTTTGCTTCCTACAAATAGTCATGCAAAGCAAATGTGAAGCTTGTACACTCCGCGATTTGCTTCCAGAATAGGAGGTATAATTGATATGGGATTTACACAGCTTGACAAAGCAAGGGAAACTAGGCTCCCAAAATCCTTTGGAGCCAGCACACAAAAGTAATTAAACAAACCGGTGAAGGAACTGGCTCTCTGCACTTTCCTTAGCTTGCACCATGCACACGGATACCTAATTACAGTTTGTCAGCAACTGAGGTGATGAGATCAATCTGCCATCAGGCAATTCAAAGAAAAAATAAACTAGAGATAATACTTCCGTAGAAAGAACAAGAGACTGAATTTGTCAAGTAAATGATTCACTTTGCTTTGTGATGCATAGAGTGAAATAGCACAGTGATAATCTCAGTGACCGGATAAAATATGTCACCTTCTCCTCTCCTGGTGAACTATGCAGCACTGAGCAGATGTGTTGACATCGCCTGCCTGCATTAAAGGAGAACTGGAGAAGGTGCAGAACCCAGTCTATGAATAAAACAGTTTTAAATCAGCCCCAAGTCAATCACCCTACCTCCAAGCCAGTCACTGACAGCAGAGGCAACATAGAAATAATGAGCATTTACATTTTACAGTTCTTCTCTATGTATTTACTTAAGGTAGTGGTGGTTAATCTACTGTTACAGTTAATAAAATAGTGTTAAAATTATACTAAAGTATCATCTCATATCTTGCTAGCACAATTATAATCTCTAACTCTCCATCTAACATCAGTCACTAATTTGCTGTCTGGCAATGTAACTTATTCTGCAAAGCATTCATCTCTAACAAGCCAAGGTGTGCCAAGTGTTGCCAGCCCTGTAGAGATGAGCTGGCAGGGTGAAACTGGCCCCAGAATGAACCATCCGCCTTCTGAAAGCCACGGTGGAGTAACCCAGAAGGAATACTATGACATGCGAGAGAAGACATAGAAATATATGATATACATATAGTCTCAGAAGGGTATTGATAAAGACTAGTAGTGGAACCAGTAGTGGTAGTAGTGAACAAGCTGTAGAAATGATTTAACTCTATAGAAAAACAATGACTAGACGGTGCACAGATGATTATCAGATCCATAGGGTTAGCAAATAGAAAAAGGGGGAAAAAACACTCCCACTGCAGCTGGAAAACCAAACCAAACCAAACAAACAAACCAACAACACCAAAAACAAAACCCACTACCTCTAGAAAGGATGTTTCTTGTAAAATGTTGGAAAGAAAAGGGAAAGCAGGGCTTTCCTGGCAAGGAAGCCATGGATGGAAGTGATATTTTTAACTTGATTCTGTATGTTAGTGCTCTTCCTACATGGCTATAAGGCTTAGCTCTGTGTTGCTCTCTGCTTACTTGACACACCAGGCAGCAGGAATTTCACTGCTGCACAGCAAGACTTCTACTGCTGCTGGAGCTTCTCCTATGCTGTCTGTCCTGTGCATCAAATTAGACCTTTTTTTTTTTTTTTTTTTTTTTTTCTCAGTATTGTTTTGTATCTGCTCCTCACATGTAAAGATTCTCCCTGTGGACTTTTGGATAATCCTAGCCTCTCAGGAAGGTTCACATATGTACATGTTTTATTAAACAGCCACTGTATATGCTTATATGCAAACAAAAGCAGGTGTGCCTGCATCTCATCTGAAGTTTGCTATTCAATAATGTGGGGAGGTAGGATGGGGGTGTTGGGAGGGTGTTGGGGACAAAACACTTTCAAAGGGGTCCTATATCCGCTGCTTTTACAAATTCCTCATAATTCTGAATAAGTACCAACCCTAATCAGTCATAACTTGCAAGTTGTTATGTACATTGCAATTCTATGCAATGATTACAGAGACATTAAGGCATATAGGTACCAAGTATAATGGACATTTCTAAACAAAATAATTAGTTGCCAATTTTTGCTCAATGAGCAGGTAGATGAAAAGCTATTGAAAATTAAAAACACTTTTGTCATGAAAATGCTTCGGAAATGCTTCAAGGAAGAAGACAAACTGTTCCAGTCTCAAAAATTACAATCTTGGCTGCTTACAGTTAAGCTACACAAAACATTTTGTTTAGCTAAGCCAAAGCTTTATTCCTCAAAAGCTTTATTCCATAGCCAAGAAAACCAATGCTCAGAAAGAAAGTAAGAGTGAAACTTAGCCAGTCCGGTCACAATTATTTCTTTGTCCTTTATAAGCTTAGAAGGATCTATATATGGTTCTGATAAACAGCTCTGCTGGCTAAGTAAATAATACTGATGAATCACATTTGGCCTTTATTGTGCATGTTTCCTGCAAGAAACATGAGTTTTCATAGGATATTTTTTTCTGTCTCCCCAGGAAGGCAGAACTGTGCAAGACCTGTCCCAAATAAATAAATAAATAAATACTTATACATATATTTATATAATACTTATAAATAGTTATAAAAACAGATGTCCCAGTAGTAATTGCAGGGTGATGCAGCAGGCAGAAATAACTACGTGAAGTATTCTTGGTAAACCATTCTGCTTCTGTGCTAGTATCTACTCTATTTTTCAGAGAAGGGCACAAACATTTATTCAGATGGCTGTAGCCTTAGAAAAGACATGGGGCTTCTTTCAGCATTCCTTTCCTTTCCTTGGTCAGTCATGTTTGTCCTATTTCCAGACTTTTACTACAGATCATACCTACTACAGTCCATGTAAAAAATACAGTGTTCATAATCCATTTGTACATACTGCATATTTCACCTTTTTTTTTTTTGTAATATGCTATAAAACATGTTATATGTTGGATAAAAAGTTTTTCTCCTACACCATATGAAATTCTGAAGTTTGTTTCGCCAGCCTAAATTGGTCCAAAGATAGTGATCAAAATCTTAAACATTTTGTTGAACTGCAAAGAAAGTTTTCATTCATTAGGTATTTCATGTCAATGTTGTTTTAAAAGTTTGTAAATTGTCTAGCTTAAAGTTTAAAAAGATTTCAAAAGGAAATGTATGTATTTTTAATCAGAAAGATTAAAACTGGGATATTTCACTAAAAACAGTTAAAACATTGTTATACTTCAAAGAGTATCAGTCTTGATTGTCAGCTTTTGACAAAACAATTGTAAAAAGTCTTAACTTTAAGAGATTTTCAAAGAAAATCTTCTGCGACTAAGGTATTGAAAAAGCATGCTTTGCAAAACACGTGTGTCCATGAAGATAAAGATTAATAGAAGAAGCAAGAAGATATGCTTATGTTTATACAGGAAAGCAGATCCATCTGTGGCCATAATAACATTTATTAGACTAGAGGTTATTTTCAGTGTGAATACAGGCATGCTTTAATATTCCAAACAACCACAGAATGCTTCTTCTTGTTTTCCTTATGAAAAAAAAAAAAAAAAAAAAAAAAAAAGAGAGAGAGAAGATGAAGAAAACACCACATATATGTATTATTCACGGATACAGATATCTCAGCTTATAAAAACAGGAAGCTTTCGACACTTATTTTCTAGCAGGTTTTATAAACTAAATGTATAAAATACATAGATGAAGAGAAAAATACATGATATTGCAGTTTAATGAACCCTTTCTTTAACAAGCTTTCCAATTCTCATTTGTGTAAGCAAATTAGAGCAAACCCAGCAGTTTCTGAATACACACAGAAAAGTTCAACTTTGTTTGAGACTTAGAAAACTGCAAACTATATAAAAGGATCAGCATTTATAGACACACAGAACAAAGGCACCCCTGGCAGTCATCTGACACAATCCCTTGCTCAAAGCTTGATCAACTTAGACCTGGTTGCTCAAATCTGTGGGGTTTTGAACACTTCCAAGAACAGAGTTCACAGTATCTTTGCACAATCTGCTCCTGCACTTGATCACCTCACTGTAATTTGTTTTTCCCTAATATCAAGATGGGATTTCCCACATTGCAGGATGTGTCCATTCCCTTCCCTCTCTCATCATTTCTCCTTCCAATAAATGTCTGATTTCATCTTCCTATACCCCCATTAGACAGCTGAAGATATCATTTAGACCTTCCCTTAGACATGTTTTCCTAAGGCAAAACGGATGCTCAGTTGTCTCAGTTTCTTCTTGTATGTCATGTGCTTCATCAACACTCAAGAAATTTGAAAACTGTCTATTATAAAGGCACAACAAAAACATACAGTCGCTGTCCAAATCCCAGCCAAGATGGCTAGCAGATTATCATCTATTTCAAAGGACTTTTGATCAAGTCCTTATTTCACGTGTCTACTTGAATGAGTAATGAGGATGGCAGGAGGAGGGTAAAGACTAATTATGTCACAGAGCTATTTAGTTTGGATGTCTTTTTTTTCTGTTTAAAGATTTTTCATCAAAATTCATAATTGGACCTTAAGCATCTCAGTTCTTGTTGTATCAGACATTGCAAACTGCTGGTTTCAGAGAGAAGTATCTGAATGTCCTGACACATAATTTGGTTTAAAATGAACTGGAACATTATACCTCTCTGTTCTACAGCAGGAGTGGAAATCTTTAGATTTAATTTGCTAAGTCTTTTTTTCTTTCCTGGTTGCAGCACCCAGTGACCAAAGTACACTGTGTACAAATAGCACTGTGAGAAATTGCATTGGCACATTGCTGGCAAAACACTGATTATTGAATTCCTATTAAAGTTCTAACATTTAGATATGTCTTAACTTCCAGCTTTCAGCACTGGAATTCATCTATCTTTCTGTGTACCTTTATACTTTGGACATTTCATGATTCCCCTTGAGAATATAGGGAAAAGGAAGCTGTCCATACATGCATCTGATCCAGAAATTGATTTACTTTCCCAACAGACGCATCGACTAATAGGATGGTGAAATTGTGAATCACATTCTGTGGCTTTAAGGCAGCTGATATAGTCATAAAATGAAGCTCCCTGGAGAGACCAAAACCCGGCAGGGTATATTAGAACACATTTTCTGAATAGTTTCTTATTTTTTTGTCCAACATATATGTTTTGAGTAAAACTTAGAATAATATGATCACTTCTGTCATCACCACTTAGTGATTTGACTGTTTTTTTTTTTTTTTTTTTTTTTTTTTTTTTTTTAAGTCAACCACCAAATAGGGAATTTACAAGTATCTCTTCAGAAATAACACAAAGCCTTCCACAAAGTCCACATTTCATTGTTCTCATTCCCTTGAAGCAGGAAATGCACTAGCTATTAGATATGAAGAGGCTCGAAGTCATTAGTATTTCCTTTTCAAGAACACTTTTTTCCCCAGCATTTTAAGGGCAGTCAGCCAGCAACATTTGCTGAGTGACAGACATCTGCAAGAAATGCGAGCGCATACAAAATTCCAGCTTTCTGACAACTCCAGCTAAATTACTACCTTTAGGTTTCAATATAAGCTTGCTGCTGTATGCAGCAGAGAAAGCACAAAGACAATCCTCTCTCCTAGACATCCTAGAAGACACAACTAAAACAAGCTACTACTGAAGAAGGAAGTTCTCTTCTGCTGACTTCTCTACTTCTTTTACTAATTATTCCTTGAGTATGTTGCGCCTTCTGCAATACTTTGATGGAGAGCAAATGGAGAGCAAATTTGTCTAGTAAAAGGATTTGAAGGTTTCCTGTAAAAAGGAGGGGTTTCTTCTGCAGATAATTTTCATACATTTTGGTAAAATGAGAGATAAAAGTACATTTATTTGTCTCTTAGGACATAAAAGGTCTGGCTCCTGAGACATGGAATATTACAATGTAAAAGGGTTTGTTGAGCTCTCTATCACTCTTTCTAGATGATGTGAAAGAGAAGATCATCTGGATCAAAAGGGATATATGACCTTGAAAGTACAGAAGAAAAATCTTACTATGATTTCTAAGGAAAAGGGCTTCCAGTCAAAGCAAAAGGTCTCAGAAGGCTGAGAAATGCAATTATAGCATCATCTTTGGTAGGCTTGCAAAGACAGGCATATCCTTACCCCCTTAAAAGCTCTTAAGACTTTCCTTGGCTATTGCTCCATAAATTGAAAGTTTCTTTGAAACAACTGGCTTTATGGGAAAGACCATGTGTGTAGACAGAAAGTACAGGCTGGCACAAAGAGAGCATGCCATGGTAAGTCACAGCAGACAGTGCACCAGGAAAGATTGCTTATCAGAGAGAGAACACAATCAGAACCTTGGCACTAGATGACAAGACAAAACAAGCACGCAGAAATAAATTTGTAAATTAACAATGCAGAGATTGGAGCAGAAGGTTTTCAAACAAATGAGGTCACCCACTCTGGATGTGTGGAGGGAAGATCCCATGATCTGTGGGAGTTCAGCTGAAAGATAGAGTGGGAGGAGGAGAAACCCCAAATGAGATGTAAGAGTGATGAGAAAGGGAGGACACAGCAATAAAAGCAAAGGGAGGAGAAAGGGTCAATGAGACTGGTTAAAATGAAAGTGAGATGCTTCTGAATGTTGTTATGGTTATTATATAAATTACATACATTATTCACCACTCACAGAGCCATTTCAAGAACAACTGCATTATTGGAATCAATATAAAACTGCCGAGGTTCTCCACAAACACCAGCTTGGCTAATGTACACACCCTTCAATGCTTACCATCAAACCCAGCTTGGCAAATCTCATCCATTCAGCCATAAATAATAACTGCCCAAGCCTCTGCCAGATCGGCACTATTTCCAAACTTCAGCTATATTTACACACCCACAGTTAGCAGCTGACAAGTCATATATGAGGAAAATTGCCTCCCTCTAAAAAAGAGCTCCTGTCAGAGCTGCTGTGTTCCACATGGAAATAATTCAAAGGAGTTGTCACGAAAGAGCAGCTATACTCAGAATAGTTACCATGACAGACATTTTTACTCAACAGACCTATCTGAGTACTTTTGCAGTACTTTTGTTCTGCCACTGAGTTAAGTACCAGAGTTTTCTTTCTTTCTTTAAAAATCATCACAGCTCCATAAGGCAATCAGAAAAAAAAAGGCTGACAGAACCAGAATGGAGTCAATAGGTCTACCAGGAACCAAACTTTCCTGAGATCCAGGCAACATCATTAAGGTAGACCTCCAAATATAGGCAGGTGGGCATTGTGCAGGGATGGCCCCTGCCTCCTTTATTGATAAGTGCTATCAATGCCTAAAAAGATGGAGGTGTGCTGCTCTGACCTGGCTAATCTCATTTGTAACTTGATGCTGCAAAGCTGGTGGAGGAGGGTAGACATCTCCTTGCATTTCAATAGCTGCCATCTTCACACTAAATTTTGGCAGCTCCTCCTCTAGGAGATCTCTCTACCTTTCTTCTTTCTTCTTCCTCTTTGGGAGGACCAAGAAGCTTAAGGAGGCATCATAAGAAATGAATTGGGAGGACATGCCTGTTACAAGCTAGAATGAGTAAAAGATTCTGGACAGTCTTTAAGTTTCAGGAGATGTGAGCTCAGAGATGCATATTCCACAGAGGATGTGGATGAAGAGGGATTTTCTAGGGCAGAGAGAGGAAAAGCCTCAAGCCCCCACTAATAGCCTGCTACTGCCTCCTGCACTTTTCCCCTAACCCTGCAGCCTCCCCAAAGCTCCTTCCTTCCTCAACCCAGAGTTCATCTCTCAGCAGGACAGGACATCTACTGGAGCTGAGCTGTTGCCTCCAACCTCTGTTTCCCTCTTCTCTGCATCTGGAGGTTGCCCTGCTACTGCAGAGGCCCAATCTTCATTTACAGAACCAGGAAACCTTGCATCAGTCCCTCACTACATCACTCTGGAGGACATGGGAGTAACACAATTGTCCCTCACGTGGGTGGCACATCTCTTCAGGTGGGCCAAGAGGCACAAGGAGGAGAAAACAGGACCTGCCCTCTGCTATCAGTTTGCAGGCCTATACAGTGATGCAGCATTGGGCGTGGGAGATATTAAAATACAATCACACTGCCCCAGATGGCACTTGGTATTTTCATTTTTTCAATGTTAATCCAGAATGGAAATCTTTATAGTTTTGCTTTGAAGGTAATTTAAGTAACTGCTTTATTCCCTAATCTAAGAGAAGGGAATACAATAAATGTCACAGTAATTTTAGTTACTTACAAAAACATTTGTAAAGATTTTAATATTATCCCCTATATTTGAGCACTATCGCCCTAAGTAAGTGAATCCATAAAGAACAGGTTTTATTATAAGGTAATATTAACCTCAGTGAAATCATCAGTATTCCTGAATCACCTTTGGTTTTGTTAATGGAGATACTTCTTCCAGATGAACCTAAGATAAAAAGATGATATGTAGCACTGAAGACACTGTATGAATTTGGAACACTTCGAGATTTTTAGATGCATTGAAAGCATTACAATGAAATGACAATATAAAACTTCCTTATGTGCCAAATATGCTGTTTGGTTTTGTTTGGTTCACATAACAACCCCAAAAACTCAAGTAGCCATATTTTCTCACAGCAGCACCTAACAACTGCAGATAGTCAGCACAAATAACTGATATTATACCCATACATAACTTACATTATCACAGTTCATTTGGGAACATGTTGTGAGGCAACAACAACTTTCTACTGTGTCTTGCAAGTTCTTTGTCTGTGAGGAAGCATCACATGAAAATTTCCCATTACCAGACCTGAAAAAGATTGTAATGTCTGCACTGTAAGCAAGAGTGACATATAAAGCCTGCCACACCAACACCATCTTTTGGACTAAACTGTGACACAAGTTATCATGTCTGCAAAACAGGCTGGATGTAGTTGAAAAGAAAACATGAACAGAAATACTGCTTTGCTGAACAGCATGCCCAGCAATGCTCTCAGCTCTAACATATGCTGCCAAAATCCATAGGATGTGCAAAATTCCCACCCCACCATGACCAACACCACTAGCCAGAGGAGTTCTTGTCAAGGCCACCTGACTCTGCCAGCAGGATCTATCTTCCATACTTTTATTAAGCTGTCTGCAAATTTACCATCTCCTTAGCCCCATCTGACTATAGCAACAAAGTAGGTTTCTTTTTCCCTCTTTTTTTTTTTTTTTTAGATCCATTACTCAAGGAACTGGAGGACTCCCAGTTCATCTGCTTGTCATAAAGGCATACAGGGTGGCAGGAGAGAGTGGAGACTGATTAACTTATTTATTTATCCTAGGCTGGCAACACTTCTGCAAACCATCCAGTGCCTGCCTTGGCTCACACTCACAGCTTTCCTAAACAGTGATAGAACGATATGGACATAATCTTTGTCATGTTTTCATCACTGTCCAAAATGTTCTCAAGAGCACCAGTGAAGATTGTCCAACATAATCAGACATTGAGTAATGTGAGGCTAAAATAAGACAGAGGGACCAAACAATGATAGCCAAGGCTCCCCTCCACAAACAGAGCCAGCCACTGAACTGAACCAGATGTACAAAATGCTTCCACAACCATCACTTTAACTAAGTCCACCCCCTCCTACCCAAGAGCTCTGGTAGGGTGTCTTGTTAATAATGCTCTCCTCAAATGCATAGCTCCCTCGCTCATTTTCTTCATCACCTTCAAATGACAGCTAATAATGAGAAGAAAGCATGTCCACAGGTTGTGGACAGGAATGGCTTTTATCTGTCAGGAGGAGGAGCACCACTTTGTTTTAATCTATTTGGTGCTCTAAAATATGCACTTCCCTGTCTGTCGTGTTCTGACCACTCTACTCTCAGCCAAGAAATAAGCCAAGAAAAACTCCTTGCAGGCTGCAATTAAAAAACAAACCGCACAGAATTGCTAGTACCTAGTCTTTGTTAAGCTTTGAACACAGGCACATATGTACTATAGCAGAGAAGCTTGGTCTGGGGATTTTGGAGGGCAATAAAAATGGCATGCCTTGCCTTATTGGACACCCAGCTGATTTAGTTCTTGTTAAACACCTCCCATTCATCCACTGAAAAGATCCATTACATAGTACAGTCTTAACCAAGATAGTTCTCATTTCAGTGCAAGCATGTTGACAAAACCTGAATATGACAGGATAGAGACTGATGAAAGACAAGACCCAGTTGCATGTGTATGAGGAATGAGCCATATATTGAAGTTCATACACGTCACCAGATGAGCAGTGATGAGAAAGGAGATGTCAATGTCCCTCAGGTCAGTGTTTCAACCTCTGCATACATGTTCTTGCCTTTTTTTTTCAGAGGCCAGGCACAGACATGGAACTACTGGCTCCATCTTGTTAACAATTCTTTGCACAGCAATACTGAAATATATATATGTATACACAACTAGCCAACAAATTTCTGCTTCTGAAACCTTTATCACACTTTTATTGTTGTTGTTGTTGCTTCTTCCTCTTCCCTCCATGCCACTGCTTTTGTAACAGGGATTACTGCAGCACTTAATGTATTTGTATGGCTGCCCTATAAGTAAGTGACCTACATTTTCTGTAAATTAGAAAACAGCAAGCAAGCAAATAGCTGCATGTGGTTATTATTTCATATCTCTAGACAAGTTTTTGTCTTTATTATCTGTACAACAGCTCTGTTGGAACTTTTTGATATTCATTTTAAGTCTAGCAAGTATTATAAAGAAGCTGAGACAAGTTCCCTGTCATTTAGACATTACGTCAGCTTGCCCTCTCCAGGAAGGATAAAATATTTATTATGATTAATACAGAAGGCATTATAGATAGAGCATTTCGTGAACATCAGAATAGATTAAAATTTAAAATAATAACATACTTAATAGCTTTTTCTACTTTGGGATCTTGAGGGCTGTACTGAAGGTATTTTGCCATGTTAGAAATGACATTAAAATATATTCTTATAGAATTTGCATATAGGCCTAGTCTGAAATGCAAGTGAAAGGCTCACTAAATTCAGATTATGGTCTTTTTAAACTCACCACAGGCAGGAAATTTTTATGCCGCATTTCATATCAGCACACACTGCCCGGGTAACCTGGAGCCTTGCTTTCATTTTATTGATATAATGAGAAGCAATAACCCCTTGGCAATGATCAGCAGTCATTTTAGTCCTCCTCAATCAATGCCAACTGAACTTTTTGTGGAAAAGCTAAAGTGTGAACTGGCGCCATGAGCAGTCTCACTGGGACTCTCTTCCCCCATGACTTGTCAGCTGTATATGTGCTCAGTCCTCCCCTTGCTCCCTGCCTGCATTACACTGCCCAGACCCATCAGTTTGACTTCTTACCTGGGTCCTGCTCTGCTGGCCTGGCTGGGGCAAAATGGAAGTTGCAGGGGACACCATCCCTCCATGCTCTGCTTCCTCATGGAGCAGCCCTGGCACAGGGGCATGTGGAGATGTCCACATTTCTGTAACGTCTTAGGCTCTACTACTCACCTCTTTTTTCACACCTTGGTGAAGGCCAGCACTTAATCAGACTAACATTTTATGTATGCCAGAACTAAAAAAAATATGAAATCATAGAATCACAGAATGGCTTGGGTTGGAAGGCATCTTCAAGATGATATAATTCCAACCCCCTGCCATTGGCAGGGGCACCTCCCACTAGACTAGGTTGCCCAAAGTCCCATCCAGCCTGGCCTTGAACACCTCCAGAGATGGGGCATTCACAGCTTCTCTGGGAAGCCTGTGCTAGCGCCTCACCACCCTCTGAATAAATAATTTATTTCTTCCTTATATCCAATCTAAATCTACCCTCCTTCAGTTTAAAACTACTACCCCTTGTCCTGTTCTTTCTTATAAGCTCCCCTTTATGTATTGAAAGACTGCAATAGGTCTCCCTGGAGCATTATTCAGGCTGAACAACGCCAACTCTCAGCCTTTCTTCATAGGATAATATCTCTGGAATTAAGCAGTTTTGCATTGTGATCTAAATCCAGTGAAGTATTTGATCTCCTACGGCTGACTTAGCCTTTGCGCCAGGATGTGTCCATGGCCCTCAGGCTGAAGAGGTGTTCCATGGAAAGAAATGGTGAAGTCTTTCCAACCTGTTCTGGTGTGACAAAAGGAGGAAGCCAGAATCTGTGTAATTTTGGAAAAGGCTATCTGGCTAAGTAAGGCTGTGCAGAATAAATAGGGTGATATCTGTTCCAGACCCCAAATGCTGATGAGGGATTCCTTAAGCGTCTGTTTATACTGTGTTGGGTAGAAATCTGAATTACCACGGAAAACTTCAATTTCAATAGCATGTGCTGGAGGCTCTGTGCTGCCTTGAAATAACAACAAAATTCTACATTAGGACACTTTTTGAACTCAGTAAGAATTGCATTTAGCTTGCAGGAATTTTATATTACACCTTATCTTGGAAGATAACATAAAATTTACCACAGAATTCAAAATTAGCATTTCCTTCTTTATGAATGACACCATTTGCTCGTTATGTTTCTTATTTGCAAACAGGATAAAATGAAAACAAATATACCTGGCGCCTTAAAAGGACTCATTTGGCAATCCTGAGCAATAAGGAGCAAATTCAGCTTGTAGAAACAGTTTATTTGAGAAAAAGATGAAAGCTGGGACCCGTTCAAGAACATTTTTCTAGGACTAAAGAACATTAGCAATGAGAAAAAGAAAAACTTGTCTTAATTGTCACATAGGCTTACTGAAGTTAAAACAGCTATAAAAACAAACTAGAGCAGGAGACAAAGGGAAATGGATTGCAATTAATACATATTAGATGATTATGAAGAAAATGATAGAAGAAAGGGGGGAGAAATCAATATTCTGCAGAGTAAAAGATAATAGATTTCTGAGTATAGCTGGCAGAAGAGGAATCTCTGCAATGACTTTGGTCTTTTGCTGGAAAGAAATGATAAAACTTCCAATGAAGATGCAAGAACACTATTAAAGTTCAATAAATAGATCTGTTCTGCCTTTGAGGGTAAGAAGTTCTCCTGAAGTTTACTCTTCTACATCAAGTACGTATCTTGCCAAATGCACTTCCTTTTTCTACTTTTGTGCTTGTCTGTTTGGATTTTCAAGTATTGCTTTGATTGACAGCATTTCCTTCTTTATTGTCCTGAGCAGTGTGTGCCGTGTTTCTGTAGACTGAGTTTTTCTTCTCCGTGTTACCACTGTGTTCACTAAGTGAGACTGAAGTCACTCCACAGAGAAGCCATGTTAGTCAGTGGCATTCTTAGGAGATGCCTTAAATCCCTCCATTCTTGTCCTTGACCTACTCCTGCAATGCTACGTAGGTGCAGTTTACTTAGCATCTTTGATGTTTTAATTAATGCTCAGCTATGACAAATACTTTCTTTGCTGTCAGTAGCTTGGAAACATATTAAACGGCAGCTGTATCAGCAGTTTTATACAAAAAGCTGGCTTAGGACGTTTTGAACCACCAGCATTGATTTTCAATTAATCTCAGAATACCAGAGAAATTCTAGAGCACTGGAAGAAAACTGAAACTAAGTCAATTCTTATAAAAGGCAAAGAGGATGATCAAGGTCTACACAGGTCTATCAGCCCATCATAAATCCTGAACAAAAACACATAGTTCTAGCTATCAGATTTAATGCCATAAAACTATTGGTAATCTTGGCCAGATAAATTTCACTGATGACAGGGATTTCCTGAACAGGACCACAGACAATTGTTAATGGATTTGGTCTAAGAAAAATCACCCTGGAACTTAATTTAATTTGAACAAGCAGAGAACATAACCATCAGATATATCAAAATCTTTTTTTAAATGTAGTCTTATCCTTAGTAATTGCTTTGTAGGACTTTTTTCATCATTACAGTGCCCTCAACTTATATTTAAGTAGACTACAACAATGAAGTAAATAATAATTTAGAACAGACAACAAAGGTATAGAGAGGAATTGGACTCGATGATCCTTGCGGTTTCCGTCCAACTCAGCATACTCTATTCTTTTCTATGAATTAAGAACAACAATTACATAGTAAAAACATAAATATATATCTCATTTGAGGTATTAAGATGTCTTCTAGAACACTATATTTTCACTTAAAAAAATGGTCCTTAGTACATCTTTAGTTTGCCTTTATTTATTTATTTTTTTTTTTCAGATTAGCAAGTACAATCTAAAAAATGCATGGAAAAAAACATGTTATTTTTCACTCAACCTTACTTATTCATGAAGCCCAGAGGTTTTAGGTGTAAGGGACAAAAAGAACATTTTAAATGTATTTGTTGTACACATTTGTTGTGGATTCATCTATTGACCTACGAAAATATCAAAGTAATGAAGGCAAACAAAAATGGCAAACTTTCAAAGAGTATGTTCTGGGGGAAAATTGGGCGTATAGTGTCATTATTTGTTTGGGGTTTTTAAGCAAAAGGTAAAACTTAAACACTTGCAAGAATGCAAGCTTCATAACAACAAATACTTCATGGATCGTTACTCATTATAATAAACTTTTTCAACATATGTCTATATTAAGAGAGACCACAACACAGAAAACTAATGTACATGATGAGTTATGTTTCTGCTTTCCATGTTTCAGAATGCTGAAGATTATTCACTTTCTCAGCTGAAATCATCAGACTTATTTATCAGTCTTTCAAAAAGGTGACTCTCACAGTGTTCAAAGGCAGTGTTTTGGAAGCATTATTTGTCTGTAAGAGTCACAGAACGCTAAGCAGATTTACAGCCTTGTACATAAGTTATCCTTGCTAATCTTTGCTTAAGAGTAAGTTGAGTCCGATACGACAGCTAAGCAGCTTTCAGTATTGTACTGTGTTATGCTACATTGCTCATAGTACTTTTTGTTTGTTTGTTTGTTTGTTTGTTTTCTGGTAAATGATCAGTCTCAATGTAGGTATTAGGGGAAAAAGAAAGATGAAAGAGGATGGAGAGAAGAAGGCCCTAATCTTCTCTCGATCCTCTGCAAAGTACAGCAATCTCCTGACATACCGATGTGCTCTGTGTTTAACTGGGCTGCAGAGAAGTTCAATATATTTACAGTTCATACACTTCAGAGAACTGCCCCATAACTGTGAAAGTCATTGAAAATTCAGGTTACTTATGATCAAATATTTTACATTCTTTAATTATCCTTCAACAGTCCCTCCTTGCGGAAAGGAAGTATGAAGCATCAAATTCTACCTGCCTGTCACTGAATGTGTATAATTTGTAGGAACAGGAAAAAAATTCAGCATTGACTGGTTTATAAACATATAAACCTTATATAGTCAGCTTCTCTATCAAGTGAAGAAGCTCAGCCCTCTATTCTAGGCAATTCATTCATTCATAAAAATATATAAATAAATACACGGTGTACCATTTTTAAAAGAATCCTGCTCTGTGTAGAAGGAAACAAAATACGCTCCCTACTCATAGCTGCTCTGGCAAAAGTTAGAGGTCACAAAAGAAGCTTTCACACCCAGAGCATACCTGAGCTCTCTTTGGGCAGTAAAGACGCAACTCTCAAAGCCAAAAGTCCTCCCGAGTAACAATTTCCAGGAGTGAGTTGTCCAGATCTTGGACCCACTAGCAAGAACCTGCTCATCTTTTTCACTGTACTAGCATGTAAGGGAAGAGAGGCAATCTCTAAAATAGCTACAGCACCATATTTTCAGATCTCTGGATCGTGTTCAGCCCTGGATTATATACCCAGCTACAAGATGGAGGGCTGTGCAGAGCATGGGAATCCAACTGTGAGCTTTGTCAGCTGGTAGTTTATAAGACTACCAGTCCCATCTCTGTCTGATGGGACGAAGCAATTCCCACATACCATTTCCTCCTACTTTCATGGATTGACTGCTCTGGACAAACACCAGGAGGAAAAGTCTTATGACACCAGTACTACAGGACAAATCTTGAAGCCTCTGTCTATGAAACTGGTATAAAAATACCATTTTTGGCAATTATATACCACTGGAATCTTAGTCTTCACATTACAACCATCACATATTCAGCTGAAACCCAACAGCCAATGCTGGACCTGTCAAACTCCTGTCCCATCAGCTAGCGGGTGATACTCTGTGGAGAGAGACCTTGAAATCAGAGCCACTGTACAGCTCAGCTCACTGATAACTGATCTATATGAGATAGCATGACAAAATGTGAACAATAGTGCTTGACATCCCACATGTTATCACATGCCAACTATGTTTGGATGGTGGAACAGAATGACATGAAAAGAAATTATGAGGAGCATACTGCTCTTTCTGTGTGAGGCAAGTGACATTGTTTTGGCAGCTCAGTCTGACACAGTAAGTACAGTATCACATGTATTTTCTAATTTGAAGAGATATGCCAAACTGACAGAGAAAACTATTGGCTTTTTTTTATTTCTGTTGGAGTCGCATGTATTTAAATGCAAAGTACACATAATTT
Source organism: Nettapus auritus (assembly GCA_011076525.1). Classification (NCBI taxonomy): domain Eukaryota; kingdom Metazoa; phylum Chordata; class Aves; order Anseriformes; family Anatidae; genus Nettapus; species Nettapus auritus. The sequence goes on from CM021765.1 coordinate 174,368,963, forward strand.
GTGTGTGTTCACTTATAAATGATCTCATGCACTAAACTCCAGACTATCACATTTGTTTCTTCACAGGTATAAGACTTCATTCCCTCTGCCCAAATTTAAATCTCATCAGATTTAAAATAAACAAGAAGTAAGAATGTGTATGATTATGGTTTCTCATAAGAGTAACAATTGGTAAACACAGAGCTATTTCCAGATCAACAACTGATAGCACTTTGCAGCCTCTCAGTCAAGAGAAACAAGTGGCTAAATCACAGACATTGTAAAGTCTTCTTTGCCAGTGATCAATAGCCCTGGGATATGGCTTATGCACAGAAAAATTTTGCTTTCCTCTCCATTAGGAGAAGAGGGAAGAGTCTTATTTTTCTCCAGAAAAAAAAAAAAAAAAAAAAAAAAATAATTTTTTTTTTGAAAATTTCAATTTTTTTTTTTTTTTTTTTTTTTTTTTTTCCCCCATCTATTTCCACTTTTTTTACAGCTCCAAATTCAGCCTGTGAAAAATCTAGATGATTTCCACCCAAATGGCTATTTTCCTATTTAAGCATATTCAGATCCTGGATTGCTTTTATTCACAACTATTTGTTTCACATTTTTCTCTCTGTGTTGTCCTGAGGAGTCCTTATTCCCCTTTGCACCTCATAGGGAATGAATGCTTCAAGTGAAAGCCCATCACCAGGGCTTCTTCTCAGCTGTTGCCGTCACCATGTAGACTGTGTGCCACCACCAAGTGTGTGGTGATCATGGCCCCATGCTCTTTGTCTGCAGAAACCACTGCCACTTTATCCCGTTGCCTTTTTACGTAGACAATCTTACGTTCCAACAACATACTAACTACATTGCAATAGATGAGCTGTGTATGCGCTAACTCAGGAAGTCATTTGGTAAAATTAGCATTTAGAAGCAGGCACCAGTAGTTATTTCACACATTATTAACTTATATTACAATTCAAATAAGCTTACAGCTGGCAAAAAAAAAAAAAAGTCTCTTCTGTAAAGTGATCTCAAACATAATAGGCTTAATCAGAGATAAATTAAATTAGTCAGTCATGCATACTACAGCATATTAGCACTGAGTAGTTATTAAATACATTTTCTGTTATCAGTTGTGCAGGCAATATTGTAGGAAAACAAAATATATGAGAAACCAGTAAATAAACTTTATGTCTGGGAGGCTGCATGTTTGACATTTCAAAGTTTTTATCAAAATGTTACATGATCTTTACTACTGTAACCAGCACCAGGTTAAGTCCCCATAAACGATTCGACTTCACTCCCAGGCAATTAGCCAAAAGCAGAGCAGACAGAACTAATGAATACCTAGACAGCAGATGTTCAGTGTGGTTTTGTATTTTGGAGGTTATTTCTTCCATGGCAATTTTCAGAAAGAAAAGAGCATGCACGAATGAGTCATAGCTGGTACACAATTGATAAAGAGCAGACAGGCAACATTTCTATTTGTTATAAAATTAATCTTTGTGTTTAGGGCTTTTCAAAACTTATTTTCTCCTTCACTTTCACTACTGCAGTTTGAAAAGGTCTTGCAATTGTGTGCAAATATTGAAAAGCATTGCTCTTGCCTTGCTGTTATCATAACTTCCTTTTGTATTGCTGTTATGGCAGCTTTCAGTTATCACCTTCATCTTCAGCTAAAAATTGTGTGAAAAAGAAAGCAAACCCACTCACACTTGCTTTACAAGAGGAATCTTTACTTTTGTGACAGGCTCCTAAAACCATACCTTGTTCTTTCATCAATCTTTCAGAAACCTATCAGTACAGTACCTGGGAACATCATAACTCACTGAACCTGACCCAGAAGACTTGGGAGCACATCTGACATTCTCTTACACTCTGCACATTTAAAACTCAATGTAAGGTGACAAGAACATTAAGCTGCCCACAGAGCAAAATGTGAAACTAATCAGTATCTGTTCTGAGCCACAGGTACAATAATTGGAAAATTAAAGCGCCCGTGAATTGCTAGGGCTGGCTGCATCAAAAAGCAACACCTTGAAATGATTAATGAAGACAAATGTATGCAACTATTTCTATTGACAACAGCTTCAGACAATTGCAGACTAAAAGAATAACACTATAGTTCTCATTTATTCTCCTCTGAAGATCACCCTCTTCCACGGATCTCCTGTTGGGAAACCTGTAAGCAATCACTAATTACAAAGAGTTCTAATTGGAAGCTCCTTTAACTCAGAGATGTGGAAAAACTAGATCCTCTCTTGCACCTATTATAAGCACAGCCTGTGTCAGCTGTGTCACAGAAGACATCAGTTACCACAGTGGTATTTGACATCAGGCCCTTCACCCAAAAATGCTAAGGTGACCTGTAAAAGTCAAGTGACTCAACTAATATGTGATGGCAGTGCTCAACAGACCTCTTAAGAAAGTCATTCACAGCAGTATGGTTTCGAAATGTACCTTTCTTCTCTAGTGCTCCCACTACATCCATCAGTGACATGGGCAGTTCACTTGCTCAAACAGGCTGTCCTAAAGTGCACCATCATGGATGGGACTGCAGCAGTGGCCCTGAACCATGCAAGGGGGAAGCTCAGGAGATGGAGTGGGATTAAACTAGCTCTCTAAAAGAGTAAATGGTACATGTATATAAACAATGACAATTAAGTCCCAAGCAGAAAAGATGAAATAATATCTATTTTTAAAGGGAACTTACTGTACTGTGAGAGGATCCTGACTCCCTAGGCAGGCAAGGATTTCACAGTATCTATTATGTCAAAGCATGTCAGGTGCTTGGGTGTCACATTGGAAAGAAAATTAGCACTACAGGCAAGGAGTATCAGTGGAGTTGGAGAAAAAGAAAGGCTTCACCATTCTGAAGTCAATCTAAAATACACATGAAAAGTCCTGTATTTAGAGCTTGCTGTGACTATGCAATTACACATACTTTCAAAAGGTAGGGAATGCAACTAACCACCTTGCCTTTATTGTCCACAAATACATGCAGTCATGATATCCACGAAGCTGTGTCCACTTCTATACTCTTTCCCCATATGCTTTCCACTGCCTTTTCTTAGAAGGTTGTGGTCAATCTGTTTGAAGTCAGGCAAGACTTTTAACAAAAGCAGTAAGAATGGTTTGCAGCAGACAAGCAGAATTTCTTCATGTTTGTTTATTTCTTTCTCCATTAGAAGTACTGTTTTGGATAAAAATGCACTTGTGATGATGCAGCTGTCTGAAAGCAGGATGTTCTCACACACTGCATTTTCTATCCTTTTCAGTTACACACAATGGAAAAATACAAAGGATTATTAAAATAAAATCATACACATATTTAAAGTACAGTTGTGAAAGAGAGACTATAACAAAAAAATGTCTCTGCTCATACAGGTCTACTTTATAATTCTGGGTAATAAAGGTGGCAGAGATGGGAAGTGTAGTTTAACATCTAAAGCATATGAAACCTGCCTTTATTCTGTAGTTCTACAAAAAAAAAAATTTTCCTTGACTTTGAAAAATTCTTGGAAAAAAAAAAAAAAAAAAAAAAAAAAAAAAAAAAAAACAGACTAAATTCCTTCTGGTTTTGGATGCTATCATATACAGGGAGGGGGGAAGCTTGAGTAACTGTGAGAAACTTTGCACAGGACTTCCAGAGATGCTGAGACCAGAATTTAGGAGGGTTTGGTGGACTGAAAACTGGCTGAATGGCCAGGCCCAGGGTGTTATAAACAGTGGCACAAAGCCCAGCTGGAGGTCAGTCACTAGTGGTATGGCCCAGGGGTTGATAATGGGACCAGTGTTGTTTAACATTTTCATTAATGTCATAGATGATGGAACAGAGGGCACTCTCTGTAAACTTGTAGAGGATGCAAATCTGGGAGGAGGGGGTGATACACCAAATACTTGTAATGCCATTCAGAGGAACCTTAGCAGAATGGGCCAACAAATGGGCCAACAGGAACCTCATGGAGTTCGACAAAGAAAAATGTCAACAGATGAATACATCAAGTCCTGCCCCTGGAGAGGAATAACCTCAGACACCACTGCATATAGCAGAATGACTGTCTGGAAAGCAGCTCTGCAGCAAAAGACCTGGGGCACCTGGGGGACAGGTTGACCATGAGCCAAACATGTCCCTTTGAAACAAAGGCCAACAGTGTCCTGGGCTTCATAAGGCAGAGGATCACCAGAAGGCCAAGGGAGGTGATCCTCCTCCTCTGCTCAGCACTTTTTTGTGACTCTTCCATTATTCTGCGGTACTCCCTCTGCCTCCCTCTTTGCTTCCATAGTCATAGGATAAGACTTACAGGAAAAGATTCTTCTCCCACACAGATATTGTAATCTAGATAGTCTGATTTCCATTATTCAATTTGAATCCTGTCACTTCTATCCATCCATACTCACTGAAACTTAAATTTCTTAACATTCATTTCCCAAATGTAACTTCCTCATAATTCAGAAGCATATTACTGACTTTATTTTGCACATGTTCTTTTTCTCCTATGCTAGCTAAAGCCTCTTTTAAAGAATACCTTCCCTTCTTAAATTTTTCCTTTACCCTAGAGGAGCACTTCATGTTATTAACTATGATATATTTTTCAAAATCACCTGAAACACTCCTCAAAACCTCACGTTCCACATTTCCTACTTTATGTCTGACATGTCTCCACTTTTAGATTCAGGAATTATAGAGTACCCCAGGGCTCTAATAAGAAGCATTCAGTGAAATGTACGAATGCTGCAGGATAAAAAAATCCACTGTATAAACAGTGCCAGGACAGTTCATCAAAACTATAATACACATAGAGTCTCTTAGCATAAACAGCAAGTAAATTACCCTATGCACACAGGTTTTATTGTCTGCTTGCAATGACTCTATCTTATTTTCACTATTAATAAAAAATATGGATTTGGAGAGGCATAAAGTGGGTTTAATGAAGAATTTTTTAAACTCTAATAAAATGATGGATCTACTAAGCAAATGCATTGATTTTGAAAGCAGTGAAATAGTGAACACCACTACAAAGCCCATGAACATGCAGTCAGGCAAAGGTAATGTCAGTATTTCCCTTCACAAGCCCTGTTTTTCACTATTTTCAGAATATGGCCCGCAAACTCTCACTGTAGACAACATTTGGCACAGAACACTTCAGCCCGGGAGTATTTTGTTGCCACAAATAAATTTTGAAAACAAATACAAGCCATTTTTATGTAGTTAACAGTGCAAAAGACATTTTGCATTTTTGATAGTAGCCTTCCAAAAAAATGGCTTTGATTTTTAAAAAATACGAAAGTTGGCAAGTGATAAATCCACAGAACTGCGAAATCTAATCACTTGGGGCATTCTGAAGGGAAACTTGGTTAAAAATAAATAAAGAGTTTGACTTAGCCACTTTATATATTTTTTCACAATTGTTACAGTTCTTTTTATATGTGAGTATTTTAAAAGTTACCCCAGGTCTCCAAAGGAGATTTAAAGCATGTTTTAGCACTCCTCTTAGTATACAGTCGTTTAGCCTTACAGCGGTTGTAAATGAGCTTTGAAGTGATGACACCAGAGAAAAATGACCCTCACAATCTCAGACCATCACTTGGCTAATCTGCATTGCCAAACTCAGTTTCACTGCCTTTTTGGTATTGTTATAAGAATTGGACACTTTAATGTCTATGTTACAGGCCCTTGCTGTCCAACCGTGACTTCACATTAGTTGTTTCATGTAAAATGTAAAAAAATAAAATAAAATAGAGTTTTGCAAAAAAATCCCAGCTCTGAGTAATCAAATGGGACCTGAAAAGCAGGTGAACATTTCTCTACCTGTATCCTAACAAGTGTCAAAGTCCTGGCAAACAAAATAAGCCATTATTTATACTCTGACAGCTGTGCAGACTTTCTGGCTTCAGCATATTTGCATAGGTGAAAATTATCAAAATGTAACAAACAATTCTGTTGCTGCTGCAGAAAAGGCAAAAGAAAACAGTTTCCTCCCTTTGTGGCATTCCTTCTATGCACTCAATAATAACAGAAAGCCTGAAATTACTGTAGACGCTGAAGTGAGTGGATGTGAGTCTACAGAAAGAGGGAAAGGACATCTTGTAAGACATGCCATTTTACCTGTCAGAGTGTAAAACATAAATAGGTATCCAAAACTCTAGATCTTGCACAAAAAAAAAAAAAAAAAAAAAAAAAAAAAAAAAAGTAGGTTTTCCATGTCACTGCTGATAACTGTTTTTGTTTGTTTTTTTTTTTGTTTGTTTTGTTGTTTTTCTGCCTGCCTCTGTGGCACAGGCAGCAGAAGGGGACATGTGCATATATGCCACTTACTCAATCCCTATCCTACCAATATTAACATATAACCACCTCCCCTGCCAGTGCAAACTAAAATGCCAGGTTCTGTGTTGGGGCTAATCAGGTATAAGCACACAATCCCTCTTCTGCCACTCTTTACTTCAAGGGCAGTGACCTCAGAGAATTATTGTTGAACTACCAAGAAATAATTCAATATTGCAAGGAGTTAAACCTCTACAAATTAGACCTATCAGAGCTCACCTGTCTGTGAGGCTTGAACTCTGAGCATTTTGTAAGGACACCTTTTAAGAGAGTATAGTCATTCTCCTGTGATGGAGAGAGCCTGCAGCTATGGAAAGAGTATCCAGATGCAGCTGTGCTTGCATTTAAGCATATGGGAGTGTGCCAAACAGCTTATCATCAATGGGAAAATGTGATATCAGAGAGTTCTAGCAGCTTGGCGGCCCCACATCCACCACCAGACACCTGCAAGATATCTGCGTATCCTTCTGACTCTATAGCACAGTTGGATGGACGAATAGGTGGATGGATGGATGGATGGATGGATGGATGGATGGATGGATGGATGGATGGATGGAAAGATGGATGGAGGAGAGCTTTGTGAGACTCTGAGATGTCTCTGGTGGCTAGGGCAGATACACATGGTGCATATGGAAGACGGAAAAAAGGTGTTAGCAGCTCCAAGTAGATTTTCTGGTGACTAGTCATGGTGTATTTGGTCAATGCCTTTAAGAATTTGAATTGTTAAGACTACTAGAAAAGGGTTTTCTCAGTACAGAAATGGTGTACCTGAGGAGTATTTCTGAAGAGCTAGTGGGCATGTCCTTTGGAAAACGCAGGCTTCTGAGGGTGGCTGTGGCTGACTGCTTTTCAGAGTCACATGAAGGATTATTCTTTCTGGTGAGGTTGGGCTGGATTAGGTGGTTTGTTCAGGGTTGGCAGGAGTGTTTTAGCAACCAGTGCCAAGACTGGAATAAATTGGAGCACAGCTATACTGAAATGAATTCAAATGCCCAGAGCTCCAACAGCCTTCTGGGGTTTGTGTTATCACACACACAAAAAAAAAAAAATACTTCAGTAACATTTTTTCTGAGCATTAGGAAAAACAGCTTTCTTAAAGTATGTAAAATAACAGCTTTTAAATGTACATTCTACCTCTAGGCTGCAATGAGCTTTATTTAATACTAATATTTAAACAGAAAGGGCTCATTAAGGAATGTTTTATTTTACTGTGACAAGTGGTAGAAACATGCAAAGAATCACATGTAATGCATGGAATAACAGAGATCTCCACTTAGTCATATCAAGACTTTAAAATGTTTTGAGACTATAGCTATTTCTTTGGTTACTGTGTCTATTTATTTATTTATTTATTTTAATTAGTTTATATTTACATAGTGCTTATACCTTTAATGTGTGTTTTGGTGCAAGACATTCGCAGATGCATTCATTAGTGGGAATAATTTATTTATGTTTATTGATAGTGAGTTAGTAGCCCGATCTTTAAAGAGTGCCCATTACTTGCAACTCTCATAAACCTCGGTGTTGAGCTGTGGAAATTAAAGACCTGCAGAAGGCAGGGAGGAGTGCTTGGGGCAGTTGGTTTTGGTGTTCACATGTCCATATGAACTGCAGAATGAGAATAGACAACTACAAATTCTTAATATAGTGCAGTGTCAAAACCAATGAGACAGATACCTTTTTCTGCTGAGTTTACTTTGCAGTCATTCAAAAAAAAAAAAAAAAAGTAGAAAGAAATTAATGATTGAAGGCAAGTTATGTTGCAAATGTGCTTTTCCTTAGAAAGCTGTCATTGTATATAGAGGTGAAATAAATGCCTGCAAGTAAAGAAAATACATACCTGTATTTTTAAATATTATGCTTATGTTTTATTATGTCCTATTTTTTAAATTATCTACCATAAAACTATTATTTATTCCTCTATTATGAGTACCAAGCTACACTGCAAAAACAGAACTTATGGCTATACAAAGACATCTTATTTCATGTACACAGGAAGAAATATGTCTTCTCAATACTTCTTGGGGATGCAGTCCAAGTGTGTGGTCATCACGCTTTAAATCACACGCTAATATGAGGATGTATGTAAAACATTTCATTTTCTATTATTATTTCTTAAAATATTTGTCAGTAGCATTTTCTCCTTTTTTTCCCCCCACTTATGATTTTCTGCCACTTGTGACAGTGCACTGCCTCGTTTTCAGTTACTTTTTTAAAGTAAATAAATAAGGAAATAAATAAAAGAAAACTCAACCTAGAAGCAGTGATTTGCTAGGGAGAGACAGAATATACCCAAGAGAATCAAACTGCAGAACATACGCCTTCTCCATAATGAATCTCCATATCCTAGGCAATTGCAATTACAGTACCCTTCCACAGCAGGAACCCCTGTTGTTATTGATAACTTTTATAGTTATTGTCATGTCGAGAGGCTCCCAGAAGGTCTCATATTGTAAAACCGAGCCAGGCTGGATTGAAAATGGAAGCAAGTAAAAGCCTGGCATTTCTGCCTCCCCTTAGAAACAACTTCCAACATCAAGATGTGAAGAACACCAGAAAGCAAATTATGGCAGACAGCTGCGTAAACTGCTAAAAAAGCTCCTATCTGAAAGTACCGATTCTATTCTTGCATCTTGAACTACAGTGAAAGGAAGCTATACATAAAATATTCTATTCAAAATGTTCTAGTGGCATGTATAAAGTAAAACTGTATTTGTGGCTTAGAACTTTACTAACCATGAAGGTTGAAGTTTTCCATGTTACGTGTCTGCCTCAGGCTGTTCTCCATGGTCTGTTCTCTGTCAATCTTCAGTGTTCACAGATCAGAAATTAAAAACAACTTGTGCTAGTTCATCTAAACAATTGGGTTGTTTCTCAGGACAAGGTTGATGGAGATTTTTTATTTTTTAATGTATATTTTCTTTTGTTAAAATGTTCCACTGTCTCCAGAAAGACAAGCATACTGAGTAGGGTCAAGCAAGGCTGTATTTGCTAAGTTTGTCAGAACCTATTCAAATTTGTCTGCACAGAGCTGAGGCCTGAGAACTGTTCTTTGTGTGTCCTCAGCAGAGAATTCATACATGTGAGACTTCTGGTAACACCACATTCTTCTCTCTGATGTCTGCACCTGAGTGTGCTGTGGCCCATTAAGCTGCAGTCCTCCAACTGCATCTTCATGTAACAAAATAAACTTGTTTCTAGACCTCTCCTATTCATCATGGATTCTTCTTTGATCATGAAGATTTATTTTTTTCCTTTGTGCCAACTCTTCTCTGCACTAATGTCCAGTCACTGTAGGAGAAAAGGAAGCCCTGGACAGGATTCACGTGTCCTAGCTTTTGCTGCCTAAAACAGGAGACATTGAGATCTGGAATAAACACTTTGCAGTCAATAGAGAGGAAGGGGTTCTTCCTGTGGAATACCTGATCTCAGATGCTAATCTATCTGATCTCAGCTGTTTATTTTATAATGGTAGGAGTTGTCCCTAAAAATGCTAAATTCTCTTCAAAGAATACAGAAAGGCTAGCTGAAATATGAGTGTCAATGTTTTAGGTGACTCCAGTAGTGCAGAGTAAGCCTACACATCCTGACTAAGTACAAAGAAATAAATAGCAGATGGAAGAGAGACTAAGGTGAATCTAAGATGTAAGGTCAGTCCAGACTCAGAAAGAAAAAAAAAAAAAAAAAAAAAAAAAAAAAAAAAAAAAAAAGAAAGGAGGGAGATATTTGAGTGGCAGAACCAACATTTTGAAAGATATTAAAATCACCCAAGTCTGTAAGTAGTAGTTATGTATCTCTCTCCAGAGCCTTGAACTGACTTTAGACAGCTTGAGTTCTCACATTCCTCTGTTTTTACAAAATACCTCTGAAACTCCCAAGGAAAATGACTGTTTTAGTCCTTTAACATCTGGTATCCGTGAAGGGCAGACAGCTTATTATTACCATCAGCTTCTTGACCAACTCAAATAGGAGAGATACAAACTGCGAATCTAGACATTTCAGTCTACGGTTAGCCTGTGAGGGCAGTTTGTAAAACACCTTTTCTTAATTTGTATGTGAAAAGAGATACATTTAAAGAATCTTAAGTCAAGCTCCCAGGATGTAGGCCATATCCCAGTATAGACATTTTTTACTATATACCCTATAATTATGATATAGATTATCCATGGGATTGTATGTTAATGTCTGTTGCATTCAGCAGTCCAGTACAGGTTACTTTTATTGACAAGGTTTACTCTTCAAAGTGAAGATGACTTTATTTCCAGCAGGACCCAAAGCTACTTACTTGCACAAGACTAAAAGTATTTCAGGAATAAGGGGTTGAACCACAACAAACAGAATTTATATAAAGGCAGTGAGGGAGAGACTTTTTTTTTCTGCATTTGGCAATTAGAAGTTCTCTCTGGGGTATTGCATGAAGTCATTTTGAGTTCGGGGTGACATGGTAGGAGCACAGTTGTAGACTGAAATAATCAGATATTGTGTTTTGAACATATAAAATGCTATGAGAATGTATTGTACTCTAAAGTACCAAAAATATCTTGAAAAATCAATATCCCAGCCTGGACGCCAAAAGTAGGTCAATGTATATGGTAAAGCTCAACTGGGACAGATGTGTGCTGGGAATTTCAGTGTTTTAGCCCCCCTGTTAACCTCAGAGGTGGTTAATTTCCAGATGACTGAAACTGGTTTAACCTCTGTTAACCAAACTTCTATTTCCCATCTGCAAAAGACAGATAAAATCTTGTCTTTGTTCCACTCTTTTTCTGCCTTGTCTGATCTGACTGACTTTTATTTTATTTTATTTTATTTTATTTTTAACCATGAACTTTGTATCTGAACAGCTCTTAACACCTCTCGTATTGCTTAATATCTGTAAGACAGTATGAGTGTGGTTCATCTCACTGAATGCCGGACATTTGCAAAGCAGATATTTACATTTGAGGCACTTGTCTGAGGCTCTTTTTACAGAGACAAGAGAGAAATAAGTGGGTTTTGGCAGTCAATTCATCTGACCTATTTTAGATAGCTCTCCTGATATGAGACAAACAGCATCTGAGACATGCCCATTTCTCTCCTCTAGCTATGCAGATGACTTTGGACAAGTACCTCCATCACAGACATCTGCATTGGAGAGGTCCAAATCTGGGCAAAATGAAACCCATCCTTTGCTTGCCCTTATAAATAGAGACCAGATTCACTGTAATTAAATAGTTTTACACAGAGGTAAATTTATCTCAGGATTTTTAACATTTTCATACACCTTAAAATGTTCTACTCCTTTTTCCCTGTTGTCCTTATCTTAGACAGATTTAGGATACTGAACATGCACAGATAAGGGCCCATGACTACCTACTTTGACAGATACATAGATAAGACCATACTGTTATAGAGATTTAGCAAGGTTGAGGTATTTCAGAATGGCTTTAAAGGTGCTTCAAAAGTGGTTTACTACCATAAAGGCATCATTAAAGTATTTATTATTTTTTCTACTTCTTATGAGGTAAGGGGGAAGAAGAAAGAAAGGAAAAAGGAAAAAAAAGGGGGATATAAATACAAAAAAATCAACATTAATTTAATGCCAGAAGTAAGAAATGAAGCATGGGATTATGGCCACAAAATTCCCAGTGTAATTATTATTAACACACACCTATAATTTCTATAATTGTATTTTCTTTTTCTACTCTAATTTATTCTTTTTTCTCATTTTTCTTCTTAAACGCAATCCCTTGAACTTTTCATTATTATTTTTTTTTTTGTATATCATGAAAAGGATTATGTAACCTAGAGAATGAAATGTTAAGAAATATTTAATTTTTTCTCTCCAGTTTTCTAATTGAGTAATTGAACTGTCACTGAAATTATTAGAATAGCATAATCACAGAATCATTTACATTAGAAAAGACCTTCAAGATCTTCAAGTCCAACTTGCGACCTGACCTACGGAGTCCCATCACTAAACCGCGTCCCTCAGTGCCACAAACTGGGGACCTTTCACGTATTCAGAGAGATTACCTTGAGGAGTTTTTAAGTAACATCTTTAAAGAAACAATGTATTTTCAGGACTCAGAAAAGGCATTTAAGCCTTTTTTATCACTTGAGTTTTTAACAAAGAAAACAAAACAAATACATAACCGAATTTTATAAAAGCCTACTTGTGAGATAGAGCTTGGAAATAAAAATAATGCTTTCTTTTAGTGAGAACCAAAAAGTTCTGATTTTGCAGTAATGCAATTTAATAAAATTTAATAAAAGGTCCAAGGACACAAAAAAGCTCAATACTCCCAGAATTTCACTTTACCCTCTGTATGAGAAAGGTCTCTCACTTCTTTGTTCAGTCACCAGTTATCTGCTGAGAGAGCAAGCAGGTGAGCCTCTTAAGGCCAGACTTACAAAGCATTTCTTCATACACCATTTGGTGCATTTTACTTTTTACTGAGCCTTATAATTTCAAACAGAAAACTCCACACAATGCAAAACAAAGAAGGGATGTTCCTTTGTTTCTGCTGAACATCATCCTGATAGCTTCTCCTGCAGCAGAACTGCTCTAAACTTTCTTGTAATCTTCCATTTTAGTCCACAGCAAATCTGCTACTCAGCAAATGAATGGGGTACTAAAGACAATTACATGTGCATCAATCACTTGTGAACACTGAGGGTCTTAACTTTCTAAAGGAAATCCCAACAGACTGCAGAAAACAGCTTTCTTCAGTTTTATATTATTTTTTAAATTCTGAGAGAAGTACTTAATTTGCATTCACTCTTACTTCTGTGCAAGAAATGCATATTTGAAACAGTAATTTCAAGTAACTGATATGCTATTAGATGTATATGAATTGTTACAAATTTGCAGATGTGGGTTTTCTAATCTAACCACTGTCAATGTCTTAACTACAAAAGACTGAGTGAAAATTTGTAAAATATTTTGTAATAAAAGCTGAAATCCTTCAAAAATGTAAAAATGTTAGTCCCCTGGGTGAAAAAAAATAAATCTTACTCAGTACCTAAGGCTTCATTGTGCTAATTTATGACTATACAAACATGATGCACATACATAAATGATGCTCAAAGGGAGAATCTTCTGTTATCCCTGAGCACAATTTCAGGGACAGGGAAAGGAAGCTGTACATGGGATGCAACTGTACAGTCAAGGTTTTCATATTTTATGTGAGACCAGTCTAAACAACCACACGTGACGCAAAAGTCACAATTATTTTTACAGGTTTCCAGGAATTGTATACTGATGCACATATGAGGGAACATGAGAGAAACACCTAGAATTAATTTCTTTCACCATGAAAGTATGGCAAAATCTTGTATTTTATTCAATAATGGAAGGAGGTTATTAATTTTTATTTATTTTTTCTGTAAGGTTGCAGAAAAAAAAAAAAGGTACATATGTAGTGGGTTTACATGGCAAGGTTTTGGTAGCAGGGGGGGCCATAGGGGTGGCTTCTGTGAGAAGGATCTAGAAGCTGCCCCATGTTTGGTAAGGGCCCCACTGCTGACCAGAGCTGAGCCAATAAGCGATGTTGTTTTGCGCCTCTGTGAGAGCATATTTAAGACAGGGAAAAAACCGCTGCGCCACTCAGCAGCTGGGAGGGTGAGAGGAGTGAGAAACAGCCTTGCAGGTGCCAAGGTCAGTGAAGAAGGAGGGGGAGAGGTGCTCCAGGCGCCGGAGCTGAAGTCCCCTGCGGCCTGTGGTGAGGACCATGGTGAAGCAGGATGTCCCCCTGCAGCCCATGGAGTACCACGGTGGAGCAGGGTTCCACGCTGCAGCCCGTGGAGGAGACCACGGTGGAGCCTGTGCCCCGAAGGAGACTGCGGCCTGTGGAAGACCCCTGCCGGAGCAGATTCCGGGCCGGACCTGCAGCCCGTGGAGAGGAGACCACGCAGGAGCAGGTGACCCGGCAGGAGCTGCTGCCCGTGGGGGACCCAGGTTGGAGCAGTTTGCTCCAAAGGGATGGACCCCGTGGTACAGACCCATATCTGGAGCAGTTCTTGAAGAGCTGCTGCCTGTGGACAGCCCACGCCGGATCAGTTCAGCAAGGACTGCATCCCGTGGGTGGGACCCCACAGCACAGGGGACAAGAGTGACCGAGAAGGAGCGGCAGAGAAGAAGTGCTGTAGACTGACCATGACCCCCATTCCCCCGTTCCCCTGCGCCGCTCGGGGGGAGGAGGTGGAAGAGGGTGGATGGGGGGGAAGGTGCTTTTCGTTTCTTTTCTTTGTTTCTTACTTCTCTAGCTTGTTAGTATAAGCAATAAATCTTACTTTCTCTCTATGCTGAGTCTGTTTTGCCCGTCACGATAATTATTGCGCGATCTCCTAGTCCTTATCTCAACCCTTGAGCCCCTTTCATCGTATTTTCTCCTCACTCCTCTTTGAGGAGGGGGAGTGAGAGAGCGGTTGTGGTGGAACTCGGCTGCCCACGCGAGTAAAACCATCACAACATAGCAGACAGTACACAAAAGTTTTATGAATACTCTTATTTACACTGTGCTTAAAAAGAAACAACGTCTGTGGCTGGTTTATAGTTTCTTTGTTTGCAGACTAAATTTATCTGGTTTACAGGTTCTTTCTGAAAAATAGCTGAAGCATAAAACTCATCCCAGAAATGTGTTCAGTAGTTGCCCTTTTGCTAACAAATATCTGGACAGGCTACAACAGTTGAAGAGGACTGCAGTTCTTCGAAAGAGCAGTGAAAAAGCTGGGAGGCAAGAATTAAAATATGAGAAAATTAATTTCCATTACACAGCTGATAGTAAGAGATAGTTATTTGTGCAGTGGCTGCAGTTCCTAAAGAACTGCTTTGTGAACTCCTGGGTTGGTGTGCTGAAGCTCTCTGCATGAAGCCTGGGATGAGTACTGACCACTGCAGTGGTGTCCTTACTGCTCCCATGTTTCTAAACAGCAGGTGTTCAGTGCTGGACCGATGAACCCAGTCACACAAAGTCATAATGTCATCCAGCTCCAGTGTAGTGCAGGATTGGACTAAGAGGCCACAGAAGCTGTATGTGCCCAGCGTGGGTCAAAGAACTTCAACTGCTTTGAAAACAAGCCAGTCTTCTGCATGTCTGTGTGTATATACCCATGCAGATACAGATACATGAGAGCTTCTAACTTCCCAGCAGTAAATCCTTGCTAAAAACACTATTTAAATGGTGTGTGCACTGAGTTGTGCCCCACTTCACTTCTCTCTTTGATGCAATAACATAGTAATAGGTAAATGGAGCAAATCTACTTCAACATATTTGTTACTGAGAAGCACTTTTCTGGAAGAAGCTTCTTAAGCAGCCTGGATCCTTATCAAACTTTCTTCTTGAAGCTGGGATTTTATCAGCCCGCTCATAGCATACTTGGAATCACTAAGAAAGCCTCCTTGTATATGTTTCCATATTTACCCATGTATTAAAAAAGGTCTGGGACATTGCAAAACATCCAGGTGGCTGGAAAGCCTAAGAACAGAAATCAACAACACATCATGACAGACATATTTTCATGAAAGACTTGACATAATGAGGAAAAGAGCAACACAGGTTTGGAAAAGGATAAATATAAAATATCATAACTCATCTTTGCATTTAGGTGATCCATCAAATCTCACACTCTGAAGCCAAAGGCAACAGACAACAACATCAGGGCCGCTGCCTTGTAAAAATGATAGTGAGGTTTTTACCCTTGATGAGGCTCTGGTGTATAATGTTTGTGTAAGAGAGTAGGCATATACATCCCCATAGCCATGAAAGCCGCACCAAGATAAGTGAGATGCATTTCAGTAACAATCTAGCATACCACTGAACAGTCTGGAAGGCCTAAAGTTGGCTAAAATGTCTTTAGGGATTTCAGAGGAGTAAAGCCAAGACAATCTAATTGGCTAGGCCACTCTCAATCATCTTTGAAAGGTCATGGAGAATAGAGGAAGTGCCTGAGGACTGTAAGAAAGTCAATATCACTCCACTTTTCAAAAAGGGCAAGAAAGAGGACCCAGGAAACTACAGGTCAGTCAGCCTCACCTCCATCCCTGGAAAGGTGATGGAACAGCTCATCCTGGAGGTTGTCTCCAAGGACGTAGAGAATAAGAAGGTGATCAGGAGTAGTCAGCATGGATTCATGGAAATAAATCATGCTTAACCAATCTGATAGCCTTCCCTGATGGGATGACTGGCTGGGTGGATGAGGGAAGAGCAGTGGATGTTGTCTACCTTGATTTCAGCAAGGCTTTCAACACTGAAGCACAGCAAGTGCCAGCAGAATATGAGGAAAACCTTTTTTACCGTGAGGGTGAAAGAGCACAGGGACAGGTTGCCCAGAGAGGCTGTGGAGTCTCCTTCTCTGGAAATATTCAAAACCTACTTGGATGTAATCCTGTTCAATGTGCTCTAGGTGACTTTGCTTGACAGGGGGTTTGGACTAGGTGGCCTCCAGAGGTCCCTTCCAACCTCAGCCATCCTGTGATCTGTTCTTTGCAGTGGATGGCACTCAGGCCTGGGGGCTGTGTTGCTGCAATCCAGGATGCAGCATGGGAGTTCTTGCTACAAAGTGACCTTTGGCAACAATGGGCATGAACTCTTCTCTCAGTCCTTTGGCAATTTTTCAATGGGTTCTGACAGGGAGTCTCAATAAATAAAATAATGTTTCACAAGTAAGGCTGATTAAATATCTCTATTTTCTAGTGCAATTGTTTTCCCCTCCCAGTGGTCTCCAGTTTTGGGTCTCAAAAGTCTTTTTACCTTTTCTATTTAGTTATTGATCTCTCTTCTTCTTGAAGAGTGCCCTCATTCTCCCCCATTAATGCATTCTGGGTTTAAAAACTTTTGTGTTTCTTCTATGGGTGGTAACATGGACCATGTTTTTGCTAGGTCACCATCCCAGAACGATCCAAGAATTTGTGCAGTTGTGTCTTGAAAAACGATTCCTCTCCTTGCCTGGTCCTAGAAAGCTCATTCAGGTGTCTGGGATGGATGTGATTGATTCTAGCCTTATCAGGTGAGGGAGAAAGGAGCACAAATGGATGCTGTACAGACTTTTATTTTTTTTTTCCTTATCTCTTAGCAAAACAAAAACAAAACAAAACAAAAAACAAACAAACAAACAAACAAACAAACAAAAAACATAATTTAAACAGTATTAATATCATTATCTTCTGTGGGTTTCAATTGAACATGTATTCCACAACTTGGGAAATGCCAATAAACCTTCCTTACTTTCCCATTTCTCAGGGATAGGAGGCTTCATATTCAGCACACGAAGTTCTGCGTCTTCATTATTTATCTCCCAGCTAAGTCCAAGGCAAAGGGACCAATAACATTTCTGGAATTATGCTTAATTTAGTGGATGATACCTGTAAGTTGTTCTCAGACACATTCACTGTATGACTTTATACATGTGCTTGACTCCAGATTCATGTATGTTCAAAGCTGATCTCAACAGCTCTGCAATCAGGTGAGGTTTACTTGGTCCCCATGTCTCTGTAATGGAGCCAGTAACCATGACATATTTCCAAATTCTTTGATTCTCCACTTCTTGGCCAGCAAACCTTGAAATCCTGCAAAAGCTCATGGCACCATAGCCACAAGCCACGACAGAACTGATGTTCTCAGCAGACTGAGATCATTGCCTTCCCTTGTTTTTATAGCTACTCAAATCCCACACATTCCAGGTGAAATATTTCCAGTTCATCACACTGGCATTTTCCACATTGGATGAAAAACTTTTGCCTGTTTCGGGTATTAGATAGTAATTGTGTGATACTGATATTTCTGCTCATGTTCTTTTCAGCTGTTCCTTCAACCTGTCTTGGTTGTGCAATGGCCAATGCATTGGCATACACTGCTGAGAATGATTTTGGCTTTGTAAACAGAACATGCAGAACTACTCTATTGACAGGTGAGAAGGAATAGAGAGCTTGCATTTAGCTATGTTGACTCTGCTGTGCTAACACAAATACAAGGGGAAGAAAAATAAATAAATAAATAAATAAACTTTACTTTTATCGCTAGCATTTGAAGATAGCATACTGAATACACTCTGGGATTAGATCTCCTGAGTCAAATAGTGCTGTATTTACCAACACTTTTCAGAGAAGAATGGCATTTTAAGTGATGCTTAGCAACAAGCATCCTCCATTCTATTCTGTCTATTAATTTTAACACTTCTCATGTTTACCTTTCATTTTGAGTGCAAAATACACAGGAGAAAAAAAAAAAAAGTCACTCAGTTGGAATGCCAGCATGTTCAGATGGCACTAGGCACAGAGAGCCCTTCTGTAATTCTGATGTTGCATTCAAAGTCTGTCTGGATCTCCCCACAGCTAACAAAAAAAAAAAAAAAAAAAAAAAAAACTTCCCCACCCCACAGTTGTCAGCCATCTTTACATGGATATGCATTTCAGTACAGTTAGCTTATGCTTTACCGCTTTACTGAGAAATAGATGGCTATAGGACAGCAGGATTGGCAACCAGCTTTCAAAGACCAGGATGAGCTATAGTTTATGAGATGTTGCACATCCACATATCCCACAGAAGTAGAGAGCTGAGTTGATCAAAACTTCTTAGGACTGAATTTGTACTCACTGTACTTCAGTAACCCAAAAAGGAATATGAGGATTAATCTTGCAAAAAGATAACCGTATTCAGCTAATGCACTTGTCCTTAAAAATGGAAGGAGCTCTACAACTCAAAATATAGTCTTAGCATAAAATAAAATAGAGCCATTAGTAGATAACATAAACTTTGAACCACTGCTTCTTATTCTGGAGCTCTGTTATGGGGCGTGAATGGCCAAAACTCTGATCACACCTTATTTTCACCTACAACACTTCTGATTAAAATGTAGGTGCTGAACGTTTATGTTAGCATCAAAGATTAGATGAATAATGAAAAGGAATCGGGGAGGTAGAACAAATGAAAGCCTTTTTCTGTGTTCAGAGTCTGGCAGAAATCACCGTGGCTCTGAATAGTAAAATCAAAAATTTTCCTACACTTCACTTTCAAATATTTTCATGTTTATTCCTTACCGTGTAACTGGACTTGTGCTATTACAAACCATTACTGGGACCGGTATGTGATTCTCTTGTACATTTTAATGCAATTTCTACCAGTAACTTACAAACTAAAAAATCAACTACTTTCATCAGGATTAAACCATGAAATCAGAGTTCGCACATAATACTTAACCTAAATAAAGAATTCATGGGAAACAGAATCTTGCTATCATAATATTTATTGGAGAGGTATTCAGGAAGAAAAAATCCATACATGCTTCTCAGGAAAGCATAATTTCCCAATGGATACCACTCTATTTGACTTGAATCTAAATTAACACTGTGGATTCTAATAGCACTTGGCAAGCTGCAGACACATCATTTTTTAACTTAGGCTTACGTTTGAATTACCTGGAACTCAAATTTCCAATGTGACCTTTTCAGGGTTTTGTTTAGGAACAAAAAGTGTTCTCACTAGAGAGAGAAAATACCTTTTAGAGAACAACATATATTGTTAAGGGTGGAGGCTAAAATAGTATGGTGCTGTTGCTAGTCTAGAATTAGAGAAAATAATGACTATGCATGTAAGCTTTGTTACCTTCAGCTGACAAAAGGGAATATCTTTTTTTTTTTTTTTTTTTTTTTACATTTAAAACTGAATTTCTGATCTTTTGTACTGTGCTTTCAAGTACATATTTATTCCCCTCCTATGCCTGAAAGTTCTAAAATGCAGGAAGGTGTTTTTGTTGTTATTTTTTATTTATTTATTTATTTTTCTGCCTACAGTAATGGGCAAGTTGAAGATGTATATGCCAAACAGAATGTTTTTATTTCTGTGTTCAATTCTGCAAGGAGTTGTGCACCAAAGGATTTAATCAATGAGAGCTGGGGTAGTTCTCACCTCTCAAAACAGATGCTGAAGCCATTAATGACCATCTAAAATTCCAGCATATTAAGATCTCCAATCACCAGATTTTTTCTTTTCCCCCTTGGTTTGCTGAAAATCTGACTTGCAAAGTGTAATATCCTGTTCTGCTGTGTAACCACATCTATACTAAATCTATAGACTGCTCTAGTTCCTCATTTTCTTTATCCTCTGGTAAGCTGCACAGACTGACTCTAAAAGTGCCTTTTCATTGCCAAATTCAGAAGTATACAACAGGAAATTTCAACTGCATATTTGCATCGAAAAATGTAGAAAGCATGGGAAAGCCAGATACAGCTTTGAGTCTTTTTTGTAGTGTGCCTAAAGCCACAAGTGGAAAAGAGAAGCACAAAAACTGA
Source organism: Nettapus auritus (assembly GCA_011076525.1). Classification (NCBI taxonomy): domain Eukaryota; kingdom Metazoa; phylum Chordata; class Aves; order Anseriformes; family Anatidae; genus Nettapus; species Nettapus auritus. The sequence continues at coordinate 174,389,524 of CM021765.1, forward strand.
TATGGTTATCTAATTGCTAAATATTTACTTAATGCAATCATCTTTTATTGAGGAAGAAATAGAAGAAGATGAATAAGAAAAGTTCAAATATTTACAACAGTGTAGTATTATTTACTATAGATGTGGTTTAGCACTAATTTTGGGGAAGGCTACTAAATCAGATAAAGATCAGTTTATATTATTCGAACTGGTCATGCCCTAATGTTCCACAAAGGCACATTTCAAAATGTACCACAAAATTAAATGGCTCTTCCTCTGAGTTAGCTCTTTTATTTTTGTTCTTCTTCTGCCTGTTTTATTTGTGGGTAAAATTCTTGAGTGAGTGGTCCACAGTCCAATTTGTGTCATTCTGACCCACCTGTCAGTTTAACAAATTTTCTCCTATTTTATCAGAAGAGTCATGCCAAAAGGGCAGAAAGAATCACAATATTCAGATCATTCCCCCCACTGCCTGTGAACCTGAAAACTGCTCTACAATGAGATGGATCAACCAGGAATTGCAATGGGAACAGTGCACTTTTATCTCTGGAAACCTGAAGGAGTCTGGTTAGAAACCCATAGAATCACAGAATCATTTAGGAACATGGTTTACTGATGAGATTTAGAAGGTCAGGTCGGTGGGAAGGTCTTTTCAACATAAATGATTCTGTAATTCTAAATGATGACCCATCTTGCCATATACAAGCATCTCTTACATACTTCCAGGAACAGGTATTCCACCACTTCCCTGGGCAGCCCATTCATGCAGGCAATTAAATAAATAAATAAAGTAATAAATAATAATAATAATAATAATAATGATAATAAAGTCCTCAGAAAGCAGCTCAGTGAGCCTTAGGTTTTTGAAAGTAGTTTTCCAATCTATGGAAGTTTTCGCTTTGGAAGGAAGAATTCGGGTAGGTGCTTGCTATTCATCATACAAGGTACATGGTTTGGAAAATGAACAAGAGCTACCAGCATGTGCTCAGAGTTGCTGCAGGAACTGGTGAACAAACCAATTAGTAGTGGATGCCTACAAAACATCACTTTTGTCCCGTTTAATGGATCTAATTTATATGAAGTGTATTCAAAACATCACTTAAGGTTATTACCACATCTCTGAAATCATTTCATTCAACCGAATAACTGAAACGTTTTATGTACCTTTTATTAAAGCATAAACATGATTAACTTGCACTTTACCCATCTGAAATATTAAAACGTTAAAAGGAGCATAAAAACAGAAAATTACTGGACATTTCCTGGTTGATGCTGAGTGAGATAGTCAGGTGGAATGAACCATGACCAATCTGTGCCCCTTCCCTTCAATACTAATGCCTCTAATGAAATCTGATGTCAATCAGAAACTCTCATCAAAATGGCCTGATCATTTGCCATCAGTCCCTTAGAACAACATAACAATCTGAAAATTGAATAGGAAAGAAGTGTTTTGTTAAAGATTGTCCCAGCAAAGTGACTGCCTTTATTATTTATATTCCACTTACATGTCTAATGTTGCATCTGCTTTTGGTTGACTACAGTCAGGTTAAATTTAGATCTAACATGAGGTACATACTGTGCTATACAGTCAACTGCAGCTGAGATTCCGTGCAGAGTAGTTTGAAATATATTATTTCTACAAAGATGTAGTGTGAAGGCAATGTTACAATGTTCTTCAGCTGAAATTTCTCTTTCCCTTCCCAAAAATATTTTCCAACACTGTGGTAACATGAATTACACTAATCCTTCCTGGGCCAGAATGGAGTGCTAGAAGAACGAACATTATTCTGGAATTCTCAGGAATTCTGATCCAGATCATTAAAAGAAACAAAAATCTGGCTTTTCTGAAAAGCTTAACTAGGCAAGCAAAGAGAAAGGATGCAGCAGGAAAGAGGGAAAAGTATGGGGAAAGAAAAAAAATATATATCTTTTAAACAATTTGATAAAAAAAGAGTAAATTAAATTTGATATTAGTATTGATGGGGCCATGATATGGCTAAGAGCAAGTCTTCACTATGTCCCATCCAGAGTGTCTAGTATTATATTGTTTCATTTTCTGTAGGCTTTTAACTGGCCCCTTGTCTAATTGCATGTAAATGCTACTTAATTTACCATTGCTTCAATTCTTACACATTTTTCAGTACGCTGTATACTCACAAATATAAGCAAATTGCTCCTCAGCAGATCATACAGTTTTGCTATTTCTTCATGCAAATTCTTTTTTTAAATAATTACAGAAGTACATTTAAATGATGTGTGCTGCTCTATGGTATAGAACTGTTCAGATAGGATACACTCTGTTTCTTTTGTATTGCTACAAAGACAAAATTCAGATTCAGTTTGATGACAGAAAACACCAACTGGTGTACTGTAGGAATCTAGGAGCTGAAGTAAAAGTTTCATTGGACGTAAAGGAAAGACACTAATGTCTAAAAAACATACAAACTCATTTAGAGACTATTGTATCTCCAAAATCTCAAATTCACATCTGAGGTTTTACTGATTTGTTGGTTCTTAGCCTTTCTCTTTTCTAAAGAATTGGGTAGTGTCCAGCCAAGAGTCTTTGTCTTTCTAGGTTCATTGCTGCAGAAAACCAGCGCAGTTGCTTTCAGGTTGAGTAACACTCCCCTGGCCCTGTCTTCTTAAAAAAATAGGAAAAACATTGATATGTAATCTTGGGATAGTGTCTACTGAATAGTGCTTGTGTTCTGAACACTGCTTGCTCAGAAGGCACTGTGGGCTCCTGGAGGCTAATGGTCAGTAGAAACAGACAGTCTGTAAATGGATTTGGAAGCCCAGTTCTCTCCAGACTGCTCCTGCACGTCTGTGCCAGGAACCACTAAAGCAGTGCACAAATCCCGCCCCACACTAGCAGGTGATAGGGATGGTGTGCTTGAAGTCTCAACAACTCCATTAATATCTACAGAATAAGCATAGTGGGGGACTGTTTGTACAGCCAGAGAGATTTGGGGAGATTATGTCTCATGCCCACTGACAGCATGGCTGTGTTCCTGTTGCAGCGTACATCCCCTGAATTCTGTCCAAGCATTGCCGCATTGTCTTTACAGCACAGACTTTGGTTTAAAAGTCATCTTCTGGCACTCAATTTGCAGAATAGCTGGCTGTTTGGCACCCTCTGCACCAGATGTTATCTTGCAAATGAAATGCACAAATGCTTATTCCATTCTCACAATAAAATAATAATCAGAATTAGCTCCTAATTCTGTGATTCAAAACTAATAGCATTTAGGATTTATAAATATGTAACAGACATATGTTAATTCTGTAACTGGGCTAAAAAATTGCACGTAGCTCAAGGAATGAAGCAAAATGTGTCATAAATAAGCCTAACAATATGGATTTAACTTATTAGCAGTTTTGGCAGAATGACTGCAAAGAAGATTGCAGTTGTGAAGCACGTAGGTCATTTGACAAAGGAGAGACTGTTAATACAGTAACAATACTACTTTCATTTTAAGTATTCAAAAAATATATGTCTGAAATATCCTCCATATTAGAATGTTTATCTCTAATTTCAAGGTAGATCTCAAGTCATTAGTTAAAGGAATTGAAAAGACCAGACATCAAGGTGCACTGTATCATAGACTCTGCTGTATTCAATAGGACAGATACAGGAAATAAGAAAATTTTAGAACTGTTTAGGAGGTTAGAGATGAAAATGGGAATGAACAGCATCATTGGTAACTGGATAAATGGGTAGAACGATCTGATCCTGCACACTAAGAGTGAGGACTATGAGTGCTTTTGCTTCACAGTAATCAGAAGTTTTGTGAAAGAGGGAGGACTTCTCAGACCCCAGTTAGACAGAAGGATAACTATGGCATTTTATTTTCCATTTTATTTTTATATTTTTATTCCTTCACTGTGGTGAAGGTTTCAAAGCAACAAAAGGTTAAATTAATAAAACATTACATACCATCAACATGTATTTATCCTCCTCTGCATATCTAAAGTTGAATAAAGAGCCTGAAGATTTTTGGTTGAGCAGACTGAAGTAATGAAAACAATTTCCTAAAATAAAATATAAGCATTGTCAAGAGTTCTTAAATAGAAGTCCAGAAAGATTAGTTTCCATCTCAAAAAGACTAGAGAGTTGGTTTCTTCAGATCCCCAATCAAATGTTTCAATAAGAGAAATTTTACGTATTGAAACATAAAAACAGACTACTGAGAACTGTGATAATCCTGCAAGATGAAAAGATTTTATATCATAATCACCACTGTCACTAAAAGGTTAACAACATAATTTATACATCAGCTTGGTTATCACTCCTCAACATTCAAGACAAATCCCTGCTTTTCTTTCCACTAAATCAAAAGTTAAAAACCAGTTATTGACTACAGCAGTTTTCAAGGATATACCATTCTCTCAGACTTATGTGCCTCCTTACTTCTGGCAACTTCTCTTTCATTGAAAAAGAATAACAAAAAGCAGATACTGAAACTTCACTCTTCTGTGAACTTCTTCGTGTGTATTAAAATTTAAAGAAGAACAACAGGAAACAGCTGTTGTTTTATTATTATTATTATTATTATTATTTATTTATTGTTGTTTTTCTTTGTTTAAAGAAAGACTCAAAGTACCAGTCACGGTAGCAGAAGAGGGGTGGTAAGAAACGGTGCAAACAAGAAGAGGTACAAGGAAAATACATCCTTACTCAGTGACATTGGTCTACTATCTTGATGCCAAAACTGCAAAATATGTGTTGTTAAAAAGAAGTAGCTTTTTTAACATCTTTGTTCCTACTGTTAGTTACTAACCTGTGTGGGGGAAGGGGATAGGAGGGAAGAATTTCCTTGTGTACCTTGTATTCTCAGCTGCTTCAAAGGCTCATGGGGTCCACTGATGTTTTATGGTACAAACCATAATAACTCTCATGTTGGTCTAATGTCAGTCAGAAGATGAATGCTCTCACACAATAGGACATAGGGAAACAAAACCACACTTTTCTATCAGATGTTCTCTTCCACGCTGTGCTCTGAGGATCACATCCAAGCTGTTGAAGGTATCTCTCAGAAATTAACTGCTGAAAGTCTTCTGCCATATGCTCTGATAATGGAATTAAATGTTATTGGTCTAATTGCCAGAGAACTGGGAATGTCTGAAAATTAAGTAATTCCCAGATGATGGGCCAGTGGACAAATAGGATATAAGAGGAACATTCAGAAAAGATAATGCTGTAACAGGCATTAATAACTAATACATATTTTATTCATCTACACTCACTTTGGGAGGGTTTAGGGAAGCTCTCATGGTGGAAATTTTCAACTGCCACACACAAAGGATCTGCTTATAAATGGTATGCTATTAAAATGTATTATAAAGCAAATAGGCTGAAAGATCAGTAAATGGAAGGTAGTATTCAACCATGAGTTCAAAAGGCAATGAAAGGTAATGTAGCACAACAATTAATTGCAGCATGTAAGTCTTAGTTAAAGACAGCTCTGTTACCAGAGGACTGAGCTGTGTAAAACATAAGGTCAATTTTTTTTAAAAACGATTTGACCAAGAATCTTGGGAACAATGTACCAGAGATTCCAATGTCCAAAGGTGACAAATAATAATGACTATTTTAAAGAATTGACTTAGTGGGCACATGAACAGATTCAACACAGTTTCTGTAAAGACCAAGTCATACTTCACAGTCATACTGGCAGTCCTTGAAAGACCTGATATGCATACAGATATAGCAAATTTGGCTAATATAATCAGGATTTTCAGCAAAATCTCTCATTCAATAAAATCTAAACACCCATTGGATAAAAGGTAAGTCCTCAAATGTATACAAGGCTGATTTAAAGAAAGGAAAGAGAAGTTATATATCAATTTTCAGGGAAGACAGATCACTAATAGTATTTGGAGGGGAGTGGTATGGGGACTACACATGTTGAATATATTAGCAAAGCTGAAAGGCAGCAGTTACCAGTATGGTAACCTGATGATGACACTAATTTGCTCCGGATAGTAAAAATTAAGGCAACTGGAGACATACTGCAACAGGACTTGAATCTATGTCAAAACCAGGAAGAAACAAAGACCAGCAGGAACAGATCTGTAAGCTGAAGCAGTTGTTACTGAAGATAACATATGACCTGCATTTCAGGACTGGTTTTATTATTATTATTATTATTAAACTTCAACTAGCTTTAGTGTGCTTCCATGGATTGAATGCCTGTGTACAGGGCACTGAAATTGCATTTCTGGAGCTTATCTTTTGGTTCAATTTAGTCTGAAAGGAGTCCAGTCTGTGGGCTCTCAGAACCTCTTCAGTGTGAACAAATGCACAGTAAGTGGAGATGACCAGGAGATTTGCTTCAAAAGCACTCTCTTGCTCCTACACTCCTGATATAGTAGCACTCATGAGGCTCAAGGGCCAAGCAATAGAATAGCAGGTGAAAATGAAAATAGATAAATTTAGATTGCTGGACATGTGGAAAAAGCCAACAATCATGAGTTTACACAAAAGGTGGTGAAGTCTGGGTATACTTCATTCTGTCAGACTTCAAATTATCAGTTATAAATGAAATCTGAGTCACAATACTCAGTCCTATGAACAGCTCAGCTCAGTGCTCATGAAAGTAAATTAAATTACCACAAAAGGAAAAGAAAACAAATAGAAATATATTTCTTTTACCGTAAATAATAATAATAATAATAATCTGTATCTCCTACTTTCCCTACCCTAAATGGATTTTACCATGCAGATTTTACCATCCACAAGGTAAAATCAAATAAAGCGAGAGGAGGGTGGCAAATAACCTCAAAGGCATGGAGCAGCTTCAAGGCAAAATACGACCATGCAGAGTGGGCTTTTCAGCCTGGGAAGTAACTGAGGATGGGATGTGAGAGACATTTGCATAATTGTTAGGGGAATGGAGAAGTTGGAAGAGAACTAACTGTTCAGCATATCTCTCAGATGGTGAGCTGGGGCATACCACATGAAACCAGCATGTCGTAGTTTCAGAGCTAGCAAAAAGATGAGCTTCTTCATACAACAGGTAGTTAAATTGTAAGTCCTTGCCACAGGAAGCTGTAGCTACTAAAAGTTTACATATGCTGAAAAGCTGACTGCACCACTTCATAGGAATGATAACCTGTCAAGGGTTATCACCTCTGGCTCAGCTAGCCTTTGAGCAAAGAATTGCTGCAATATAAAGTATTTTTTGGAAAGTAACCACACCTTCCTGCTCTTTCCTAGGCATTAATTTCAGAGCTGAACACAGACTATTGGGTTAGACTGCCTTTTGTTCTGACTCAGTATGGCTGCTCTTATATTAGTCAATGGGACTTGCCTGCTAAATAAAAAATTGAAGTTGGCTCTGGAACAGGAAGAAAAAAAAAAAAAAAAAAAAAAAAGTTTGACTCAACAGAAATTTGGTTTCTTTTTATTTACTCCAGAACATGATATTGGACACTTAAAGTTATAACCTAAATTTGTGCTGGGAAAAGAGAACTGTAAATGTCACAGAATATACACTTTTGGAAGTCTAAAGCTGTCTTTCAGCATTCAGAATTGCATTTTTTCAATGTATTTATTCCTTTCAAATGAATTTCCTAGCAAATGATCATGCTTTTAGAATGCTAAGATCAATTTGATTAAAATTTCTTATACATGCTGGAAAAAGAAATATGTCAGTAAAGCATGTCAGTTATTAATGACACACTCTACATTATGGTAAACTGAACGCTCTCAGCAGGCTGGAGGATTTGATTGCAGTGTTTTGAGCCTGTCTTACAGAATTGCACACTTTGCCTTTTGGACAATATTTATTATACCTTAGAGAGCACCAACAAATACTTTCAGAAAATAAATAATTTAATAATATTTACTCTTTTTTTGTTGTTGTTCCTTTACAAAGCCTTCTGGGAAGAGTCTTCCCCTTGGAGTCTTCCAATATTCACTTCTGTTTTCAAAGGTGATTTTTGGGTACAGTTTGCAAAAGTCTCATTTTTCCCTTATTCCTTGAAAGCCACACAGTAATTACCCTAATTTAAAATTACCCAGTTTTATAATGTGCTCATTTAGAGCTTCAAATAAAATATTGATATTTGGTGCCAGGGATGAGTTATTACAAAAAACATTTGGTCCCCGTATTTTGCAAACTGCAATTTTTTCATATTTGTAATGGAGTCAAAAAGACATCATATGTTGGCTGGGTGTCACTAATGATAATAACTATTGCTCCCAGATGTTTTTTTCTTTAAATACAGGACACAGCTGAAATAAGATCTGCATCTGCCACTATTTGGCTTCCCTAAATTTGATCATATATGTCCTGATTAACTGTGATCATAATTACTTCATTCAACAAGTCCCATACAAAAAGAAGTAAAACATAATTAAAAAATGATCAGTGTCTGGATGAAAGTGGTCTTTTCTAGTACAGCAGGGTCTCTTGTTTTTTTTTTTTTTTTGCACTTTCTTTAACCATTACTACTGACTAAAATTCTATTTTAATAGAGTTGTTATGAACAAGCAGTTAATAAGGCAACTGTCTATGGCTTCATCAGTTCCATGTAAACTAAGCCATTATTTGGAAGTGATGACATAACTGACAAGGAAAAAGTTGATTAATCCATCATATAAACTAGGACTCTTTAGACTGTGAGTATAAATGCGCATTATTCATTTGATCCAATTATTCCATATATTGCTACAAGACAGAATTTCAATATATATATATATACATATATATATATATATATCTATTTTCCCAAATCTGGATATTAAAGCTTCACGTGAAAAAATAAATAAATAAATAAAAGAAGAAAAGAAGGGAAAAACAAAAACAAATCACAAGGGTGTTGGATTATGAGAAGTTACATACATGAACATGAAGTAGCATTATGGCTGCCACACAATACTAGGCCTCAGCAGCATTGCCTGCCATGCAAAATATTCATACCATCAAACAGGTAGCATTAGCAATTAGTTGAGCTCACATCTTGCTTAATCATAAGTACAGACAAGACCAAGTCTAGCTCTTTGCTACACTCAGCCTTGCCAGTTCCTGAGGTCATCAGACATCTGGGATACGAGGGGTGCCCAGCGCCAGGCCAGGGGCAGTGGGCACCAAGGGGCAGGCAGGAGGCTCCCTCTGAGCACCAGGCAGCACTTCTGTGCTGGGCGGGTGGCTGAGCACTGGCCCAGGCTGCCCAGAGAGGCTGTGGGGTCTCCTCCTGGGAGAGCGGCACAAGGCGCCTGGACAGGGTACTGGGCACCCTGCACTGGGGGGCCCTGCTGGAGCAGGGCTTGGGGCCAGAGCTCCCTGCCAGCCTCAGCTGTGCTGTGGTTCTGTGATACCAAAATCCCTCACTCATTTGATACCCTGTCCACAACTGAGTTTTGGGAGTACTACTGGGATACAAATGCTGTTGCAGCAGCCATTTTGGGACCCAAAGATGCCTTGCCCCCAGTGAAATACTTTCCTTACTCTCTGAGACACTCCTTGGCACAGACACTGCAGGAGAATGCACCTTCCCTTTTCATTTTTGCCTGCACAAGTAAATTATCATTATTTTACCTTCAGCATTCCTCCTACCACTGACTAGGTGAAAAGAAAGACAATTTGGGTCCTAAGAAATGCTAGCAGTGACACCATATCAGTGATCTAATTGCTTTTCACCCAAAAGCCAGAGCTGAGGCATGGTGATATGTCTATACTCAGCCTACAAGTAAGAGTATCTCACTGCTCTCTGGCCAAGAATCAGCCCGCTGTTCATAACCACAAAGGCAGTCATCCCGGCATGAATGTTTTAGATGGTGGTAAATTAAATGCGGGTTGGTTTAGAAATGGCAGCTGCACTCACATGCAGTCTGAGAGTTGCAACTGAGAGTTTGGGAGCCTGAGCTGACCAAGCCTTGGAAATGTTCAGTGCTGTATCTGTAACACATGATGTTAATGATGTTAAGTGCTTGGACATCTGCTGCAGCCCTCACATTACAGCACACATACAACCCTCACATATATAACACATACAGACGTGCTACTCCTCATTGCCAAGAGCTGATGTACTCTTCACAGAGACAGACTTACACCCTAAACTTTGCAAAAACCTGACATATTCCATCAAACTGGAAATCCTGTATCATCTGTGCTCCTTTACCAGGATTACACTTTGCTATGAGACAACAAAAAGAGGCCCCCGAAGAAAGTAAACTAGAAGTCTTAATTCACCACTTTGGAACAGCAAATCCTGTACTTATTTTGTGGCTGGAAACAATATCTCAGGCACAGTCAAAAGTGAAGCATGAAAAATGAAAGAGCTCTTTGAACACAGACGTTGCCTCAGCTTTTACTAACCATCCAGTTGCAGCGAATTTACTGTTAATACACATGAGTTCTTAAATATACTTGCTATTTAAATTTCACAAAAAACGGATTTGGAGTTTTGTTCACATCAAAAGAGTTATAACAAAGAAACCGGAGACTGAATTTATGATTAGGAAAAGCAGACACATTCATTTTCTTTTCCAAGCAAAGCACCATAAGAAAACCACACTCCAGCTGCTGAAGTTATCCAGTGATGGAGAGTTTAGATTAGCATGCAAACAAGAAAATGTTTGACTACATTAAAAGATAAGCTGAGTACCAGGACTATATTTTATGCAGAAACTAGTTATAAAACTGCTGCATAAATGATCCCCATAGGGATAATTTAAGGAAAAAAATCTGAGATATTTACGTACCTGACAAACTCTCAAGACTATGGGAGATTTCACTGTTTATATGCCTATCATCTAAGCCCATAGTGCTTGGCTGGCATATCCAAGGTCACGATGACCATGGCAGCTAGCCTTGGCACTGGGAGCAGCCCTGCTATGTGAGAAAGGCTAATCAGCCCAGGTGGAATATCACACTACAACAGACAGCCTCATAGCACCAAGACTCATGTGTTCACACTGCTCAGGTGTTACTGCAGTCTGCCATATAGACAAATCCTAGGGTGCGAAAGCTAGCAGGACAGCTGAGCTCCAGACTGTGTTTATTAACATTTCATCTGAGCAACAGTCTACAAGCCTGCTGCAAAATGTTCACAGTCCAAAGGCTGCATCTCCCTCACCTCTTCATTTAGAGCCTTCCCAAAACAGTGCTTCAACCTCATCAGCCTCCCTCCTTGCCTCCTATTGCACATCTCCCCTCTGAAATACCATGTCCTACCTTGCTCCTGCATCCTTAGCCTGGAGCTCCTGCAGGCACTGTGGAATACACAGCAGAGCTTTAAGCTGCTACTTCAAGTCAGAAGCACCATACATTTCAGAGCATCATATGTTGATCCTGTGCCTATTTATTTTATTTTCTTACTTTGTAGTGCCAGCAAGATGCTTCTCTTGCATTTTGGGCAACAGCACTAACACTGGATAACCAGCAAGAGAGTCACATTGCAAAAGCTTATGAGCTACATGCATTTTGCAAGCTGGAGTTTGGCCATTGTCATCATAAAATGAAAATGGACCAGGTGTAGAAAAGGGCTAAAAAAATCAGTTTGGAGAGAGCTTTTTTTTTTTTTTTCTTGAAGGGAGATTAGAGGGGCTTAGATTGTTTAGTCTAGCAAAATGAAGAGGAACAGCTGAGCAGGAAGGTAAGGCAGGATATGTTTGCTCTCAATTATTAATTAATACTCTATTAATTATTAATAAAGAACCATTCAAGATAAAAGGTAATGGTGTCACAAAACAAATGGATAAAGGTTGTTCATGAATATAGTTAGGCTAGGAATGCAAATAAAGTTCTTAACCATTAATTGGGTTTGGAAACAGCTTTCCAACGGGAAAAGTGGAAGGAAAAGACCTCAAAGACTTCTACGATAAAGCCTGTATGAAGAGACTATATGTTCCTGGACTCCATGCACCAAGAGGTGATTCAAGTCTTATTTCCCAAATCTGATCTCCTCATTAAGGTGATATGATAAGTCCTAGTGTTTAACACCCTTTCCCAAGTCTGGGGCAAAAACAATGTCAATGTGTTTCCTTTCTAAATGCAGGGAGGAAAATAGAGAATTCTGTTAACTGATTGTTATTTATGTTTAATATGATAAAGTCCACTTTAAGTATGATCTTGAGTAAGACCTCTAAGTGGTCATCTCACCTGTTTTTAGATGGCTATGGTATTTCATGGCTACCACCATGACCTGAGTTTGAACCAGCAGGCCCTAAAACTTATTTTTTAATATCTGCAACAGCACAGTTCTCCTAAAATCCACTTCAAATACATGGATCCATCACCAGAAGCACAAAAAGAGGTAGGGGATTGCAACGGCAGTGGATGATTCTCCAAATACAGTTTTCAAGAAGAAAATGTTTAAAACTGAACTGTAGTACTGCAATGACAAGCTTGTCTGTTGAATAATATTGTGGTCAATGTTTTGTCATAAATACACAACTGATATCTAGAATACAGAAGTGACATTCAATTTCTACACAAAAACCATGCTCATCACAAAATGTTCTTTCCTGATACAAGTCATCCAACATGAAAACAAGGATTTATTTTGAATGTGGGGTCAAATGCACTGGCATATATCATGACATTAAAATACAGTTTTGCTGTGCTCTGCTGGAATAGTCTTTTTGTGTATTTAATTTCTTCATGAGAAAGGGAAGTCAAAGGTATTTGGACTAGAAGGGGAAAATACACCAGAAAGATCAAAAGGAAAGTTTTCACTAATAATTTTACAGCAGAATGCTAAGAAAATAAACGTGTGTATAGATACATGGGAAAAGGACTGTGTTAGTTTGAGAATGTAGAGATCCTTTCAGGACTGAAACTTGAACTTAATCCCATTAAAAAAAAAAAATAAGAAAAAAGAAAAAAAGAAAAAGAAAAAAAGAGAAAAAGAAAAAGAAAAAGAAAAAGAAAAAGAAAAAGAAAAAGAAGAAAAATATTTCTGTCTTATAGCAGCTTCATAAACCTCTTAGAGGTTTTAGTACAGTTTCCAGTGAGAAAAGAATCCACAGAATGAGCCAATATGTGGCATTTATGTGACAGCATTATCAAAAGGCTCATATACTCATTCAATCTTGCAACTGCAGCTTCTTCAACCTCAGCAAATGTTTCTTTCATAACAAGGGTGAGGTGTACAATTTCACAGAAAGGAATAATTTGCCCCCACCCCTCTTCAGTTGCATTTGCTTTCTGGTTCAGCAGGTGGCTACAAATTATACATCAAATTTAAATGTGATACAGAAGCTCCACAAACAAACCTGAGCTTCCCAGCCTAGCCACACAGATCCCTTTTGTTTCAGCTGTTATGAGGTAAATTTTGTTCAATCATCCCACTTTCAAGTCAGTAATGTAGCCAAAAGAATTTCCATATTTTTCACAGCCAAAATAGGTTCTTCCATATTTTCTTTGGTCTATGGACATATAAAAGTAGTCACCAGCTAGGATTAGCAAGATACTAGCCTCTTCTTGGAAACCAGATCTGTGAGTCTCTCTGCCTCCTGACACTGTGCCTGGTGTCCAGAAATTTCAACAGCTGTAACTGGAAGTTTAATGGAATAACACTGACAAGCATTATTTGTTTTTTCAACAAATAAAATAATAATAATAAAAAAAAGATAGAAAATGCACAAACTATTCCAGTTTCACAGTTTTCAAGAGAGATTTTTTTTGTATGTTTACATTTGTTCTGTGTATATGTCCAATACGAGTATTACCAACTATAAATAAGGAAAAACTAACGCTTCTAAAGCAGCATTGCCGTACTGGGATTTCTAACTGAAAAAGATGATGGTTGTACAAAATGAATGCAGCAAGTTCCTAAACTCTGCTTACAAACGTGCTCCCTACAGAAGCCACAGATGTATATTGAGGTAGACAGATTCGGCAGGCAGGATAGAAACCCACCAGTCTGTAGAGCCTTGATATATTATATGAATTTTCTTTACATAGACAGTCCAGTGAAGCATGTTATACTAAATGTGTTAACCATTTCAATACTTGCCTCTGTTGAATTTTGCTTCTTTGCTATACAGAACTGGGATAGGGAGGATTTTTCATCTCGTAAAAGGAAATTGATGTAATTACAACAGCCCTACTCCAATAGCAGAGGATGCACAACTGATTGCTGGGGCCATTGATTGATTTTGTTTGTTTGTTTGTTTTAATTATCCTCCTTCGGATGCCTGATTGTGATTTAACGTCAAGGTACTCAGAAATTAATGGGATGGTCATGTGCTACCTTCATTTATATAGTTGGCAGCACTGGGAATGAATTGAGAAACAAAAGAGAAAAGAGAAGATTGGGCAGTTGCAGTGAGATAAAGAGAGCAGGTCCTGATCCAGCTTGTCAGATCAGGGTCTAAGCACAGCTGAAAAACACTATTCAGCCACCTGCCAGATATTTCTGAGAGAGTGTATAAAAAATACTGCTCTCCCTTTCTTACAAACCATAAGTTAAACTAAAATACTGTATCCTGAAGAGTTTCCAGTCAGGAACAAATGTAATTGCATACTGGCTAGTGTTTGTTTTTAAATAACTGAAATATCAAAGTAATTTAAGGAACTCTGCTGGAAAATGGGATTTGTAATGAAAAATATCTGCTGACCCATAGAAAAATGAAAGTACAGTTTGTGTTCCCATTTTTTTTTTTTTATGGTGCTTGACAAATTGACACACAATTGTTAATTATGGGCACTGAACACCCCATGATTATGCATAAAATATTCCAGCTGATTGGAGCATAAGTCCAATCGCATTTGCAGAAAATTAAGTAGCATTCTTACAGATACTGAAGGCTACGAATTTTGAATCATGATATAATTAAATTTCTGAAGCAGATATTCAAAATGTTCCTAATTTTTATTTAGCATTTAACCATATCACAACCTAAGAGAGTTCTCTGGAGAAATGTTTTGAATGCAGACTTTCACAGCCATTGTGTGACTCAAATCTGCAGATTACTGAAAGTCTTTCAAAAGAGTGTAATTTCTAATATTTATTTATGTAGGATTTTATTATTATTATTATTATTATTATTATTATTATTATTTATATTCCATCTAAAATGAAGAAAACAGAAAAGTCAGTTTCACTTTGGAAGTATCAAAAAAATGTGAGGACACCAGTTTGGGTTGAACCCAATGACACATCAAAAAATACAACTTTTTTTATTGCAACATTAAAAGAAAGTTGTCTGTTGTAATGAAAATCCAAAATGGAAAGAAACAGTGTGAATTTTCCAGAGATTTATTTCCCCCACATGACATCTCCTTTGTGTCAAATAATAGGAATACATACTATATTTTTATACTTTAATCTTAAGCGAAGCATTGGACTAGATGATCTGGGAGGTCTTTTCCAACCTTAATGATTCTATGATTATGTGTTATGAATCTATGTAACTTTCTCAGCTCTGAAAGGTCCCCGTTGCTCCTTCAGCTTTATCATGCAAATCTGAACATGCAATTTGAAGGGTGAACCAGACTTCACAAAGCACACAGAATAGTGCCCTGGGAAGACAATGCCTTGGAAAGTTATTTGACATTCCCAACTTCTCTACCTCTTTACTCAAGATACCAGAACAACAGCACATGCTCATTCCAAAAGTCTGTTGGTCAAATTTGCTAGCGATCACCAAACCCTTTAGGTATAAGAAGTACGAATGAGGAGCACTATCTCTCCAGAAATGTGCAGACCAGCTAGTTTGCCTAGTATTGCTCAGCCCTTAGAAATAAATGACTCATCTGACAAAATGTTTCCAAGAGAACAAATACAGATAAGCTGCTCAACACAGTCAAGAGCCTTATATTCAGTGCAGTAGATGTTTCTAGTTCAGGCTGAAGATATCATTCAACAATGTTAAGATAAACTCTCTCACAGACACGAACATTTTAATATGCAGCTGCAGATGATGCTCCTTGTGGATCCTGAACTCCCTCTGCCTTGAGACAACTGCAAGTGATGCTTACCAGGTTCCCACTGCATTGCACCAAGCATTGCCTACAACAGTGATCAACTATAGACCCAACAGCCTGATCCTGCCAGAGCAAGGAGATTGTCAGTGTGCACTGAGAGATGCCAGGAAGCAGCGAGCTTGTTAGAATTACTGGAAATGCTCCAAACGAAGCCATATAGGTACAAATGTACCTCTGCTGTAGACTTATACCCTTCCACAGAGGTTTCATAGCAGTCTCAGTATCGATAAAGTGTTTCACTACTCTGCATCATGTCCTCAGGTGTTTGGCACCCCCAAATATGACTGGGTTTTCAAATGAGTTCAGTTCCTTCCTTGTTGCATTTTTCAAATGAAAGCAGCATTTTTCAACACTGTGGCACTCCCCACAGCTTCTTCATCAATATTTATAGAGAGGATTTCTGGATAGCTTAACCTTCTCTGCCGCATCCTTTTGAAACCCCTGGGTGCGCACTCAGAGCTCAGGGTGGAATCCAAACCTTTCTGAAAAATGGCTCCTGCTGTGACCTACAGGCATATTTGAAAACAGTCAGGTAATCAGATATCTCCCCGCAAAAGCTAGTGAAAGCACGGCCATCTATTTCAGTGGAGGTAAGATACAGAAAGTAATGAGTGTTTGGGATGAAAAGAAATAAATTCTGCTTTTCCAAAGAGTTTGGTTTTAGCAGATAACTGTGGTACTTTAACCCTTAGCTGCAACCACTTTTGACATATTGTATAAAGCATTAGATATGTTATAGAGAAGACTTTAGGGGATCTTACCAAGCTCTACAAATCCCTGTAGGGAGGGGGCAAAGAGGCCGCAGCCAGGCTCTGTTCAGGGGTGCCCAGCACCAGGCCAGGGGCAGTGGGCACCAAGGGGCAGGCAGGAGGCTCCCTCTGAGCACCAGGCAGCACTTCTGTGCTGGGCGGGCGGCTGAGCCCAGGCTGCCCAGAGAGGCTGTGGGGTCTCCTCCTGGGAGAGGGGCACAAGGTGCCTGGATGGGCACCTTGCGCTGGGGAGCTCTGCTGGAGCAGAATATCTTTCATGTCTGATGGTGGTTTGGCAGCGAAAGGGGCTGAGGAGGAAGAAAAGAGAGTATGTATGAAAAGTGGTTAAGTGTAACAAAGACACAATCAGATACATGATTGAAGACCAACACAAAACTTTGGTCAATAATTCAGAAAAATTACATTTTGTTAATTTTTTTTCTCTATTTGAGAACCTTGAATCATTAAAATAAGTAGAATAATAAAAACACTTGCTCAGACTGAAGCAAAATTCAGTGTCAACTTGTGAGCACAGGACCAGCTCAGGAATAACACAGACACAGTGTATGAACCAGCAGGCAGGTTCACTCTGTCCTGCATCAAGAGGAATGAAATTCTGTTAACATTTAATCAATTGAATTTACTTTGTTGAAGTGAGATATTTTTTTAAATCTTCAAATATTTTTAAATGTGTGTACACAGCTGAAGGAATTCTCAGCATGAAATACAAATATTTATAAACAAAAGTCATGCTGTCTCCATGTCTCAGCTAATTTTTCACTGCAATTTTTACAAACTGTGAGAAACACTTTATGTATCTGTAGCAAACTCAGAGACTTTTGTTTTTCCTGCAGCCATTTCAACATAACTTCATTCTCTATTATCCTACAGGTCTGGATTAAAACAAAATCTATCACTCCTCCACCTGCTCCAAGAATAAAGAAAAATGTCACAAATCCATCAGTCCTTAGCTCATTTCCAGGGATAAATTTCTGTGATTCCTGTTTAAAATGAGTGGTCTCATGATTTGGAGTTTGCAGACCTCTTCTTCCCCCAGCTAACTACAGAGTTTTTCAGTGCTAGCCTTCGTGGCAGACCCTCAGGGCCCAAAGCCAAGGAAAAGATCCTTTTTTAGACAACCCCTCCTCTCATGTAGACATGAGAGAAATAATCGCTATGTGTGCAGAGTAAATCTCAGTAAATTGAAAGTGAAATAGATGAAGCACAGGGGGGAAAAAGAAAATAAAATAAAAAAAAAGAAAGAAAAAAAAAAACTTTAAAGATGAGACTTCCACTTTTCTGTCCAACCTCCAGGGTAAAATATCTCTTAATAAGTTTCTTTTTACATTTTAGCTGGTTTCCTCCTAAAGTTAACTACATCCAGCAACACCTCAGCATCTTAAATATTCATTTCCTCCCCTTGCTGCCCAGCCTGCCTCAAACAAACATACTTCACTGTGGGATGCACACGGTCTTTGGTCTGTCATGGGAAGCGGCATTTACAAAAGACCCTGTGGCTTTCCACCACAAAAATGTCGATAGCACTACATGCAGTGGAATTATGATCACCATAAAGAAAATGAAAACAAACAAACAAACAAACAGACAAGATATGAGGAACATCTGTTTATATGAACACCCTTAGGATCCGCAGCCAGAGTATGAGAACTCCTAATACAAAACAGACAAGAGTAGACGCTCAGAGAGCAGATGAAGAAATGAGACTTGAAAGGTAACTTTTTAAAATAAATAGTTTCTTCTTAGATTTGAATTAAACCCAGATGATCACTTCAAGTTAATATCGCAACATTGTGGAAAAAATGATTCATGCTTTAATTGCCATAATATTATCACTTACAAAAACTACAAATGAATGGTAAATCAGATTTTGTGTATATCCTGAACAAGCCAATTAGTACACAGACTGTCTCCTGCAATCACTCTCTAGCCAATTGCTTCCCATATTTTTTTTCATAAAAATTGTCTGTACTCATGCTTCTTAATGAAGCAGGTAACTAGTTTTGCATTTCAGTAATTTAGTTCCTTCAGCTAGAAAAGTTTACACATTTCAGATCATCCAATCTTCTACTGATTGACTTCCATGCAAATCAAAATATAAATTTTACTAAACCATATTTAGTGCCATGAGAATAGGCATTTAATATGCACATGACATTTAGACATGAGCGAAAAGTATAACACTGTTTACAGATGGTATCAATAAAACACTCCTGCTTTTACCTTTAAAACTGCTGCAAAGCATGATCACTTGTGAGCATATGCTCTGACAAGGATGGCTACACCCTTAAAAGAAATTGTCAGAATAACCAACTTCCTCCACACATTTGTCCAAAAGAAGATAAATGCATTTGTTTTGACTGCCTTGCTAATATTTTGCAGTGTGCTCCCCATTCCCCAGATCCTCAAAAAAATAATCCTGTGGCTGGAGCTGTTTTTGAAACAGTAAATTCTAAAAGGAATCTGCAGAAGTCTCAGAGAAAATACATTTTGATTTTGGTAAATTAATTTACCCCAGAGATCGCTAAATCCCATTCAGCAAGGAGACTGAAGCCAGTACCACATGTCCAATTAAAAGAGCCCAACCAACATGCTTTGAGTATCTGGATGTATGTGATTAAAGTCCGTAAGAAATTCAGCAGTCACATTTGTTTATTTATGTTTTCACATGTCAAATTCTGAAAAACAAACAGCACTGCAGAAATCGTGATCTGTTCACAGATAAATGACAAAGAAATGGGGCCAGCCTAATAAATTATTTGTTCACTGCATATAATTCACCCTATTCTACCGTGTCCTCAAGCGAATATCCCATTGCTTTCAGTCCATGGAACAGATGTTGAACTGCCTCCTGGCTGTTTGCAGGAAGTTTCTTTGAATGAGGAGCAAGAATTAAGAACAAATTTCAAAACAACTGGAAAAAAAAATAAAAGTATTCTGTTCTTTAAAGGATCCTGGACTCATTTTAATAAACTACAATAAATCACTTTTTCTTTGCATGGCAAATCTTCAATTTATGAAGTGCCCCATTTAGTATTATTATTAAAATAGACTTCATGCCTTTTAATTGGTTTCCTTATCAGTCCCAGAAAAACATTTTTTTAATAAACTGGGAATGGACTAACTAACGTTGCTAATTTCAAACCCATGCTTTGCAGAGTAGAAGTCAGATATAATTTGTCTTCTTTCAGCTTAGGCAGGAAGGAGGGAGACATAAGAGTGTGAAAAACAAATGGAAAGAAAAAAAAAAAAAAAAAGGCTAAAAGAAGATTCTTCTAAAATACAAACTGCCTGCATGGGGAACAAATTGTGCCACCTTTTTCATACAGAACAATTTCTTGGGGATTGTGGTTGTATTCCTAGAAGACTCAAGACCACAAGCAGAGCTGGGGCTTTGTGGGCAGCTCCTCAGATGAAAACACAGGTGAAATCCCATTGAGGAGGAGCAGCAGAAGCCTGAGAGATGTTACACTTGCTCTCTTGCTGTCCTCTGCCTTACACCAGCTGTTCAGCAAAAGCAGCCTCTGTCCTTATGTGCTGGAGTGGGAAGCATATTTTGTGCAGACTGGGGTACTTCTGGGCAGGGATAATGGTTTGCTCTTTGTAACTGAGTCAAATTCACCTGCTTTCCTGCCACATTCTGCTGTGGAGGTAAATGCAGCCCTCCATTGGCCAGTTAGCACTGCTTTTCCTCCCCAGCCATGGGTCTATTCTGGAGACTGGGAGCTCTGTATTCACTAGCTCTGGTTGTGTACCCTCAATCACACACCTGCTCTCAGCATTTAGTGGAAAAACTGGTCAGTTTTTTATCCACACAGTTACAGGCTTTGCTAAGTGTTACTTCCTGTTAGTCAAGCCTGTCAGCAGGATCTGTGCCTGCCTTCACATCCAGGCTCTATGCAATCAGCTGTATAATGGCCAATCCCTACTTTGAAAGTCTCACTGATTGAGGTATTATCTGGGTCCAAGCCTCCAGGATTTTGTTGCGAGAGGAGACAACAGTGGGGAGCAGAGCTTGCTGTATGTGATTTGTAAAAGCCACTGCAAGAACTGGAGCACAGCAGTGTGTCCTGGCTCCAAGCAAGCAGTGAGCCTTAAATGTGTCTGGTGTACAGGAGCTGCAAATCTGGACTCTTAGGACATCTCTTGTATTGCCCAGTCATGATGATAAATGGCTTTTTCTGCAGCAATTATCACTGACCTTTACATTCATTCAAAAAATAGCATCAAAGTATAACAGATTTCTGAATACACAGGAAGGGTCCCACTCTGCCAGAATTATTTCCTGCATGGCAAGATTTTAATGTGCCTACATGAGACTAGATGGCCTTTGGTAACATAGTTAGAGGGTCCTTGGTAACACGGTTATAGTTTTACTCGCTAATTTCAACTCTGTTTGGAAATTAAGGAGTACAGGGTTTGTGTACTGAACCAGATGAAGACCAGAGTTCTGTGGATATTTAGGAAATCTGTGATGCTTCTACATATCCTACAAGATCTAAATAAATACCTAAAAACCTAGGTTAATTATTAATGGGAAGTTTCTGAGCTCTATACCGTTCAGGAAAATTTATTGTATTTTGCTGAACCATGAGAGTGGCCACAAGAGATAAGGACTCTTTGGATTCTGGCAGTTTTCTGAGGTTTGCAGTTTTTTTGTTTTGTTTTGTTTTATGATGCTTGGCTTTCAATGCTTATACATTTTTTTCCCCTTCATTTTGGAAAATGGTCCACAGCTAGGGACACACTGTCACCTTTATTCAGAGTGTCTGCAGTGGGGTCACGTTTTTTTCTAAAGAGGCTGGCTTTTCTGAGAGGTCAGATTTCTGCCCTTAGAGTGATACCTGAAAGAGAGGTAGGAAAAGGGAGGAAGAGGTGTGAAAAACTATTTCTGTTTCTCAGAGGGGATCTACATCTTATTCCTTCTCCACCTCTGGCTTCTCTACAATAAGTAAAGGTGCCAGGTTAATGCAGCAGGGAGCAGGCACAGGGCTGCCCTGGAGGGAGCTATGGTGAGGACTCACACAGTGCTGGTGTTCGAGGTGCAGACGGACAGACCAACCATGCTAAGCCCTGCCAGAGAGCAAGCAATGCACTGGTGCAATTTCAAAGACATTTCAGGGCTCGGTTCCAGCAAGCACAACTTCATCGCCTAGAACAACTCAGAAGTGAGGCAGTACATAGGCTCCCAGATGGACTGAGAATGATGTGCTCTAAAATCTTCACACACTATTTCCATCCTTTCCTGTTAAAAATAAAAAATAAAATAATAATAATTTAAACCAACCAAAATATCAAAAGCAATATGATAAACATTCCCTTTGCCAAGAGCAGCAGAGTAAATAAATGAATTATTCCGTCACCCAAATGTGCGCATGTGCAGGCCAAGTACATACACTTGCTTTTCATAGAATCATAGAACAATTCTAGCTTGCTCAAACTTGAAGCTAAATGGAATGGCACAGGACAAGGCTAACAGAATGAAATTTAATTTTTCCCTGACATGTAAAACTGCCAGAGTTTTCAAGACAAATAATCCCAGTTGGTGACATCTGACTCTCATATTTGGAATTATATATAGCAAAGAATTCATCAGACTTCGTCCTGCATTTGGTTTAGGATTTTTTTTCCTGTTAAGACTTAGGGCAAAACCAAATGCTGCTGAGTCTTAGCTTTAAAAAATGAAAATGTCAAGGTTGGAAGTGAAGTCCAAGTCTATTGCCAAGGTTTCAGAGCTGCAGGGTAAAGAAGAAATGTAAAAAGGAATGTAGAAACAATATATCTTGAAGTAGAAGCCCCTGGCACCTTCCCCCTGAAAGACTACCCCAGAAGAGCTGGGGGTGGGCTGGGCTGGGGTGTCTCCGTGCTGTCAAAGCAGAAAGCCCTGCACTGGCTACATTTGAATCTTGTTATAATCCATCTATGTATCACCTGAAATTGCCCAGGTCAGAGATTAGCAATAGCTTTAATGGTGTATTTCTTACAGGACAAACAGTCTTGTAAGTATTAACAAGAAAATCTATTTAATGGTTATTCGGTGGCCTCTATCTGTTTTTTAACTGACAAGTACCTGTATCACAGAAACATATCATGGCTAAAGAACTGAACAGCTAGGGGATGCAGTTACTCTCTCCTGTTACACAGAACGGCCCTACACAAGATTTTAACATGTTGCTGAACAGTAACACAAAACACAGGCTGCATCACCTGCAGTGGACTGAATCACGCAGCCTAACAAACTCTGTGTTACCAGGTCTTCTCTGTCAGCAACATGAAATCAGGGAAAATGGTTCATCCAAGGCACTAGCCTTAAAACCAGATGATATCTGCGATCACACCCACCACTGCGAACATCTTCTCCCTAAGTCACCAACAAATGTTACTAGTGTCACATCGCATTAATTCAAGTTTAAATGTCAAGGGCAACGTTTCTCACACTTCTGCATCCCTCTGCTCCCACTGATTTTGTCTACTTGCTCACTGTGAAAGGTATTAGAGCACAAGTTTTATTAAGGCTCCATAGAAACTGTACTTAAAGTAACAAGGTTAAATCAAAGTTTTCAGACTTCTGTGAAAAATAATTCATGGCAGATGTAATAAAGAATTTCTAAACTAGCAAGCTGGTGATTTTTCCTCTGAGTAATCCACTGTTTTACATTTCTAAAGTTTCTACCTTCATTAAAGTCCTCATGTTCAGCAAGTGTGTCACATATGTGCGAAAGAATGTAACCCAGGCTCATTCCTGTTCTGCTGCAAATAAAAACAAGTATTAACCCCATGGCTGTATTTATGATCTGCTGCAAGGTAGCACTTGCTCCTTAACAGGTGCAGCTTTTTTCCCTCTTAGAGGAGGGATCATGAATCTCTTCTTTTCAGCTGGCATTGTGGTTAAAGCTCAGCCCTGCGCACCTTGAAGTCACTTGATTTCAAGCCACTTGCAGAACTCCCTTGTCACATTCGAGCAGGTTTGTGACTCCCCGCAAAGCACTGTGCCACTCATACAAAAAAGCAAGGAGTGGGCCTCAGGCAAGGGTGTGTGACAAATTTTCATGAGATAAGTGACTTGGAAAGAATACTTGGAGCTAAATTAAAGTGAGCATCTACTTGGAAAGAGTGGCTGTGTTATACTGTATGGCTTCCCCCTACCTCCTAGTCTCATGTCCTGTAGGACTGTGATCAGTTTTTCCACCTTTGGAAAGGATTTTAGTTGATTTTATTGTTTGCCTTGGGGAGATGAGGTTGTTTGGGTTTTGCTTCTTAATTTCCTGAATGCAATTCTTCAACAGGCCAAATTCTGTTTTATTCTAGGATTTGAGAACATCCCTCATTTCTTTCAGTTTTCTTCAGTATTTACCAGTGCCATGCCAGTGACTTCAGTAACAAGAGAGAGAAAAGGAAGATGCAGCAAACCAAATGAGATGTGAGAAACTGCCAGACCATAGGCATTGGAAACGAACTATCCACGTGCACATAGGCCAAAGGGCCCAACTGAAAAAATAAAAAATAGGAACAATTTCTTAGAGCTTTAAAATCTCCTACCCCCAAAGAGTTAGAGCTAGAGAACACAAGCAAAGAGAAGTGAAATCCAGTGGTGTCAGCATCTGAATTCTAATAGCCCATTTTGAGCATAGCTAGTTCATGTCAAAGCCCTGCCTCTTTACTACTGCTTCTGATGGCTGAGCTGTCTGGAGTGAGCCTGCTTCAGGCTGACCCACCCGAGATACACTCCAAGCCCTGCCTGCCCTGTGGACATACCCAGCATTTTGCAGATTCCTTCCAATTATCATCTCCCAGGAGCACCTCTCACTCTCAGGCATGCTTTTAAATTCTTATCTTGGCTCTCATCACCTCATGTCTCAATTACTGCAACATCCTTTTCCTGTCCCCTGACAAACTCAGTCTTGTCCTGATGGTGTATTGATCCACAATGCTGCTGCAGACATCATTCCCTTGTCTCACACTCTGCTTTTTGTTCATCTTCAGGCACCTTTTCCCTGTTGTACCAAACAAGCAACCGGTCTTCACTTTCAAGGACTCTTCCACCTTAATGCTCATTTCATTCAGATCAAAAGGTCAACTCGCACACCCAAATAGGCCACAGTCCCTGCTGCCACTGATCGCTTGCCAGCTTTTCAATGAGGTGTTCGTGTAGTGTCTCTGAGCCTCATGTCCACATTTATGAGAAAGTCTCTGTAAAATTGCAATGCCACTTTGTTGCAGCCCCTCAACACTCTCTTCAGAAGTACCTGCTCATCAAATAAAAGTCTTGCCAATGGTTATGCTGCAGGTAGGCTCCCATGACTGTTTCTGGCATTTTCTGCTAAGGTTAATTTTACAAAGAAGGAGATGCTGTGACATCAGAAACTTCCAGAAACACCACATGCTGTCTCTGCCCAAAGCAACCAAGAACAAGTTGAGGTATTCTATCCAATAAAATTTAGATTAATATTAACTCCTTGTAAGGTCTTTCAGGTGGATACCCACTTTCTCTTCTCTATGCAGCACCTACCAGCATCATTTCCTTGTCTAGGACTGACACCTTACAATAATGCAGCAGAAAACTTCCAACAGGTCTCTGATGAATTGCCACACACACACACACACACACACAAATAATAATAAAGAAACTAATCAGCCATAGCTGAGTGAAGGATAGTGTCATAGATGAAAAATGGGCAGGAGACAGGATAAAGGAATCTTCTTTAATCACTAGTTTCCATCTTGGAACAAAAGCAGTTTATAGTTCTCTGAGATTTCCTCCTCTCTTCTAGCATTCCAAAAATGTATTACAGAACAAGAAATCATGTGTATGATGAGGACTGTAAGATAATTCCATCATTTACCAGCAGTCCTGGCTATCGGAGGAGGTCCCACTTGACTGGTAGATAGCAAACGTGACTGGCGGATAGCAAACGTGACACCCATCTACAAGAAGGGCCGGAGGGTAGACCCAGGGAACTAAAGGCCTGTTAGTTTGACATCAGTGCCAGGGAAGCTCATGGAGCAGATTATCCTGGGCGTCATCATGCGGCAGTTACAGGGCAAGAAGGCGATCAGGCCTAGTCAGCATGGGTTTATGAAGGGTAGGTCCTGCTTGACGAACCTGATCTCCTTCTATGACAAGGTAACACGTTTAGTGGATGAGGGAAAGGCTGTGGATGTGGTCTACCTTGACTTCAGTAAGGCATTTGACACCGTTCCCCACAGCATTCTCCTCAGGAAACTGGCTGCCCATGGCTTGGACTGGCGCAAGCTTTGTTGGGTTAAGAGCTGGCTGGATGGCCGGGCCCAAAGAGTCTTAGTGAATGGAGTCAAATCCAGTTGGAGGCCGGTCACTAGTGGAGTCCCCCAGGGCTCGGTACTGGGGCCAGTCCTCTTTAACATCTTCACTGATGATCTGGATGAGGGGATCAAGTGCACCCTCAGTAAGTCTGCAGACGACACCAAGTTAGGTGCATGTGTCAATCTGCTCGAGGGTAGGAAGGCTCTGCAGGAGGATCTGGATAGGCTGGACCGATGGGCCGAGGCCAACGGTATGAAGTTCAACAAGGCCAAGTGCCGGGTTCTGCACCTGAGGAACAACAACCCCAAGCAGAGCTACAGGCTGGGAGATGAGTGCTTAGGAAGCTGCCTGTCATAGAAGGACCTGGGAGTATTGGTTGATAGTTGGCTGAATATGAGCCAGCAGTGTGCTCAGGTGGCCAAGAAAGCCAACAGCATCCTGGCTTGCATAAGAAACAGCGTGGCCAGAAGGTCCAGGGAAGTGATTGTCCCCCTGTACTTGGCTCTGGTGAGGCTGCACCTCGAGTCCTGTGTTCAGTTTTGGGCCCCTCACTACAAGAAGGACATCGAGGTGCCTGAGTGAGTCCAGAGAAGGGCTACGAAGCTGGTGAAGGGTCTGGAGAACAACGCTTACGAGGAGTGGCTGAGGGAGCTGGGATTATTTAGCCTGGAGAAGAGGAGGCTCAGGGGTGACCTTATTGCACTCTACAGGTACCTTAAAGGAGGCTGTAGCGAGGCGGCGGTTGATCTATTCTCCCACGTGCCTGGTGACAGGACGAGGGGGAATGGGACTGAAGTTGTGCCAGGGGAGGTTTAGGTTGGATACTAGGAAAAATTTCTTTACTGAACAGGTTGTTAGTCACTGGAATAGGCTGCCCAGGGAAGTGGTGGAGTCACCATTCCTGGAGGTCTTTAAAAGACGTTTAGATGTAGAGCTTAGGGATATGGTTTAGTGGAAGACTTGTTAGTGTTAGGTCAGAGGTTGGACTCGGTGATCTTGTAGGTCTCTTCCAACCTAGACTATTCTGTGATTCTGTGATAATGAAAGCTGCACATAACTTAAATTTATCATCCGAGAGGTTTGTGAGAAGCTTTAGAGAGACCTAAACTAAGGTAACACAATAAACAGAAATGTCAAAGCTAGTAAATGCCAAGTATTACATACTGGAAGACACAGTGGAAGTGCCAGCATACATTACATGGCTCAGCATTAAGTGGGTCAATTTTCAGACCAAGGAAAGTGATTGTTCCCCTCTATACAGCCCTCAAGAGACCACATCTAGAATGACATGTACAGCTTTGTACCTCCCAATACAAGATGCTTAGAAACTGGAGTGAGCCCAGTAGATACCATGACCTCAGGTACATGACACACAAGTGGTTGAAGGAGATGGACTGGAGCAAGAGTGAAGCCAGACTCTCTTCTTGGGGTGTGCAGTGAAAGGACAAGAGTCAGCAACCACAAGATGTGCCACTGGAAATTCCAACCGAACGCAAAAAATAATTTATTCTAATGAGAGTGATGCAAGAGTGGCACAAGGGCACAGAGACACTGCAGTATTGCCATACTTAGAAAGTTTCAAAACTTAGTGGGACAAAGGTCTAGGGGACCTCAACTAACTTAGATGCTAGCCTTTCCACATCGATTATTCCATGAGTTTTTGAACTTGGAAAACCATTTAGTACTTCTACAGACAGGTTGATATAAACCTCTGGTCTCTCAGAATTAGGGTGAAAAGATTTAAAAAAGCTTTAGATAGATATGTCTTACTGGAGGAAGTCCAAAGGGCCACAAAGATGACGAAAGAACTGGAGCATCATTGGTATGAGTAGAGGCTGAAAGAGGTGGGATTGTTCTCCCTGGACAAGAGAAAGCTCAGGGGATCTTATCCATGTGGATAAATAACTAAGGCAGGTAAAGAAAATGGAGCCAGACTCTTCTCAGTGGTACCCAGGAACAGGGCAAGAGGCAGTGAGCACAGACTGAAATACAGGGAATTCTATCTCAACATAAAAACAAACAAAAACCAACAAAACCCACACTTATTTTTACTGTTAGGGTTGTTGAACACTGGCATGGTTGCCTAGGGAAGCTGCGGCATCTCCATCCTTGGAGATATTCAAAACCTGATGGGACACAGCCCTGAGCAACCTGCTCTGGTTAAAACTGCTTTGAGGAGGAGGGCTGGATCAGATGTCCCCAGAAGTGCTTACCTTCAACCTTCTTGTGATTTTTATATATTAGACAACATGACTGTGAAGATTCTGTTTATAACAAATTTTGATATAGGAATATATAAAACCTCATGTTTCCTGTGTCTAGCATGAACTCTTACAGGAAATTTCTTAGCTCCTTTCTGACTTGCCTCACCCCTTTTCCCAGGCAGTTTTATGGTCAAGACAGAACTAAAGGACCCCCAAATTATGTGTCAGTTCCTGTGATCCTACAAAAAATCCTTCATTTTTCCCCTCTCCAAAAAGTAGTGTGAGGTTCAGCCTGGGAAGGCTGACATCTGGACTCCAGAGAGATTTCCCATCAGCAGGATTCCCAGAGATGTGGACAACATAATAACAGAGAAACTTTCATGGTCCACTTCTTCCCTTCACAGTCATGTAGCTTCCTGCCTCCCCCTCGCTGCTGCAGCAAGTGCTCACACAGAAAAACAGCATTCAGAGAGGACTGTAAGTTTAAGTAAACACATAGCTGCAAATTCAAGGTCAGAAGAGTGTTCTCAGCCACCTCTCCATCCTCTCCCACGAAGTGCTTCATGCACCAGGAAAAATCAGGACAAGATTGCACATGCCTGAGTGAGTAGATTATGATAGGAAATGCTGGCTTATCTTCTGCTTTATAGCAACACACATTACAAATTGTCTGGCAGCTACTCACTCATTCACTCTCTCTGTAAATAACTATTCAATAAAATCTGATAGAACTGTGCAAGGCACCAAAGCCTCTCTGTGATTTCCTCCATACAACTGCCAGGCTGGAAAATCGGTGAGTCTCAAGGGCAAACTGCACATGTAGGTGGGGAGAGGAGAGGCTGGTGGGTCCTCCTGAAGAAGTGCTGTTTTGGTCAAGTTAAATTTGTCTGCTTGCTTGACATACGTGCTTTGTTATTATTATTATGTCCCCTTAGGTGACTGGTTTGTCTGCGCTGCTGACACAGAGATCAGGTCTGCATCTCCAGGACTGACAAGAGGTCAGGACTGCACAGCAGGAAGGATGTGTGGCTTTCCCTCCCCAAACCTTGGCTTCACTCCAGACCTGCCAGAGCATCTCTCCCAATCCCTGGGAATGTGAGAGAAACCCGTGCCTGTTCGCTGCTCTCAGACAGAGCAGTCATTTGTCCCAAAGCCCAGAGCCTTGGGCAATCTCTGGTGTATTTGGTTGTATTAGAGAATGTGTTAATTATGGTAATAATGCAACTAATATGGCTTAGAGAAGTGAGTCTCAAATGGTGCTTACGATTTCCTATTTTTCCTTTGTATGCTGCCTAAACAAGCGGTTGATTAGAAATCAGCAGAAATTTAGGTATTTATGTATTTAATTTTTGTTAAGTGGCCATTTACATTTCATGTGTCTGCATTTTTTTCTCTCTTGCACAGATCAATTTTCTCTACCTGGAAAAGGAAATAAGGTAATTTGATACCTGCAATTTTCTGTGTTTACTGCAGCTTTTCAGATTGTGTCATAATTATACATATTTTCTAATTATGAAATCAAAATTTGGAAGAAGGCCTCTTATTATAGGGTAGAAAAACAACTGGATGTCCTAAGTTGTCTTTCTGTCACTCTTAGAAACACTAATAAAGTTGTTCCCTCCATCCTAAATCACTGTTCTGTGCTGTTGACCTGAAGGTGACATCTACTGTCTTTTCTGCCCATGAACCTCACCTTCAAGAAACAATTTTTTTGTCAATTTTTTTCTCACTTTTCCACTCTTATCTACTTTTCGACATAGCCAGAGGAGGAGACAGAAAGCAGTTATTACAGTTATTGCAGTGAGAAAGCAATTGTGTCTGTAGTCACTGGGAGCAAACACAAAGCCCCACTGCACTTGACAAAGCAGGATTAAGAACAGATCTCGTCCTGGAAAATTAAGCATTGCCCTCATGATCTCTTATGCTTCCTTGTCTGAGTGGGGGACTTGGAAAGCATGCCCTTGACACAACATTTCTTGGTGGTTGAAAGGGTAAGGACTGACAAGGAACTACAGTAGTTTAGAATTAACGTCCACGTAGAGCCAGGGTGCGAAGAGATGCTAAGAATGAGAAAAAGAGCAATTCAGACTCTCAGGAAAGGATATCTCCCTCAGCAGAACAATATATTTCTTAACCACTGACATCGATTGACCTCCTTCCTTTTAGCCTATAAATCTTGCCAACTATCCTGACCCACAGAGACCTTTGATGGAAATACAGTAATTCAATTCAGAAGAAATCCATTCTTTAATGATAGAGCATGCAGAAAAAGCTTACATGGGCTTCCCTGTACATGTAATTAGTAGATCAGAAGAATAAAACAATTAATTTCTCTCTGACCAGTTCAAGGAGATAAATGTTTGTTTAATCCAAATTAAAATGTTCCTTTTTTTTTTTTTTTTTTAAACTTTGTTCCTTTTTCCAGACCAAACAATGGCACGTCATTACAGCTGAGCAAGAAGCAGTATTTGTATCCCATGAATACTAATTAAAAGAGAACCAGAAGAAATTGTAATGGGGTGAAATTACTGATTTCAGTTGTTGAATACTTTTGTGAGGAAGCAGTAACAACTACCCTTGCCACAATAACAGCAGGTAGTCTGGAGCTTTGGGAACTCAAGGGAAACCATGGGAAAATAAGTGTTGACGTCAGCAACCTGCCATTTGCACACATCTCTGGTGAGCACCTCAGCACAAATCAGCCAGCGTTTCCGGTACAGGCATTTACTTGCGGGTTGTGAGCAGAAAAGACCGTCCTGGATTAGACAGATCTTTTCACGGTGGAAATTGCACAGTAGCTGCTGTGTTTTTCCATCTCCTTTTCTTTTTTACTCCAAGGAGAACATCCTTTTCTACCAAATGCAGAGTTGAACACACCTCCATGCTGGCCAAGAGGACCAGGCAGCTGTGATTATGTGGCACAGTTCAAGACCTTTCCCTTCACTGGACAGTGCTGATTTGGGATGCAGAGACAGTGTCCTTCTGGAGCCTGGTGAATATATGTTACAACTGACGACAACAAGGATTTTCTCTGATGAGAAACTCATTCCCGCTCATTGGCCAGTTCTAAAAGTGACCTCTAAACACTAAGAGATAAAACAACGTCTTTGGGAGCTACAGTCTCTTCACCTCACATGAATCTTAAATTTGTTCTTCTTGCAGGAAAAATAAAAGATTTTTAAAAAATCCATGTTGGTAATTTAAAGTATCATGCGAGGAATCTGTGCCACACGTTCCTGGGATTTTGGAATTGGTGCGAATGACAGGGAAGGAGTGAGACTGAAACTGATTTTAAAGGCAGTGCATTGTTTAAAAAAACATTAGTGTGAAGCACATGTGAATGCAAAACAGCCCAGACCAAGCTGCACATGGGAAGTGAAATACAAAGAAATATCTTCTAGCCATTTTGGGCAGCAGTTGACAGGTAAGATTTCCTGTAAAAGGGATGACAACATTGACCTTTAGAAAATTATCACCAGATAGCAGAGAAAAGCTTTCCTCTGTTTTTCCTGGGGGACGATGAGCTGCACACAGACAGGATGCCAAAACAAGACAAAAACCTGGAGGTATTTTTAAGTGTGCTGGGGAGCTACATACACCCCGAGATGATCAGCTCTGAAATAAAGCTCTAGGAACACAGGAGTAACACGCTCATGAAATGTACTGATTATTACAAACACCAGCACTCTCTGCAGAGCCCTGCCTACAGAAAGGGCTCCATTAATTCATGTTAATGGAGTCGCCTCTCTCCAAAGGTGATTTTCGGGCAGGCTGACAAATTAAAGGGGAGATTTGTCCCCTGACACCAGAAACCTCTGTTGCCTGCACACACAAAAAGCAGGAGAGAAGCATCCTAAAATTATAACCAGTAGCAACCTCTTGTAACAATAAGCCGGCAGATATACGGATTTCAGGAGAAATTATATTAATTACTCGTACATATTCTACTTTACAGATGAATTAATGTTTCCCTTTTATGCTTTCTGTAGCTCTAGCAATCCTCATGGCCCTTAAAATACAGACATAAAACATCACCCGAACATCCCACGTCAGCAGAGAACAACAAAGTCTCATCTCTGCCAGGGATGGCACAAAGGACTTCTGACATCTGACTACCTGACTACTGAAAGGAACGCAATTCTGAAAAGTATTCTCATTTATCTGCTTTGCCCCTTTTCTTCGTAGGTATCTTCTAATGAGTAAGAATTCATTTTTTTTCCTCCTTTTGATGAGAGGCTTCTCTAAACCTGCCCTTTACAGAAGCATGGCAGAAACTAGTTGCTTTGTGCATTGGTACCAGTGACCCCTTGTGGAAGCAGATTATCTTCTCTTGGTTCATAAATCTACCTGTCAACCCTACCTGGAGAGCAGACAACTCATCAGTATGGATTACTGAAACCACTTGCTGGAGAAATAAAGCTACAGCAAGATAGATTAAAAAATAAAACAAAGATCCCCCTTGGGATGTGACAATTCCTCTACCCCAGGCATAGAAAAAAATACAACCTTGAAATGGTGAAAAGTGATCTGCAGAACCAGATACTGAGAAGAGAAATGCAGGAAAATGGCAAAGGAGCTTCAGTGATGATGTTTGATCCAATCTGGTTCAGAGCACAGGTTTACTTTATGGCTCATATTTATCACAGCCAACAATGCTGAAACTGTACATTTCAAGGTTGCATCTATATTTCAATTTATAAATCCCTGTGGTTAGGGCATTTAAAATTCTGCCATAAAATCTTGGCCAATGTGACCACGGGCCAAGGGCACTTTTCTCCTGTTAATGCAATAAAGAAACATTTTGCTTATGGTGTTGGTGACTTATGGGTGGATTCAAAAAACAACTCAGGAAAAAAAATTAATCAAGGAGTGGTTTCCAATGTAATCTACAAATTTGAAACTGCTTGTCCAAATGCTTGTTAGTAAAAAACAACTTTGTTTTGTGCTATGGTGTAGTAACTAGCAACAGAAGTTATTTAAATAGGTTAAAGCACTTTCCTGTTCCTGCACACCAAGATTTTGAAATTCCAGCTCTTAATGCATAGCTCTGTAGTCATCTAATGGAGAAATTCATCTAGCCCTGCTCAGCTAGAAGGACAATGGCCAATTAAAGAAGCAACTCCTCAGGAAGGACAAAAGATTTATGAAGAAAAAGGATGATCTGGGTATGCAGTCTGGGCACATCCAGCCGACCCTTTCTGTCCATCTAAGCCAGTTGTTATTTTCCCAGCAGTACACGTGCAGATACATAAAAATGAAATTTTTAGTGTATTAATTAACAAAGAATGGCTAAATATATAGCTCCAGGGCTGTATATGCTAACTAAGCACAAATCCAATGCCTTTCATGGGCCTGTTAACTTACCTCAGCCAACATTACAGCCTGTACAGCTAAAGACAATCTCAAATATCCTGACCTTTTCAGTCTGTGTGATAATGTTAACATAAACTTAAAGGAACTGTCATTTCTCTTTCTGAAAACCCTTTTTCTCTTTAGACTGCAGGATCCTGAATCACAGGGAAAAGAAGGCAGATTTCTCAATTGCCTATAAGAAAATGACACCTGAGGCCAGCCTGATATCTGCAGGAACATCTTCTACTATATCTGAAAGGAAGCATTTGGTTCCAAGGGCTGATAAAGTACAAGTTTGGTTTAATAAAATTAAAGCATTGGTTTTTACCTACATTCTTCTTCTTAAATTTCAAGAGAGGAAGGAAGAGGAAG
>CM021765.1:174423431-174491062 GCA_011076525.1 Nettapus auritus
AGGAAGAGGAAGGAAGAGGAAGGAAGAGGAAGGAAGAGGAAGGAAGACTTAGAAAATTATTCTCTTTAAAAGGATTCTCTTTAATAAATATTAGTAATAAATAGCTCTCCACATCTATGGCGTCATTGTCCATGACTTCAGGAACTTCCTAAAACCAACAGACTCATGCCTGCATTTAGTTTGTATGGTGGACGGTAATAATTTTGCCTCGTTTTACAAAACCGGAATACACTGAAACATTATGCTGCTTGCAAGGAAACACGTCAAAACCACAAACTGAAAATGCAACTAAATGCTGCTGAGCTCCACCAACTCATGCTTACATGTTATCACTATCTCCACAAAAGTGTTAAAAACACCTACTTCTAGATGATAGTCTTAAATGATTGGTGATAATTCAGGGAGAGGAGACATAAATAGACCTCATTAGAAAAAGTTAAGGTAAGAATTAGTTGTTCATTGGTGTCCCTGGTACAAGCCCAAAGTGTGTTCTTGATCCAGAGCAAAAATAAACTAAAATATTTCACTGAGGAATCAGCTACCCTAAATTACTTTACTGAGTTTTACATGAACTCATTTCATTTATTAAGGGTAATGGTACACATCATATCTTACCCTGTAAACATGTTTGTAGAGATGTGTTCAGAAATGGTCATTTTTTGCCACTATATCAATGTAAATGTAGTCTTGTAGATTGTTTCTTTAAACATATATATTTAAAAAAAAAATCAAATCAAAGAAAACACAATTCATTGGAACAGCTCCCTTAGCATAATCTTATCACCTTTATTCAATCCCATTTTAAGCTATTGACCTTAAATTCATATCAACCCCAAAATAAAAGGCCTCTGACAGAGATGTTTGTACTGCATTTCACAAAAACAAAAGAACATATAAGCTAACAATGGCAAAACAGAGCTCAACAGGATGTCCTTGCTTTGAAAATTTCATCCCTAATGTGCATCGATGCACTTTTATCTACAGTCATCTTTTTTAAAGGATTCAATCTTAAAAAACCTTTGTCTTTCAAACATCCTGACTAGTTCATTGGAAAAGCCCGTGAATATAAAGATATCTTATGAGCAGAGGCTGGAAGATAGGGCATTTATATATTACGAGCTCGGTCTGTAAGCACAGCAGTAGACATCTGATTTACCTCAGCTCCCACACTAATACTAGCCAAATAACACAACCAGATAAGTGAGGGGAATGATACTTACATACCAGTTTATCTCAGATTTTTTCTTGCTAAGGCCTAGTCTGGACAGCTTGTCTCACATCTAGCTGTGCCTTGCACCAGGAACCACCCTGTGATGTGAAAAGGACAGCTTGTGAATGGAGGCACAGCACCACCCAAGCAAGGCTATCAGCAATCAGCTCCACCTGGGAACGCTGCGCAGCCTTCCTGAGAGCCACCATGTCAGAGATTAGGGCCAGCGAGTAATGCATTAAAGCCAGCACCGGCAGCCCTCTAGCCAAATGTACTATATCCTGCCTAAAAGCCTTCATGGCTGCCTAAGACCATTTAAAATAAAAGAAGTAAGCATAACAAGCACTTTTTCCTTTACAAGGGAAAGCAAGTAATCTCTCCAGGTCAATTCTGAATGACTGAGAACAATCTCATTTTACCTGAACACATGCAGCACCTCCAGACTTCCCTGTGGTTTTCTCCCCATTACTTACAGCATATTAAAAGGGCAATTTAACTGAAGGAATTTATATTTGTGGCTTTTTTTCAGCACTGTTTCCAGAAAATAGCAGATGTTGGTTAATGATCTTTAGACATTAGATCATAAACCACACTCATTTCGAACACTGCAATCTCAGTGATTATTTGTATATCATTAAGCAAAATCCTCAGAGCAAGCTCAGTATATTTCCTTATTGTTTCATTTAAATACAAGAATATCAGATGACTTTTTATTTTGTGTTTTCCAATTCACGCGATATTGACAGGTTCTTCCTTTCCCTTTGTTCCCTCTTTTCAGCTAAAATATATGTAAGCACAGTGACATTACCAAGTGCAACGTTTCTTCAGATGCACACCACTCGACACAAGGCAAATGACATCTGCCTTCACTGAGACACCGGATGAGCATTAAAACCGAATCTTACAAGGTTCCTTCTTCACAGAGCCACACAGTGCACTGGTCCCAGTGAGGTGAATGATCTCCTTTAAACTCCAGAAATAGAATCTGATTTGTTTATATGAAAGCAAAGATAGATGGGTTGGAGTTAAACTGGTAGGGGTACACCTGAGGGAGGCTGGCCACACCGTGATGGCACATCAGGCTCGCCTGGGGATGCCCACCAGCTATCCATCTTCCCACACTCGCGTGCACACAACTCTTCACAGTTGGGCTTGGGCTCACAGGGAGCAGCACGTGCAGTCAGCAGGGAGATGCAGCAGGCTCACGCAGACCCCCCAGCCAGCATGAGCAGGGAAGCAGAACTGCCTCTCAGGGTAGAAATGTCCGGTCTAACCACTGCTGGTTTACTCTATTTAGTAACATGCCAGCTGTCTGTCTTTTCAAATGCATGGGGTGTATGTATATGCAATGTATAGGTAGAGATAGAAATCTTACATGCCTGCATATCTATCCATATAAGTCTCCGTATGGATAGATAATCTGTTTTTGCGAACACATAATAACGCTACGTGCTAAATACTACAATATATCTATTAACACACGTATAAAATAAGATTCTATCTCATAACATGAACACATTCAGTTTTATCTAACTATCTGTTGGAAACATTATCTAGGCTTCTGATTCATTAGAACCACACTTAAAAATAATTAATTACATAATATATGCTGAGAGATGCCTAGATACGTGACAGATAAATTAGTTTCATTTGAACACATGTAGTGTATGAAAGAAAGTAATTCAATAAATGTTGCGGCTCTCATTCTGCAAAAGCATATGTGAGTCCCAGGGAGTTCAGTAGTAATAACTCAAATTATTCATGGGCAAAAGTGTTTGCAGATCAAGGCTATATATACGATTTGGTTGTTACATTATGCTAATTTTGGATCTACTATTTCACCATAAAATCTGACAAGGCAGAGTCATTTATGAGGCATAAATACAGAGAATTGAATTATAGAGAGTTCTCTACATACATAACAAGATCTATTATTAATTAACATTTGGAGATGAAGATATGTTGCCTTACAGGAATTATTTCAGGGCATCTATTGACAACACTGACCACAGAGTAGGTTCCCTTCCATTTGTTCTCTATTGGCCTCCATGATAGAAACCCAACACCCCAGGAAGAGTTTTGCCCTGGGTAGCGTGTGCCACACCACCCAATCATTTGCAGTTTTTTTCTAAAAGGGACCCCAAGGATCCCTTCTGCCCAAACCTGGTTCTCACAGCATGATACACATCACACTGCTTCCACCACATTTACATTGATCTTCTTTCCAACTTTTCAAAGGTTGCTCTGATCCATTCTTCCCACACATCCCTGGTAGACAGCTGGAACAAGGCAAGACAACACATCACATAGGCCTGCTTAAAGGAAGATATAATCTCATCACCTGAATGCTACTGCCATTCAGGTAGAGAATTACCTCTCTGTCCAACAGGACCTGTGCTGTTGTAGTTAGCAGAGCTCTGCTGGCATTAATGGGGCCATACAGATTTACATCTGTGAGGGCCCACTCGTACACTCGTGGACCTCTGCTCAGTTCTCTTAGATACTCTAAAAAAATGATATTCAGTCTAAGCACATTATCCAGGCTTCCTCAGCAGCTTCTTTTCATTTGGGGACTTCCAGAGGGTACTTCTTCCCCTGTAACACATCATCATGGGTTCCTCTGACTGAAATGTGGACATCTCCGTCTGAGGTGGTCTCTCCTAGCACCTTTCGGTTTTAACAGCGAGAAACACTTTTGGGGTGCAATCTGATTTATTTTGCATGTCTGTTCAGAGCTGAGATGATTCCTGTCCTAGAAATGCCTGTTTTGAGGTGGTCTCTCCTAGCACTTTTCAGTTTTAACAGCGAGAAACACTTTTGGGGTGCAATCTGATTTATTTTGCATGTCTGTTCAGAGCTGAGATGATTCCTGTCCTAGAAATGCCTGTTTCTCTCCATGCAGGATTACTAGCTCTCATGTGCTTGACAAAAGTCATCTCACTATTGTGACAGTTTCATCAGCAGCAGTGCTTACTCTGAGCAAAATAAAACACAAGTACCAAGTGTTAACTAAAAATAAATTTTGAACAAACTAATACTTGGAAAATTAGAGATAAATATCTTAATACAAGACAGTATTCATACCTTCCTCCTCTGTTCTTTCTGGACAGAGTTTTGGGAGCTCATGTTGTTACACAAGAGCATAGACATTTCTGAACAGAACTGAAA
Source organism: Nettapus auritus (assembly GCA_011076525.1). NCBI lineage: Eukaryota > Metazoa > Chordata > Aves > Anseriformes > Anatidae > Nettapus > Nettapus auritus. The sequence continues at coordinate 174,427,810 of CM021765.1, forward strand.
CTTGCTCTGTATCCTGTCTTCGCCAATCTTCACTAGAGGAAGTTTTTCAGAGAAATCCCCCCATTAAAAAAAAAAAAAAAAAAAATCTTCAGGCAGACTTTCTGACCCCTAAACAGTCAGAAATTTGCTGAAGCCATAAAGCATAAAGCTTAATATTACTCTATTAAGTTGTTTTTGTTAACTGTTATAAAGCTGGAACAGTGATGTATGGAAAGCTCAACCTTAGCTGAATCTAGACAGTTAAGATACTTACTAAGCAACACTTTGAGTCATGGAGGTCTCCAGTCTGAGGAAGAATTTCCTTTAAATTAGCATTAAATAAATGACTCAGATTTGCCATACCCCATTATAAGAAACTGTGCTGAATTAGAGGAAGGGAAATAAAGAATGAAAGGACACTGTTTTCTGTAATGCTGTATCCATAACCTTAAGCACCCCTTTGGAGATACAGGTGATTTGGTCTGCAGTTGGTCAGGGCATCTCCACTTACATTTGGCTGCATTTTGGTGAACTAAACTGTGTTCCTTAAAAGCCTCATCCTGTATTTTTCATGCAGCTGTCTTTTATTCCCTTTCAGCTTTTGTGGCTGCTATAGGAATAATGCACTTTTCAAGGTGGATAATAAAAACTACAGAAGGAACCAGCTCCAGATGAGTTACAAAATTGATGCCTTTACCACCACCTTATAGGCATTAATATCAAGGAAGCTTTCTCAAGAAAGAGGGGGTTAGGACAGACAAAGAACACAGTGGAAAATACCAATAAAATGTAAATATAAATGCCACTAATAAATCGCAGGTACAGCATATAACTCTACACAGTAATTCCCCAAAAGACAGTCCTAATCAATAATACATACATAACTCCTCCAAATTTGCTAATTTGTTTTTGACCAGTATAGAACCACTCCCTAATTTCCAAGTGCTGTCCAATGACTCTTTGTATTATGTAAAGCACATGATTTGGACATGTTGACTTCTCTAATTAGTCTATAAATACTTGACTTTTACCCACTGCTTTGGTAAGTGTGATAATTGCTGGGGAAAGGCCAAAACATTTATGGTCAATCAGATGATGAGAAAAGGAATATGGCCCTTTCAGTGAGTAAAATGTAAGGCATTATGTGGCAAGGCAGAAGCTATTAGCAGGATCAATATTTCTCCTAGTACCTTAATAAATCATTATATCAAAGAACAGTTGCAGGATGAAGAAAACCTCATTCTACCAAAAAGGATGCTTCCAAATCAGCAAATAAAACATCATTTAAATTACAAAGACCTAATTGGTGTACAAAGGCAAATGGCAAGCATAGAATACAGCCCTGTGATGCTAGGCATGTAAGCGTTTTGAATCATTAGTGAAGGAAGAAAAGGAGAAAGACAAAGAAACAGCTACACTAAGAGCTACACAGGCATAATTTGCAAATTGTAAATATGCATGAACCCACCACACTGTAACTGACTGATGACACCACGTTTGGTGTAGATATCACAGGTGGTTGAACCAGAGGAGCACCTGGAAAATAGGATGGCCTTTGGTACCTTTACTGTCGTACTGAGAAGAATCCAATTGCTGTTATTTGCAATGAGGCTTCTTCCTCCTCTTCTCTTTAGCTAGCTGTAGGGTTATAAGAATAAGCTAATATTTGTAAAAATAAGAGTGAAGGAAGGGAAATATTCTACAGGCTGTTTTGAAGCAGGGAAACATATTCTCAGCAGACATTGTATATCACTGTTTACTCGATACAGCTGTAACCACATATAGCTATAGGGCTCTCTTGGCCACAAGATGGAGAAGGAAGCTCTATGTAGAGCTAATTGGAGTTCTGTCTGAGGAGGGACCATGATCATGTACATGTCCTATACAATAGGTATCCCTTCCAGCATACATAAATGGCTGTGAGAAGAAGATAAGGGATGGCAAATTACTTCATCTGGTGTAGACAACTTACATGTTGCTATGGAGCACAATAGCATTCCGCTACCATTTTCAGAAATACTGACTCACAGCACTTTTGATTTATTGTGTTACCTCTCAATCTAATAGAGAAATGATGAAACCTACAAGGGACAGAGTCACTAGAGTAATAACTTGACGAGTTCACACTAGGGGAAATATGTAATCTACTCTTGCAACCAGTATTCTGGTTTATTCTCTTGTGTGACTAGTATGGATTTAGTTCTTTACTGTAGAGTTATTATAGAAAAGCACATGCTTCTTGGTTGTTTAGTCACTACTCGTGATCTCTGTCACAGCCTTGGAAACTTGTTCCTAATTTATTCAGAGGCAACAATTTCTTTGTGGATGTCAAAGTGGGTACTCTTTGGTTCTTAATTTATATTTCATACACACCTAATTTCATACAGCTGACACTTTAGAAGGTCAACTGTCATCTGGCTGGAAAGCTGACACCTCGAGAAAGTAAACAATGCCTGCAAAGGAGGGAAGAAGGAGCATCCTGTTGCTATGTGATAGCTCTTCTCCCCACTCTGAGACAGCAGAGATGCTACTCGCCTGTCAAAATTCCCTGCTAAGGCAGAATTTTGGCCATATGGCAATTGACCTCAAGAGGTGCTGGCCATATGCGTTTCCACCATATGTCTGGATCTTTGAATTAAATGAATACACAGAAATGAACAATGTCCAAATGTTTCATGCTCTGAACTCTCTATATGGATGTATTTATCTTCTCAAACTGTAATTTATTCCAAAAAGTAAAGCAGATCAGCCTCTCCATAAGTTACGCCTTGAATCAGTTTGTTGGCTGGTCCTTCTGCTGTAGAAAACACATCAATCCTGCTTTACAGAGCATAACATGCCAACTTCAGCAGTAAAGAAACCTGTAGTTTATATACTTAACTGCCTGTAGGCCTCCCAAGGGTTCTTCCTATTTTCCTGTAGAGATTATGCATTCTTCCCCTCATCTGATACCCACTAGCACTTATCAACATATCTCTGCTGCTATCCCCGATATAGTTTTAAAAGCAATTGGAAATACCCTTTTTTTGCCTGAATCCCAAAGTACTACTTTTGCTTGGCATATATCGGCTTTGTAGACTGTAAACCAGTTGGGGCAGGGACTACTCCTATTTGTTTATGTGTTTAATGGCCTAAAGGCATTATTGACTTTATTAGTCAAATTATAAGCAGCAGATGGGATCATTGTGAGCATGACCCAAACTTTAGCGATCATGTTCAGCGTGATCACAGGGAGAAGGCTAATAGAGGAAGTGCGCCCTTTCAATTCTATTATCATAAACATCTTTTATTTCGGTGTGGTAAAAAGATGCACTGACTCTTCAAACAAATAACCAAGAGCTATTGGGATGCTAGTAAATAGATTCAGCAAAGACTCAGGATTTTCTTATTCTAGTCAGCCTGAACGATTAATTAACAGCCTCCTTGTTTGTCATTAATTTTGGTTGCCATAGTAGCCTCTTTAAATGGTTTCTAAAAAACAAGGAAGATTTATCTTTCTTACACTCAGTCGATCAAAAACAAATGATTTCACATTCATTTTTGTTTCACTATGACAGTAAAGCATAGTGAATCATTACAATAGGGCCTTCTGAGAAGGATAAGGTGTCAGTTTAAAACCATAGACATCTTAAAAGGCAGACCCAGGGATTAAAAGGGAAGAGCCACTTGTATGCAAACAAAAATACTGGATCCAAAAGGAATTTTAATAAATGACAACAATCAATAAATAATACATAATAAAGAGGTTCTAGAATTTTTTTTTTTTACTCCAATTAATCCAATTCTGCTAGGATATAAATACTTCCACTCAGTGTTTTTTTTTGCTCAGAATTCACAGCTGGTGAGACATGAAGGTGGAAAAACATCATAAAAGAATTTCCCAACAAAGAGAGTTTAAATGAATTACTTGAAACAGAGGAATTTTTCATCCACTTCAGGTTGCTTAGATCATAAAGAGAACAGCAGCCCACAAGGGAGATGGGAGGGGGAGGCACATGCCTGTAAAATAAATGCAGAAGTTCTGGGAATCATGTGCTAAGATTTTCGGCATGTTTAGAGAACTATAGGCTGCAACCTGCAAATTGGATCAATATGTTTCTTGCCTGATAAATTCCAGGAGAGAGATAACAGGCCCATTATTGGAAAAGATTGTTGTTGCCTTTCTTCTAGAGGACAAGGTGACAGATTCTCTTAAGACAGTGACTGCTTTTCACTTCTTCACAAAACCATGCCTTGTAGATCAGTCATTCCAAACACTGCCCCATCTATACTGTGTCTCTGTTGGAAGGGGAAGCAGGGAAGAGCTGGAGCATGGCAATATAGCCAAATTACTCAGATTTCCTTGATTAAGGAGCTAATAACAAACCCAGGTACAAAATGTTGTAGACATATTTGTCACCTCCCTCCATCAAGAAATAAACATGAAGATAATGGCACTTGTGCTCCTTGTTATATCGGTCATTTCCTACAGACATACCCAAATGCCCTTGAAGATTTTCTTATGCTATTGATATGTAAAATCATTGACTCAGCTACAAATCAAAGCACATTTAGACCTTACTGGGATCCCCTTACTGGTTTTTGCTCTTTTCCACATACTTGAAAGAGCTGAAGGGCACTATTTGGCCATTTCCCAGACTGACTAAGGAATCTGAACACCAAAGTGCTTGGGAGATCATGCAACCATGAAAACCATGCTGCCACAAATAGAGAATGATGTTAAGAACATGCAAAAGTCTTGATTTTTAAATATTTTTTTTTTCCCACAGTTTACACATTCACTTTCTTTTTGTTCAGTTTTGTGCTGGCAGGACAGTTTCTTTCTTGGGACAGGGTCTATAAGCTAGAAAACAACATAGAACATTTAGAAATAAGGGGAGTAGGGAGCGGGAATTTGCCTAACAGCACTGTATTGAGGGATACAAGGCCTTTGATGTTGGTGGGCAGACCAGGGGCTTGTTTCTGACACATTTCCCCTTCTAGCACTTCCCCTCAGCCGCCTCTCTTCAAGCGTGTTCCTGGCCATGCTCCAAAATGGGGTAATTTAAAAAAATATATTAAATTAAATTAAAAAAAAAAAAAAAAAAAAAAAAAGGCTTGGATCCAATTTAGAAGGAATCTGTTAGACTTCTAAGCACAGCTGAAGGGAGGGTAGTCTCTGGTGGTGAGTGTGGAAATGAGAGCTTGAAGGCGTTATGCTCTGAGATCAGATCTGCATAGGATTTTGATATTCGAAGGAGAATCAAAATTTTGATATTCAAAGGAGTATCAAAATGCAGTCTAAGAGCAAAAAGCAGGTATGATTTTCATTCGTAGTAGTTATTTTCAACTGAACCTGTCTCTGTCTATCTATTAAACCTCTGTTGGCAGAGCTGGGGCAGTAGCAGGGACCATTTAAAAATTTGAACCCTTTCAACCTGTGACAGCACATAGGATATAAGAAGGAGCTAGGAAAGTGAGGTGAGAGTTTAAGGGGACATGGAGCATTAATCCATTAAAAGAGGCTCCTCTACTGCTCACAGAACAGTTTGCTTTTAGGGATCTGTTGTGCATGACTTTGCTTTTCCTGAGCAAATGCAAGATTTTTCTGCTTGAGGTTGGAGACAAATGGAAGCCACATAAATTTTGTTGGTGCAGAGGCCAAGTTAACTGCACTGAGTCAGAGCTAACAAACATTGCCAATCAGTTTGTACTCAGCATCATGCTAGCTGTGGTACACAGCTTCTGGTTGGCTTGGAAATTGGGCCAAGAGAACTCCTATCTACCAGGAGAGAGAAGTGTAGACATAACCCTTATTTGAAGGTCTATGGACTCTCACTGACCACTTGAGACCTACAGAACAGAAGTATAAGCTAATCATTTCAAACTTTTGTGGAGATTTTGCAGAAAGAACTACAGAGGGAGAACTATAGGAGAAAGGAAGGAACTCTGGACCCCGACCATAGACTGTTGAGTTACAGCTTTCTACTGGGAGTACTAGGCAAAAAGTTTGTAGCCTGAACATATGTCTGTAAGGCCTGAGATTGCAGAGCAAAATTTAGGTTTGGTTTAGATTCCATGGTCTGAAGAACATCACTACTACTACTCATCACTACATTGGTGAGACTGTCAGCAGTCCAGTGAATAGTCAGAACATGCAGTGAACTGTCTTCATAGAAACAAACAAAATACTGCCAAAAAGTACACCCACATAGACTTAATTTTTCTGTTATAACTTAAAGACCTTACAATAGCATGTTGCATGGGGCTATCAAAAACTGACTTTTCCCAAAGTCCTTCCTGATGGTACTGCAAGCTGTCTGCTGGCTGTATGGCTCTCAAAAGGCACTTTCCAGCTGAAGTCTAAATGCTCTTCTATGAAAAGAAAATACAATGAAAAACAGAGGTGGCAAAATCAAAGATGCATTAACAGAGGATGGAATGATTAAAAGACTGACCATTACAAAATCTGGAGGCAAAGGTCTCTAGCATTGAAGGGGTATGCTCCTGGAGGGCTTATACAAAAATCAGACTCAGAATGCTCAGACAACTGTGAATGTAGAGTTAATTGGGCTCATATAGTGTATGTGACTGATTTCACTCAGATGTGACTGACAGAAGAACCTGACAGCAACTGGTCTGCAGAACTTTGGCCAGGATTTCTGAGAGTGCTGAACATCTCACAAAGGGGAAAAAATGCATATATATATATTTGACAATGATTCTAGACTTCATGGCTCAAGATGTTTTGTCTTTAACTTGGTACTCTGTAATCATCTCCTTTCCCTTCTCCCCTTTTTTCTTCACCACCCCTAAGGGCCACATGAAGAGGGAAGAATGAAATATAAGGGTACTTTGGATGTTTTCAGTGGAGTGAAAGAAACAGAAAAAAAATTGTGATTAATTACATAAGTGAATTGGTGGCCTTCAAACATTAAAAGAAGTACATTTTGAAGAATTTAAGTTTCCTCTGAGAAAACCACATGACTTATCAATTTTATTAACAAGTTGCCATGTTTCAGATTCAGCCCTCTCCTGGATTTAACATATAACCTTTCCTTTCAAGATCTCTGGTCCCTCTGAAATTTTTTTCTTTATTCTCTTTGGTGCTAGTTCCTAGTTATTAATTAGATCAACTCAATTTTCCACTGAGACTGTAGGAATAGTGACATCTGTGTGTTATCTGTCAAGTACTACCATAACTGTCTTCAATTGCTCTTGTAAAACTAGTGCCTCTGTGGAATCCCATGTTATGAAAATTGTATGCTGTCTTTCAAAGTCCTTTCTCTAGTCTGTGTAACACTGCAGTGTACTTTTGGTAGGAAGACGTAAAAGTGGAAAACCTTCATAAGAAAAATATTAAGCGCTATAGTAAGAATGCCTCTACTGGCAATAGCAAGAAGAAAGAGTTGATTTGCTTATCAATGGGATGAAAAGCTATTTGAAAGATCAGCTGTGATCAGAAAGCCAACACAGTTAACACCAGAGGGAAAAAAAAAAAAAAATGTAGAAATTCAGGTTATAGTAGTGAAAAGAATATTAGAGAGCACTGAAATAAGTTAAAACTTCTCAGATTTTCTGGGCCTTAAGAATTTCACACAAGAATATGTATATAACTAGCTGAGGAAATCTAGAGCTGTTGGCAACTATCTCTGAGAGAGGAGGAAACAGTCAACTCAGCAAACACCAAATGGGAAATAACCAAAGAGGTTTAGTCTTGCTAAGGATCTGAGGTTATCCAGTGGAGCTCAGGCTTAACCAGAGTCACCGTCATGTATTTATGAATGTCAGATTAGAAACATAGAGTGTTATCTACAAGACATATAAGGGAATTCTGCTTTATTACTTCACTTTAGAAAGACTTCAACCACATCCTTAGGTCCCAGGTTGGAAGCCACATTTTAAGGAGGACATGACCAATCGACACTGAGTTACTCCACAAAATATGACAAAAACTGAAGGAGCAAAATGTTGTTTAATATAAAGAAGACAAGATTTGAAGGAAACATAACAAAAGACTTTGAAAATAGTCAAGGTGGCTACAAAGAAAATATAATAATGAGAATAAATCATCCTTGTTCACTGAAGATAGGACAGAGGCAACTTGCAGGACAAGAAATAAGAAAAACAGTTTTCTAATGGTAAGAAAAATTAGACCTTGGAATGAATTGCCCAAAGTGGAGGTACAATGCTGGCCATCAGTGGAGACCCTGAGAAATGGATCGATCATCCATAGCTCTGCTGGGAAGAGCATCGGTACAGCTGATGTAGTTGTAGGATCCTCAAGTTATTTGCTAATTTTCTATGATTTGAGGAGAAAATTGTGTCTAGTTAGCTGGAGATATTTTTTTTTCCTTTTTTAAGTTTTAAGATATTTGGGGAAATAGAATGCTTTACCCTTTTCTTAGTTAATTTTTAATAATGTTCTGAAAGCTCAAAGTTAAAGAGTGCTTTGACCCAAGATTTTCTTTCATCTTTTTACTTTCATTTTTGCTGTTTGAGCAAAATGCTTGGTATTGTTTTCTTCTGATTCTTATAAAGCCTCTTGAACACAATATTCAGTGGTCTTTTTGTTTCTGAAATGTGGGATCGATGACATTAAGTAGGAACACATTATTTCCTGAGCGGTTGCCTACAGCCATTATTGGATCATTTCTTCTATAGAGTCAACCAACTCATATTAATACTGATGTGGATTGCTTTACGTTTTGCTTCTTGTTTTTCACTTGTGGAATCTAATAATCCATTCCTCTGCATTCCCTCTTCTCTCCTGCAATGGTTGACTCTTGAAATCCATCTGGAGCATTATATCTTAGGACTTTCAGACCCAAAGTGTTATGTATGATATGAATTAGCCTAAAAAGCAAGCTGAAACTTTCTTATCAAATTCAAGGCTTTGCCTTACTGTTATTTATGATATTGATTGAACTTTGCTAGGTTTTGAGTTCTGAAGATAAACAGAAATTGCTCCTGAATTAAGCTGATGACAGAGTTTTTATGAGGCTGGAAAGAAGGAGATGAATCACAGATAGCTTCTAATGACAATAGCATTGCAAAAATATTAATTGCAGGATCAAGCTCACCACCATTCTCCCTCATGTGCACAAAGCCAAAAAAATACTTGTATTGTTTACTGTTTGAACAGATAGCCTTTCCACATATTTTAGCTAAAAAGTTAGAGGAAAAGGACATAAAAATGCCAGCATTGTGTTGGGCTGTGGTGGAAAAAAAATAAAAATAAAAATTGTTCATTTGTTCATAAACTATTCATTTCAGCTGGCCACCTTAACAGTTGTAACTGTTCATTTGGCCACCTTAACATTTTTTTTTTTTTTTTTTTTTAATATATATAACAAGCTCTGCAGGTCACACTCCTGTTTCTGGAGACTTGTACTGTGGCAGCAACAGTGGATTTTTCCTTCTCTCAACTGGAGAATATGTTTTAACTTCCTTTCAGAAGTGAAATCAATTCATATCTTTCTGTCTAAGATAACAGACTCTCACAGGAGCTGAAGCTTATGACTTTTATCTTGCTGTGACACCTGCTTTGGTCAAGGGGATTAGTGATTACTCCTTCTGGAAGGTGTCAATACTGATGATGTTTGGCTGAGCAGCAGTCCTCCCTCTTCTATTATTATTATTCATGACGTATGATTGATTCTTCTGAGGACATTAGTGATAGAAAACTTTGCAGATCTTTGCTTTCTGTCTTTTAAAGGGACCTGAATGGACAATTACTGTTTCTGAAATGTGCTATGGCCACCATTTTGCCTCATCTATTGTTCAAATATCCCTGTGCAGCCAGAATGTGGGCAATGAAAAGGTGCAAGATGTGTAGTTATCCATATGCTGAGAGCTATCAGTTCTATGCTTATTGTCTCTCAAACAATGTCATTCATTACCTAGTATCATACTGAGAAGAGAAAGAAGACATTGGCAGGGATTCCACCTAGACAAAGCTGAGGTAAGATATGGAGGTAAGATATAGCTTAGGGTACATCTCCATCATTAGTTATCAAGCTTCTAAATGTTGGGCTTATTTTACATAATCTGTATCCATTTAACAGTCATACTGACAATATTCAGCTTAACATTGGCGCCTGAGTCAAAAAGTTGCAGTACACAGAGGGATGCAGATACACAGGAGGAAGAAATAAATCCTTAAAAAGTTTTTGAATTGGGACCTACAGGTTCTGCAATTGCTTATTCTGAAATACAAACAAATAAACAAATTAAATCAACTCCAATTTACAGGCATTCTCTCTCTCAGTACTCAGCAGACTATTTAGTACAAAGAAAGTGAGGTTCAACTTTTCCCTGTCTTCACAAGAAGTAAGACACTGAATGGGTTCCTCTGGAGCAAAGAAAGCATCATTTGGATTTTAGGAATACCCTCTAAGTGTAGTGTAGTTCTGGAGGAGACCACATAGGGTGGCACTGAAATTTTCTTCATGGGAAGATTTTGACTTTCATTTTTTTAAAGAGTGTGTTAGGCAAACATCTTTCAGATTATTTAGACATGTTGCTGGCAAGCCAAGCAAATGCACCAAATGATTTTCAATGTCCCTAAGGCACCCTTGACCTCTAGAATGAAAGATCACCCTTCTTTTTATGTCATGCTACAGGAGTTAAGATCAGCAAAAAGCATTACCTAATTGCCACTTTGAAACAAGATGATGGGTATGGGGGTGTGACAAGAGACTTAATCCTGATCTGAGTGTATGGCCACTTAGGGTAGTTTGCAGAAATCTCTCTACAGTTTTCCTGTTCTTCTGAAATGTAGCTGTGATTAAAAAACAGAGGTATTTCAGGATGCCTCTGGGCTGTTCCTCCAAGAGAGAAAGCACTTGCCACCATTCCTAAGAACTCTTTGGAAGCAACTCAAAAAAAAAAAAAAAAAAAAAAAAAAACCAAAAAACAGTGGAAGATCTATTTGTTCTCTGGGTTGGTGGTTTGTTTTCCATGCATTCATATGAAATGCAGAAAACCTGCTCTGGCTACAACTCTTACTCAGGTGAGCAAATAATTTTATTTTTTTTAATCATCACTTGCTCCTTGTCTTGCTATAGGCAACAAAAGAACAGAGTTGGATGGTCACAGATGCTCTGAACCATCATTCAAATAGCAAAGAACATAGACGCATTTATATCAGCTTGTACACAAACCCCAAGATTTGGACACATTAATCCTTATAAACTCACAGTCTTGTTTTAATTTCTGTTCCAATAAAATGCAACTGTCCCTTCATGGCAGCTTTGAGAGATTTACTTTCCCCATCATCTTCATTTTATTCTGCCATGTTTTCTCAGAGCATCTAGCTTATAGAATTTCTCCAGCTAACAGGCTACTTGGCTTCCACCTGTTCAATAATTCAAATCCATGCATCGAATGCACATATGACATATGTACAGGTAGCATTATCCCCTTTCCTTTCTCCCTTTTCATAGCCAGGCAATTCTCACATAAGGTGCACAGAGATAACACATGCCTGCTTGCCTCTGTGGTTCTGGCTTGTGCATTAGCCTCTCTGCTCCCTCACTGCAGACCTCCACGCCATCACCCTCACAGCCTCAGGAGGGTGAGATGACCCTTGAGCAAAGCCTGGTGGCATCGAGGGCTTGGCCTCTCTGGCAGCATGGCTTTAAGGTAGGCATGAATATCTAATACAGCGGCAGCAGGGCTCTCCAGGTACATGTGCAGCGCTGGTAAGGGAGATCAAAGGTATGGTTGCCATGCTTACATGCTCGCATGGAAAAGTGCTCTCCCTAGGCTCTTCCCCTCCTTTCTCCCCGCCCCCACCATGACATTTGCCAGCTTTCTATTCTCATAGTTGTGAAAATAACCTGAAGAAGCAGCAAAGCAATGGTGTGGCACTCGGTGCACCAATACCGCACTGAGAGTCAGCCCCAGCTGACCGCAGGTCCAGGAGGCTGTGACACGAGGACAGAGCTGAGGAGCACAGCCCAGGAGACAGGGACTTTCCATCCCACATGGCAGCGCATTTTCTTTCTGTGCTCTGAACTTTTTTCATTACCTTTGTTTTTCTCTGCTTCCCCTAAAACCAAGACACGTGTTTCATCATTGGGGTGTCAAGGGCAAAGATTATAGGAGACCCTGAGAGGCGTTGGAAGAAATGCATCATTTAGGGACCCCAAGAGGTAAATGTAAGAAACTCCAGCAATAGATGAATGAAATTCCAACAAAGCAAAGATAAGTAACAAAGATGTACGGAAAAAGAAGGCTTCTCTGGAGAATGTGTGAGGGATCATAGGCAGGAAATAAAAGAAAGTTTAAGAAAACAAAAACTGTACAAGAAGAGAAGATACTTATAAGAAAAAAACAAACAAACAAACAAACAAACAAAAAAAAAAAAACATAAAATTTGCAGTGAATGACATGGGATAAGTGGAAAAAGCTGACCAGAATTAAAGGAATTATTTGGCTAGACCAGTATCCTGTTTTCCTTCAATGGAAAGACCAGATGCAACAAAGGTGGTACAATAGATGCCTATGCAGCTGCAAAAGCAGATTCACTCAGACCCCAAGGGCAGGACAGGTGAGCTCACCCTTCAGCCAGCTGCTGTGTAATTGCTTTCTAACTGCAATATGAAAAATGTATCTGCAATGGAAATCTTTCTGATGCAAATATCTATTTCTTGCACAGGTTAAATGCAACACCTTTTGATAATACCTTGGGGCAATAGTTTCCAGGGAGAAATTACACCTTGTATCTCCTTTTCAGTGCCAATGTCTTGCCTTTCAATTTAATTGGATTTCCACTTCTTCTAAATTACAATAAAGGTATAGCATGGTAGTATACCATGTTTCATGCTATGTAGTACATATATAATCTAATATGTACATATATCAAATTGATATCTGTCCTCTTTATAAATGATACAATGTACATTGTATCATTTGTACATATATCTCAAAGCTATTATTTTTCAGCAATCAGATTTGTGAATAAGGAAAGTTATAAAACGCATTTTAGACAAACTTGCTTAAGTCTTCTTTGCAGAGCAGCTGTTGACTGCATTTGTATCAAATTCATCAGGCCCAAACACACTTTACTTTGGCAAACTTAGCAGGAGCTCTTGGAAGTTTCTGGTGAGCCACGATTCAAACAGCACTCACAGACAAGCCTAGAAAGGAAGATTTTATAAAGCTGTTGCTGCTAGTAAAGGATTTACAACCCAAATGCCAACATGAGCAACAAGTTTTCTCCCTTTATCCTAAGCGCCTTTCAGTGCTTGTACTTTTTTCTCCCTCTGTCCCCAAAGAAGAACACAAATTTTGCCCTAAGGGACAACATCATTAAAGAAAGAAACAGTGCATTCATAAAGCTTTAGAAGGACACCAATCATTCAACAGCTGTGCAATTACTCTGAAAAGCTAGTTATTTTTGAGCACAGAGCTTTCACTCAACAGAGGCCTGAGGCATCACGATCTGATCTGTATCTGCAGCATCTCAACCAGCCTGATCTAGGGCTTTTGCTCATTACAGAAGCTGTAGCCATGTGTGAGGTTTACATCTAGGTTCAAATAGTTTGTAAAGCATTTTGGAGCTGGGGTTTCATTAAAGCGTATTACCAACTGATAATAATTTCTGATAATAAATTAAGAGTAGCTTTGGATACCTGTTTTACCCTAAATCCACCTGGGTTTGTTTTTATTTAAGGTTTACAAGCCACTTTCCCTACAGAATTCATACACACTAATGGAATGCTAAGTGACTGCGCAGAGGCAACAAGAAAAGCAATTATACCCACAGTGCCGTTAGGTAAATGAAGTGAATGAAATAGAGCATACTCAAGCCCGACCGTTTTTGAAAATTATTTAGGGCCAGATACAACTCTCACAAGCCCTTAGAATGCTCTGATAGCAACTTTTCTACCTAGATGGAAGTTTTTTCCCATTGGTTTCTCTGACTAAATTTCTATAAAAATGTTGTTCCGTACTACCTTTGAAAGCAGTAAGAAATCAATTTTTTCTCTGTTACATACCTGCATAGAAAAACATATTGAAACACAGGGGAGTGTTTTCTACCCTCTAAATCATTGTGATCATGGCCTACTATGCTTATAACACTATCATGCTGGCTGACAAGCACACAGCATTAGCTGGAGCCTCCTCAGCATCCCTTGCCATGTTGACACTACAGGAGTCAAGCTATTATTATTACGCTCTATTTACAGCTTCTTAAATATCTTTTTTTTTTTTTTTTAATATGTATTTTCTTAAACTTTCCCTGAACCTCTCCTCCTGATCTGAAAGCTCCAGCAATTCTTCTGACCCTTTGCTGACTGTGCCTCCGGAAATATCCACAGCAATAGCTGTGGGACAGCCACTCATATTAGCAACCTGGGTGGGAGCCATCGATTGCAGGGCCTTTTAGGGTACTGCAGCTTCAACACACATAGAAAGACATAGTGGTGAGGTGAAAATGACTTACAGGCCCAATTCCTTTCTGCAGTTCAACTCTATAGGCTGTAATAATTCACTTCAAAGGAAAGATGAATGGGTTACTCTACATTTACACAACAGTAACAGAATAGAGTTATATCCTAAACATGTTGCAAGAAACTAAAATCATTCTTTGTAACACTTGCTCCAGATTAAAATTAGATTTTCACTTCACTTGCATGCATTCGAGATGAAATATATATATATATAAAATCAGCACAGGAATCCACATGGTGTAGTAGTCAGAATGCAGTAGAGGTTACAGACCTGTACAAAAGCAAGTGACTTCTCAGCGGCCCCATCACTGTATTTCCAAAGAAATGTTACAAATTCTCATGGCCAATCCTGCAAGAAGTAGAAAGAATAGTTAAACCTAGAGAGTTTCGAAAGGAAAAGAAAATAAGATCAGTTGTCTCCTTGGATACTCGATACTAAAAGCCAGTGTAGAATTGGTTTAGAGGATGTTAAACGTTTTAAACTATGGAAGCAGCAAGATCATAACAATTATTTAAATATAACAAAGCCCAAGTTAAATAAAATACAAAATGCTAAGTTCTTTTTAAAGACATGTTATTGAAAACAGTCCTGATAAAAATGCAATGAATATATGTGACTAGATTGGAAAGAAAAGAAAAAAGAGAGAATACTGCACCAATTTATATTCCCTTTGAACTGTCTGTAATACAGACCTTAAAGTGCATTTTCAAACATATAGCATATCAAAGAAGCAGACATTTATTTCTAGCCATGGCACTTCTAGGTTTTTGGTAAATGAAACCAGAAATAGTCTAGTGGAACTGTTCCGTGTGATAAAGCATGTACTGATAGGTTCTGCCCAGCATCAGTAAACAATTGTTTTTCTTTTAAGCGAAGGAAACAATTTCAGCAGTAAACAAATGCCTTATGTCTTGCATGAGTTCTTCAACAGAGTCAAGGCAAACCTGTCGTTTCACACCTCCTGCATGTGCTACTCAAAGTCAAAATACAAGTTATGTTCCCCAAGATCTATCAGTTGCTATGTTTTCGATTATGACAACTATGATACACAAGGGTAAGTCCAATACACAACAGCTTTCAGCTATAATCCCCCTGGAATCCAAGCCCATTGTTATAAGGATAACTATCTGGGTATCCCCGAGGCCAATTTTTGCAGTTTTCGTACAAAAACCACCTCTTGCATAAGACATGAAATTTAAAATCATCCCCTTCGCAGATATCATTGAGTCACTCCATTACCTCTGGGACAGATATAAATTATGCATTCTTTGATTCTCTTTAAAATTTTAGATGCACAAGGGGACCGAGAAGCATCTAAATGGTATTAAAAATATAAGGTATTCAAGAAAGAAACAATAACTTGTATGGTATTAACTGCTACAGTGCTCCGAAGGCTCCCTGCCTGGTCAAGAAAAGCACATAAAGCACTGAAACATAACAGCAGGCTTGCATGCTAATGCCTGCTAGTGACAAGGACTCATTGAATGTCACTGCTTCACATACTGTGTACTGTTCATTTTTCTTATCTGTGTGACCTCTCCTTTGAAATGACTGATGAAACTCCTGTGAATTAGCATCTCTGCTTCTGGGCATTTGCCACCAAGAAGGCATTCAGCAATATCTCTACTGAAACGCAAAAATGAGGCAAGAAAAACAAATCATAATCTCAACAAAGGCCAGCCAGTATGCCTGTTAGAGAATAGTCGGTCCATACTGTGAAAGGCACGCTTCTCTGAAGCTTCCTTGTTAGGCTGGTTTTTACCTTGATGCCTTTTAAGAGCATTGGCTTGTCACAATACATGCATTCATATTTCAGACTTGGCTAACATTTTCGTAATTGGTGTGAATAAAAAGGAATAGCTGTTACTGCAAGAAAGAAGGAAATGTCTCTGTTCTAATGCCCTGCTGCTATGATGACCTATTTCACACTAGCATCTGTTCTGTTCTGATGAACCACTCCAGATGTAAGCTGGCAAAGCAGCACTGCAAGTATGTTGCCCAGACATCCACTGAGTGCTGCAGATGTTTTGTTACATACTTCACATTTAATGTGTGCCTGATTAATTTTTCCTTTATTGTTTCAACTCTTTGGCCCACAGAATTTCCTATGAAGTTTGCAGGATCTGGGATCCAACCTGGAGCCATAAGGAGCAGCTCCCTTTTTGTTAGCAGGTTCATTAGCGTCTTGAATAACTAGCCAGAAAAGCCTTGCTTCGAATTGCCAAAAGACATGCAACCTTCGGTAATCTATTATGCCTTAATATTATTTGCCTGAGGAGTTAACACAACACTCATTTCAATTTCAAAATTACAGATGTTTGTAATATTCAGATGCATCGGTCTGACAAAAAATATTACACCCATTCTCTGCCTCAAGCCCTTGACCTGAATGAGGTTAGTGACAGCGATATGAATGACTTGAGCAGAAAACCAAACACAAAAGTAGTTTTATCGTGAAGTACAATATTTCTTCTGTCACTTAGCCATTTTTTTTTCCTCTCAAAATTACAGGGTAGACTGCAAATCTTCAAGGCTAGCAGCCACTACGACAGCCTAAGTGCCATTTAAAAGAATTATAATTTATGACACGCCTTGGTAGAATAGCAAAGGTCACACACAAGACTCCCCAGGGAGGGGAGGATGACTAAGGTTACAAAGATGACTAAAGACTAGCCTACAGGAAGGGATTTTCTTGGAACGGAGATGTTTTCTTGCAACAGCTTCATCCTACCTAATGCACAGGCACCTCATCCAAAAAAAAGCTCACCTTTAAATTGCTTAAGGCATTGCTTATGAAATATGCTTCTGAAATTCATGGCTTAGCAGCCTGGCAACATGCCCAGGGCCTCACTGAGTTTCTGCCAGCCCGTGGACGCTGTGGGTCTGCCCCACAGGGGACAATGGGATGCATGGTGACATATTTGGGGACACCGCCTCAAGCTCTGGGTAGATCATATTTGAAACATCTCCAGGATCATTGCAAGCCATTCCCAAAATGGATCCTACTTTCCCACTTCTGGGGCACTCAGTGCCATTTCCAGACCTCTCCAAGAGCAGCGCAGAGTGCTGCACTGTTTCTCTTAGCAGCAATGAAGAATTGGTGTGAGAAGAGCCTGAGATACACGTTCTCACTGACACGTTCTCACAGGCAGTTGTAAATCTGCACGCCAGCCATCGCACTACGAAGCAGCTTGGGCTGCTTTTCCTTGCCACAACTACAGTACTCCCCCCTTTCAGCTACAGCACTCCCCCCTTTCAGCCACAGCAAGCACAGAAAAAATACAACAAAAAAAAAAAGACAAGGATGAAGACAAGCAGGAACAACTCTTTTTGGCACAGCTCCACTCTGTGCAGCATCATTTCTGGGCTCATAAAATAAGCATTAACTGGTGGGAGAAGCTGGCGCTGTAAACCTGGGGGTAACTGGTGATGTCTGCAGAACATTAGAGCAATAAAAAAAAAAAAAAAAAAAAAAAACTTAACCTGAAGCCAGCGTGCAATACAAGACAACTCTCCCCTCTCTTCAGAAATGTGTGGCCATAACCATTTTGAAAAGTGACAGCTCCCTACTGCTCCCGATCAGTTGTGGATACTGCCTGCAGCCAGATCAATGGCTAGCACTTGGCAAGGAGGTCTGCATGGCTCTGAAGGGTACAGCTCTAACAGTGGCCAGTCAAGAAGAGGCTATTGATCGCTTTGAGTATAAAGGATTATCCCTCGTTTGCTGGTGGATGACTACCACAGCCCCATCCTCCTAGTATTCGGTCACCATGCTTGGCTTCCCAGTGCATAAGGCGAACCTACCTGCTGAGGGCTGGGTAACCACCCAGGTAGAAATTCTCATTTTTATTCAGAAATTCCCATCTATTTCCTGTACAAAAATAGGGCAATTCACTGGAGGGGACCAGCGTGGTGGACATTAATAGTGTCTACATTCTCTTGTTCTGGCAGTCTCTGGTCTATTACCATGGCTGATGAAGCCTTTTGCTGGCTATTCAGATCACAGGAAAATTTTACAGTCTCATAAACACAGGCAAATGACAGCGGAGTGCACCTTTGGGAGACCGAAGGGCAGAAGGTAACAGGAAGGCGGGATGCAGCCAAGCAAGCCTCAGATTACAGCGGTATGTTTTATCCTGAGCATCACCTGCAGGAACAAGGGAAGGGGAGCTTAATGGCGCGGGAACGCTGCGAACACAATGAATAAGCCACGAGATGCCCCCTCCCAAATGACAAATCCACAGGGCATGTTATCAGGAGCCCTCCTGAACCTGGCTGAGAAAAGAAAACAGGATTTTCAACATGTTTTTCCTCACACGTGGAGTTGCTTACTGCGGTATGGCAACTCCTTCCCAGTGCCAGGCTATGATGGACTCTACGTGTGGGGCTTTTATACTCTCTGGTGTTGGTTTTGTGTGCTCTGTCTTCCCTTATTAATTTTAAACAGAATAGGGGGATGTAAATTCACCATTGGGGATATGTCAGTGTTTGCTCAACATGCTCTATATACCTTTATTAATTTTGTATTGAATGGTGGATGTGATTTCACTCTGGGGGAAAATCATTGATAGCAAAAGGCCTTTCCCACTGCAGGGGAGCAAGAGGGAAGGGGAGCTTATTTCTCCCTGGGTTTGTTTAGAGTGATTTGTGTACTTTCAAGGATTTCTGAAGCTGGGGAACTTTTGCATTCACAAACAGTTTCAGTGCCATGACCTACTGGTCTGAAGAGGTTGATTATCTTAACGTAGCATTTGTTATGCAAGTCTTACTGCTTACAGCACATTTTAAAAGCAGAAGATGATGCCTTTTTATAATGCAGAAACAGAACCTGAAGGGGGGAAATTAAAAATATTTCAGAACAATACCTTTTTTTTTTTTTTTTTTTTTTTTTTTAATCGTGTAAATGCATAAAACCCACAACAACTACAAAAGATTTGTTGTCTGACAGAAGTTCATGAGGTTTAACTCCCAGCGCATTGCAAAAATGGCCTCAATCAGTGTGGCTGACTTGGCAGCCTGTCCTTTCCACCCCTGCAATTCCTGGGCCCCCAGTGTGCAGACACTTGGCTTGGGGCACTCAGGGACACTTGACTCCACGGACCACTATTCCCTCAGGCCTGATGGAAGAGAGCTGCTCACTTGTGCATAGCTCTTTGCTCCCTACCTTTAATTCACACATCAAGCTTACACTCCATCACAGCAAATCTTTTTGCTTCCAGACTCTTAGTCCAAGTCTATTGTGATAACAAAGGGAATGTCCCCTTACTGTCATTTTTATTTTCCTGGAAAATAAGTCCAGGAGAAAAATATTTTCATGCCTCCCTCAATTTCCAGAGGCTCCCAGAAGGTCAAAACTTCTTCACACAGCTTTGCCAAACACTGCAAAAACAGTGGTGTCCTGGAGGATCCTTTCACATATGTTAGTCAAAAGACAAGGAAAATGCAGATGCTGTTCACTGTCCGGCTTTTCTTGGCAGAAAATACCATAACTCTGCACTCTACTTCCACTTGTGAATACCTCTGCACATCATAGGGTTGTGGGTTTTTTTTAGCTCTTATTTTCTTATTGACCTTCAGAGCACAAAGGACTTTGTAGCTCTTCTGCAGCTCCTACAGTGCCTGGACTGTGGTTCCTCTGTAGGGTTGATTCCAAAATGATTCCTTGATTCAGGGACCAGCTGCAGCAAAGGGGCCATGGGGCAAAGGTATCCACAGACAGTAATTCAGGGAAAGTTTGCTGTGTGGAGAAGTGAAGTAAATATTCACAAAGGCAGCCTAATGCTTTTGTTTGCCAATCCCCAGGCAGCTGTGACACAGAGGACACATGAGCAGAAAGCAAAAATAAAAATAAAAAATATTTTACCGATCAGAAGATGCCGCACTATATATATATACTGAAAAATAAGGACTTCCTAGGATTTTTATTGCTGAACGGAGCCTTACTGAGACTGCTGCTCATAACAAACTTGAAACGTTGAACTGAATTAATTACTTGTTTGATCAAAATGTGTTAGAGACTTGAAAACTGAATTATGGAGTAGCTGGCTCTCACTGCACACATTTGTGGTATAAGTCATTCTTTTCCTAATCTGGTTCAGCTGGCACATGAACTCCTTGCATGACTGATGGCAGAGGGCAGAAAGTTTCTGCACTGGGATAGGAGGAGCACAGTTCCCATACTGAGCACCAGAAACAACTGTTTCAGATGAAAAATAAGTGAGGGAAACAAAAAGAAAGGGGTGAGGGAGGGCAGCTGGCTGTTATGGGCTCTGTAGGTCAGTGATGCTATATGTGCTGGGTACAGCTGGATTTTGAACAAGCAGGTGGGAAGAAGGAAGTGCAGGATTTGGAATCTGGCTCACATCCACCCAAGACAGTAACATGCAACTTAGGGAAAAAGTAATAAATAGCCAGTACATGCCACAGCATATGATGCCAGCAGTTTGTAACAGAGGCAAATGTGGTGATACTCACCAGCCTCCCCGCTGTGCTGCCAGCAGTCTGGGGGTTCCCTGAGATTGAAGGCAGGCAGGCAGGGGGACAGGGAGCAAAGCACGTCAGGCAACCCTGCCTAGCCATGAGCACCTTGTTCAGGATCCAGCGCACTGCACCCATTGAAGGGGACACAAGTCTCCCAGGGCTCCACATTCTTCATCTGTTAGCTACATCCTAAATAAACTGTGGGTCCAGCAGTGGTATGTGGTGCCCAGTTCCTGTCCAAGTCCTCTAAAAACAGAATACGGGCTACAGTTCTGGTTTCTGTCCTCTGCTGTCTTGCAAGCGATCAGCTGTCTCTTCTCTCTTTTGGTGCCACTGTGTATGAAGCTCTGGAGGGGAATTTAATTCAGCCATTTAGCTATCCTCCCAAATCCTATTTCACTGAAGACTGAATCTCAGAGATTCCCATCCAGACCTCCAAAGCTGCCCATAAAATCTGCAGTTAATTTAATAAGGTTAATAACTGACATTAGAAGGGACTGCTGGGATCACATGGTCCAACCTGCTTCTCAGAGCAGGTTGTTCAGGTCCTTTTCCAATCAAGTTTTGAGTATCTTTGAGGATGGAGATCCCACAGCCCCTCTGGGCAATTTGTATCAATGTTTGATCAAACCAATGCTGAATTTTTTTCCCCAGTTATACGTAATCACAATTTCATTTGTTCCAATATGTGTCTGCTGCTTCTTGAGCTGTCCCTGTACACCTTTGAAAAGAGTTTGGCTTTGACTTCTCTGTCCCCTCCCATTAGGTAACTGTAGACAGCACCAAGATCCCCCAACCACATTCTCTTCATTTCAACAGCCCTTTCTGCTGCTTCTTCTCATACATCCTCCACTCCAGCCCTCTGTGTATATTGTTGGCACTCTCTGGGATATGTCTGGGATACTCTTCGGTATGTCCCTGCCTTATGGGGAGCCCAAAACCAGACATGGTACTTCAGGTACTTACAGCTGCTGAGTAGAGGCAAATAATCACTTGTTGCTAAGTTAGGCCCAGCTGAAAGCATCCAGGAGGCTGCAGAACACAGAGCTGGAATAAAATGCTCCAGAAATGCATGCTCAAATGTGAATTAAATATATAGATTTTTTCTATGAGTGGACTAGCACTGAAACAAGGTGAGAGCTGGCCACCTGAACCCAAAGCAGTAGCAGGCACCCAGGTAAGACAGAACAGCCATTTGAGAGAGACTGCACAGAAATGAGGGAAGACAGGTGGGGAAAACCATAATATTTCAAAGCACATAACCACTTGAATATTAGTATGAAGCAGTTACAACTGAGCTTAAATTACTGCTGATCCTAACAGGAATAAAAACAGCAGTAATTTGCCCATTATAATGTAATAAGGCACTGTATCACACAAACAGATTTTTTAAATATTGGTGCAGCTAAATGCTGCAGTGCACCAGCATGAACAGATCATAAAATGGGACAGAAGTGATATAAACCAATTGACTTCAAAGCCATTTCTGTAACCCAATATATATATATATATAAAAAGACTGTGATCCAGTCAATGTTTGCCAAGAGATTACATATTTTCATCTTCTATCTAGACCAACAGTATCCTGCAAATAAAATCATTCATTGTTCTGCCAAATTACATCTTGAATACACAATATTGCATCCTCCATATAACTGGAAATGAGACCTCTGGTAACAGGAGGAAATAATTTCTAAGAGATACCAGGAAGGAGACACACGTGCACGTGGGAGGAAAAATAGCATTGAATCTACCACCTTTATGAATAACTCCCTCAGCAAAAAAAAAACATTTTAATATTAAGACCATGAAGCCTGCCTGAGACACAGTAGCAGCAGTAAGTCTAGAGAAAACAACAGCCTGGAGGAGA
Source organism: Nettapus auritus (assembly GCA_011076525.1). Classification (NCBI taxonomy): domain Eukaryota; kingdom Metazoa; phylum Chordata; class Aves; order Anseriformes; family Anatidae; genus Nettapus; species Nettapus auritus. Next base: position 174,450,581 of record CM021765.1, read on the forward strand.
ATGCTTTTATCAGGACTGCAAGTGCTGGCTCTATTAACAAAAAGCAACTTTGCGTAATCATGGTTTTTTATGGTGGGAACAGAGGCACAGATTGAGTCAGTACCCAGAGCTGATCATAAGGAGCAATGTAAAACAAAACTTGGGTTTTTTCTTACTTTGTTTCTGTAGGATAAGAACGAGAATGAAGGAGGCTCTTGTGACAGGAATAATGCTCTAAGCACTACAAGATCTGGAAAAGATTCCTGGTCAGTGCAATTATTTGGGAAATCTGCACATGAAATATGAACTCTGGTTAATTAAGATATTATTCAAATGAGTAACCCTCTGTCATGAATAAACCTCTGCCAATATGGATTTACTATACAGACAAGACTTTCAACAACTCCCTTCTAGATCAGAAACATCCTCCACTTCTTCCATTTTCCTGGAGAGAAGGCACAGAAATGTAAGAAGTTAATGAGTTAGTACAAGCCTTTTTTTTTTCTTTTTTTTTTTTCCTTCCTTTTACTTTACCCTCTCTTGCAAAATGCTTATTCCGATTTCTTTTGATAATGTTTTCTTATAGAGCTTTACTTGAGATGAAGTCTTGCCCTTGACCAAGCAAAATTAATGTACTGATGCAATACAGTGCAATACTTTTATGCAGAGGGAAGTGGTCTTTTGGTCTGAACTTCCTTTTCTCAAACCAAGGCCTATGATCCTAAACACAGCTGAAAAAATGCTTCCAGCAGGGGTATAAGCAATTGCCATGTTTGTGTTTGCTCAAAATAATGTTTGGATGGGGCCACAAAGTAGTTTTTGTGGTTGGAGGAAGTTAATAGTAGAATGTTGAGAACCCTGGTCCTGAACTATTTTAGAGCAGAGAAGAGCGAAGCCAAGATTCAGAAGTACATTCTTTTGAATGGAATGAGCAGTGCTTGTGAGGGCTCTCAGAGCTTATATCTTACTAGGCCTCCACTTTTACTCCCAGTTGTTGTGTGCTTTGTAATTAAGCCTGGAGGGGATACACGCGTGACTCACTGTGCCAGCATTCACATACAAGGTTCTGCTTGAGATGAGGCTTTCTGGTTATCTATCAGCAAGACTGAGCAAGGACACCTGAGGGATTCTGCAACTTCACACCATCACAGTAATGAGTGGGCAGATGTCCTTGGTGGAAGGAAAGGTCATTATTTTTCAGAACGGTTTCCCTACCCACATCACCAGCCTGCTCACTGCCAGTTTAACAAGCTGCTCTTTAGGCAGAAATCAGCCTGACAGAGACTTTAAGAAACAAAAGTATAATTAGGATCCTAAAACAATCACAGTTACATTTTGGACGTGCTTTTGCAATGTTACCACTGACTCCGAAGCCTGCAACTAGTGGCAAAAATCTTTCAGCAAAGAAAAGCTTGAATTAAATAAAAACAAACCAACCAAACCACCCAAAACACAACAACCATACATCAGGAAATCTCAAAGGCATTTTTTCACATCTCTATAGCCTTGCATGTGCAAAGTTTCTGCAAAGCCAGCCTGCATGTGCTGAACACAAAACAGCAGCAAGAATTCTGTATTGGAAGTAATCCTTGAAGTACTTGTTCTTGCTCATACAGTAGCATTGCAAAATGTTTGCACTCCAGCAACCACAGTCACGCAAATTAAGGTCATGTTTTGTACAAAACAGATTCCTCCTGTGCCTGCAAGTGACTTGCATGTGCATTCGTAATGTGCCCATCACTAAGGCATCTGTGCCATGAGCTAACAATGGAAATAATGATGGAATAGTGGCAAAGCTGCAAGCACAGGCAAGCCTTGTACTGAAGACTGTGTAAATACAAACAGAGGTCACCTCTGTAGAATATAGAGAAAGGGCCTCCTGTAGCTTAGTCTTAAGAGCCATATTTTCAATGAGTAGCAGGCATTTGTGCTGCTGAACTGTTGCGTCTGCAAGCACACTTGCATGTTAGAGATAATAAAAGACAAAAAACAACAACAACAACAACAACAACAACAACAACAAACAGTGAGAAAAGAAAGGTGTTATAAGGTATTTCCCAAAACACTGACAGTCTGCATGGCTGGCAGCATATGATGTCTTTTACACCCCACAAATACAGGCAAATGGACAAGTGGGGCACTCCTCTGATATATAAGCTTCTATGTTTGTACGTGCTCTCCAGTTGCAAAGACAAATACCCAGATTTCTGCAAATGTCACAAATACCCAGATTTCTGCAAATGTCACTTTGGATAAAAGTTTGAAATGCCTACTGTTTCTTTAAGTATACAGGTGTATATCTGACATGAAGTAGAAGAAAATCTGTTCTGTTTTGTTTTGTTTTCCTGGAATCTGCCACCTTTACAATCAACTTGTTAAAAACTCTAGTTTCCATCTGTCAACAGCACAACAGCATATATTTATAGTATTTTAAATATAGAAGAGGATATAAAGTCCCTTAAAAAACACACACTGCTCCATTGAGGACATATTTGGATGATGTTTCCTACAAACTTCCAGTGATGGCTGGGCCAGCAAGCTCTGGCACAAAACACCAGACATTTGCATGTTGACTAGAGAGTGTGTGAACAGGAGTCAGGTTAAGGACAACAATGAAGCTAGAATGGTTGTTTCTGCACTAGAAATAAGGCTCTAATTTCTAACACATCTTCAGGGCAACCCCCCCGAGGAAGAAAAACAGAACAACAAAAACAACAAAACCAACAAAATTATTTTAAAATACAGTCTTTAAATTTATTTTTCTCAGGGTCTTATTGTAAGAGGATTTCTGACTAAGAAGGGGAAAAAAAGCTTCTAAATTCTCACCAGCAATTTTGAGGCTGATATCGTAGAAGCTATGCTTTCAAGGTCCTATCCTGACAGCCCACATGCACGCAAATTGGACTGCACAGTTCAGTAGCACTCACTTTCATCAGCAAAGGATATGTTGCTAGAGACAAGCTTCCAGATTTAAACCAGTTACTTTATTTGCGGCATAAATTTTATCCAGCTAACCAGAGAGCTGGAAATGTTCTACTCCAAATGGAATAGAAGTACATGTAATAGCTGATATATATTTGTAGGACAGCTTGAAATCTCTTATGAAAAAATGTTTTTAATTTTTTCCCCCCATTGAACAGCTCAGAGAAGTGTGTCCCTGACAAAGGCCCATAAGGGGCCAAAGCGCTGGTTATTTGTTCTCTTTTGCTCTTAACAAATGAAGCAAAATACAGTTAATACATTATGCATGTCTTCAAGCATATTTTTATTTAGGCTGTTTTGTTTGTTGTGCCTTGGAAAATTTAATTTCATTTTGCTGTGCCTTGGGAACTCTGATTTTATTTTATTTCTGGTTAATAATAAAATTGAAATATTAGGGCAGAACATCAACCAATCTACAGTGTATGAGATTCTTTCAAAGTTTCAATGAAACCGTCTCTCGGTGTCTCTTTTCCACTCTGTTATCTTATCAGCCACCAAACCATTCTCAACAAGTTGGCCTGTCAAAAGAGCAGAGCTGGCCAGTTGCTATTAGTCATTTAATTTCCTCTCACAATGGTCTGTTTCACCAGTGTGAATAAGATATACTGTTCCAGCAATGCGTTATAGTGTTTCAGCATTCTACACTTAAATTTAACAAGCAAAAGACAGTCCTCTGCCATGAGGCGTTTATTGCTATTTCAGAAGTGAAACAATGAGAGAGAACAGCAAAGTGAAAGGGAGAAAGAAGGGGAAGAGAGGACAAGACTAATGAAACTGGATGGTTAATTACATTCACTGCATTCACACACTAATGTTACTTTTTTTTGTTTGTTTTATCTTGGGATTTTGAGTGTTTTTCAGCATGTGAGAAAGGTAGGGAGTAAGAATAGATTAAGGAAAGTGGGACCAAAGAGATGGGCAGAAGGGCAGCAGGCGATGGGTTTTGATGCAACCAAAGCCAAGTTTAGATTAAGTGACAAATGAAGTGATGCAGAGAGGAAAAAAAAAAAAAAAAAAAAAAAAAAAAAAAAAAAAAAGGAAAAAAAGGGCAGTAAGAAATGAAGATTTGCAAGGGCAGGAGTAGAGGACTGAGAGGTCATGCTGCAGGGCTGAGGGGCTGGACTTTCCCTCAGCAACAGTCATCTCTCCAGTGCTCTACCCTCCTGGTCGGGCAGCATGCTACACCACAGCTACAACAAGCTGGTACTCTTGGGACACCAATTTCTTCCTTCCTCTCACCTCAAGAGAATATCTTTAACCATCCAGAAGACTTCTGGACTGGGGCAAGGAAGGATGGTAAGCCTACATGGGAACCTTCCTGGAGGTTTCACTTTTTATTTTTGGTGAACGAAATTGCCAGTCAATGTAATATCCAAATGGGCTGTCCTCCTTTTTACATATCTGCAAGACAATTTGGAATGAACCATCACTGTTCTTGGCTTTTCAAAGGCTTCAAGCCAGTTGGTCCCATGCAGCAAAAGAAGATATTCTGAAATTCTCAGCAGGGTGACTGCCCCAGTCCCTCACAGAAGACTCTTGTAGGATGTCACCCTGTCCTCTTGTTTAAGCACCAATACAATGCAATTCCTCTGTTGTGAACAGCACCCGAGAGCTGAAATGATCTGTTATAGACCAAGAAATATTCGGTCTGTCCTAGATGTGGCCCACTTACAAACAAGTTCTCCTGCTTCCCCACCAATGGTTTGATTTTTATGCTGGTAATTTTGGTTTGTTTCATTTGCTGGTTTATTTATTAATTCATTTATTCATTTCCCCTGTGTCTGTTCGGACCCTGAAAAGGTGCTGAAGAGAAGCTCCTCAGACACTACCTGACGGGTTGTCTGGCTGACCAGGTGAGGGAAAAGGGAAAGGATGCCGCTGTCTCACAACTAAACAGTCTAGTCATGCCAGCCCCTATTCCTTCCTACTCCTTGCACTCTTCTGCACTCAGCTGTACACAGTTGTACAGTCATCCTCTTACCATGAGGCATCCCCCAGACACAGCTAACATATCAGGGAATCACACTCTGCTATGCTTGAACTGAGTAGGAACTTTCCTGGCTCACAGCCTGGCAATGAGCTTAAAAGGGCTGGGAAGCTGGTGTGGAAAGCTTCAACAGCAATTCCCACTGGCAACCTGTTATTCTTCCTCTGACAGAGCTTCCCAGGGTACCTCATATGGTTCCTTAAAGGTCCGTATCCAATCCAAGAAGCAGTTACCATGGACAGACTGAAACCCAAACCGCTGAACTGTCTTTTTGGTGATGTTGCTTGTTCCTGGGGCTGGTAATTCTCAGCAGCATGGACTGTGAATGCTGCCAGCTAAGATCAGGCTGGTAAAACCAGGTCTGAAAGACAGCTGGAAGATTTGTGCAGGTTAACTCCAAACCTCCCACTGGGCAGCAGATCTTCAGGTGGGGATTTCAGGTCCATGAGGAAACATTTAGGTCCATAGAGAAACAGCAAACGAGGGGAAAAATAAATAAATAAATAAAATAAATAAATAAAAATGGGGCCCCCAGTAGAACAATACATCTTCTGGAGGCCCTGAGAAGAATGTATTTTCACTGCTTTAATCCTAAACCTTGCCGGTGACTTGCGCTCATTTGATTAAAAGCTCTAGCTGTGTGACCAACAGTCTTGAAGATGGTGGCATTTTAGAGACATCATCTGCCTGTCCTCTAAAAGGTGCAGCCAGAACTCAGTATCAGGGCTCAGCTGGCAACCTGGGGCAGCATCAGCTCTTCAAACTGCTGCTGCTGCAGTCACTGCTATAGCAAAACACACGGCAAAGTTACTAATAGCAGGGCTGCCAAGAGCTGATTTTGTCCTCTGTGGTGCAGCCACTACGTTGACTGCTGTCATGATGAACTTTATCTCTCTTGTAACAAAGACAGAGGTAGAAACCCAACTTTTTCCAAGAAACAATAATGGTATAGTCAGCAATAGATTACAGAAAACCCTGTGCCTGTGCTTAAATAAGATAGTTTTTCACCTACCCCAGCTTCACCTGTAACTTGAATGAAGTCCAGGGAAACAGCCAGCATTTTTTCCATTCCTTTCCTGCTGAACCCAGACTGGTATCTGGTTGAGGGTTGAGTCCCTCTTCCCTTTGCTCCTATCTGGCATTCATTCTAGTTGGTCCTTCTGTACAGGTTTTTGGAAGTCTTAACTCCACCACACCCACCAGAGGCTTTCCCCAGCTAAGGAGGCATAAGATTTATCAAGCACTTCAGTGCTTGACACACAACCTCAACATAATCCCTCCTAATTCCCACCAAAGCTGCCATGGTCACAGAGTGACCTGCCTTAACCTGACACTGAAAGTTGCTCAGTTGCATCAGTATAGCGCTGCACCTGACATCATTAGCTCTGTCTCTCAGTGAATCTAACGGGTCTGGGAATGGTACTGTGCCATAGGTTGGAGAAGAAAAACCTTTCTGGGATATTCTACTGGGGGAAAAGAAAACCCTATTAAAATGTGTCATTCGATGAAACACTACTGTGGATTACACTTTCATCAGCTTTAACTTCTTCATACACTTCTTCATACTCAGGAGCCTCTTTACAAGCAAGTACCTTAGCCATCATGTTTATGCTAATAAAGCACATGTAATACCCCCTTCCTACCTGTCTATTTTATTTTATTTTTCTCTCTGAGGTCCATATATTAGAACAGGGATTCTCTAAATAGTGTTCAGAAAAGCTTCTGACTATTTCTGTTTGCTTTCCTTTATCACTGTGCTGAGGTTTCACTCAGCTGATACGGAGGTTCAGTTCTTCCAGCTGCAAACCAGACCAAGACACAGCAAGAGAAGCAGCAACCAGATCCCACTGGAAAGACACAGACTTTCAAAGCTGTTGCAAGCATGAACTCATTTAAAAAATCATTTAAGAATGATTTAAATTAATTACAAAAAGGAGTAAGAAAGCTTACCTTACTAATAGGTGTAGGGTCTGTACTGTATCTCATCTCTCAGCCTGGATCCCAGATGGTCAGAGCACCAAATTGGTATTTGAATTTTAATTATTCTTGTTATTATATTCAAGATATGTCTGGAGACATATTATGAAACTCCTTCTGAGCGGTCAGGAAGCAGGCACACAAAAAGGCCATCAAAAAGGCCTTGTCATACCCTGTGTTCTGTGTCAAGATGTCGAAATGGCCCATGCAGATCTTCCGTGTTTGGAAAAGCTGCAGGCAAACCAGGCAGCCAAAAAGTCTGCCCAGCTAATATCCACATGCCATGCTCCCGATCAGAGCTGTGTCTGGGAAGTTTGCTAGCAACACTTCTCAAATACTTGCAGAGGTTCTCAAGCTGACCAACTACGGCCTTGAGTGAAACTGATTACTGTGCTAATTAGACATGCTGGCTTAAGTCTTACTACCATTCTACTTCACTTCATCCATACAGAGTGAGCTAAGTGCAGAAAGCCTGTCCTGCAGATGGCATACGGGCTGAAATGCTGGTTCCTGGCACTCCTCCGCTCCCTGATGTTCATCCCACACTCGCAGCCACAGTGTCATCAAGACCACTCATGAACCAGGCTGGGAGTCCTAACTAGCTGCAGGATGCAATGATGCTGGCTAAATAAGCCACCCCTTAGGGGAGGAACAGCAGCTAGGGCTGTCAGACTCAGGCAGGGGAAAACAAACTATCACACAGGTACCCAGGTCAAAACCTTGCTTGGCTGGTATATTGGAGATAGATATTTCAGTTGCCTTTGCCATATTATTAATTCATGCCCTCTCCATGCATCATTGCCTGACTTAGCATTGCACAGAACCTAAACATATATTAAAAATACTATCCCTGCATAAACAGCTCATTAAAATTGATTTAAAATGGGGCCTATAAAACTAAAATAAACAAATCTAAATCAAGAGTAGAATGCCCTTAAAATTAGAGATCTATGCTTGGCTGGAGAAAACAAATGAGAGACAGTTCTCTCATTTCAGCTGTACAGATGTGCCTACCGAACTGTACATACTGTAACAACTTGGAAGGAAGAATGTGATTCCTCTGTAGGCAAGCACTAATCTCCTTACCTCTGCAGTCAACTGAAAATAAATGTAAGTTGAATATTTGATAGTTTAGTTAGATTATTCCAAACAGACTCTATTTTCTCTAATTCCACAAAATAGATCCCTTTAAGGATATGCTTATGCCCTCAGCAGTAATCCTGTGCTTCATCTGCCCATTATCTGAGCTGCAAAGTGTGAGACAGAGACAGCTCCACTCTATAAAAAAGAACAGTTCGATATCTTCCTGTAAGACTGTGCCCATGTTAGGAAAGCCTGCCTTCAGGAAAGTGATTTTTGTAACTCAGAGGTTATATATATTACTAAAAACTTCCAAGACTGTGTTTCAGCTTTAGTGCAGCTAAAGTGATCTGGATTTTACAGCAGTATTCACATCAAAATGCACAGATGTAGAAGCAATTTGAAGTGCTCAGGATGTCATGATAAGACAAGACACTGAGTTGATTCTCTGTCCAACATGAATGTAAATAGAGAATTTGATTTTCTGACAGCATTTAAAAAATATATTTGTAACTGGACTTACAGATCACAATTAGCAGATAAAAAACCTAGCCAAAGTAAAGATAAACAATTTAATGCAGCGAGTTCAATATCACATTTAATACTTTGGAAATCTTCACTTCTATCTGACAGCCAGGGTCAACATCTGCCTATTCATCTTTTTAGAACAATAAACACATCACTTTTAGGCATAATATTGTGTCATTATGGGACTGACTATCAAAAGGTATGTGGCAACTATAAAAATGCAGAGTATTTACTGCTTAATATGCTTGAGATCCAGCACTTTCCAGCTTAGTGTATTATTACTGGGAACATTAGTTTCAATATCTAATTTCCAAGAGACATGAAATGTTCAAATCCAAGTAGAAGAGAAAATGAGCTAGCCCCAACCATCATATTTTGAACATCATTTTTAAATAACAGTTTTTCCATTCTAATCTGTGTAATGCACTGTGTCTATGATTCAGAAACAAAATCCTTCATTTGGCTTTACACTTTTTTTTATTCATTATTCCCTTTTGGAAAGGATTCCTCACAAAAATCTCTTCTATTGTGTTTTAGGAAATAAGCAGTTTTCAACTACTTTAATAGTACCGCAATGAGAGATAAATCTCTCAGCGTCTATGATATGAGAATTTACCATTTGTTTCCTCCCTACGTTTTTTAAGACCTTCTTTCCCATGGAGACCCTTACGAAACTCCTGTACTTCCCATTCAAGCGTGAGACACCAAACATAATGAGAGCAAGAGAAGGAACAGCGTTTTCCCAGCTCTGCAGCTCTGGCGTGATTCACGAGGGGAATTTTACTCCTGCCTCTAAACAGATGTCATGGCACAAGAAGTGGACACACCCTCAGCAGATGGGTCCTCAAATGTCTTGATGTTGATAAAACATGTTTCCATTAAATTTTATGTCCAGAATGACCCGCTTCCACTTCTCAGACAATTGATGTCATGTCCCAGCAAAGGCTGTTCATCTTTTCCCTTAACTGTTGTCAGCTTTGCAGAATTGGAAAAGGCCTGCTAGGCCAGAAGGACCCCAGCAATTATCTACCAGTTCAGCACTCTTCCCAGAAGAAATTCTTCCAACATTGCTACCATAAAAAGGGATGTTTTCACACTCATATACTACTTTTAATCTAAGCTATCTATGGCAGATAACAGAAGGGATATCTGTTACCATACACAGTGCTATCATTAGGAAATACACTGCTCTGAACATAGCAAGCTTTTTCTCTCAGATCATTTTGTTTCTGTGGGTTTTTTTTGTTTGTTTTTGTTTTTGTTTTTTTCCATGGGACATCATAAACAAAATTTCCCTCAGCTATAGACTCTCTGGGAACTACGACAACCCCAAGTCTCCTCAAGTTGTGTTGCACTCAAATGCCAGAGGACTAACACTGCTGCTGGTAAAAACTGGAGTGGTCCCACTGATATCAGTGGGGTTTCATCCTCTCACAGCAGAAGAGAGGCTGGCATGTGGCAGAGGCACAAAACAACTGTCCTGTCATCATTTTGTCTGTCTGCCGTGTCCACACTCCAGCACAGGAGTTTATCCAGTTTAGGATGAGATCAGTTTTTACAATATTGACCCTTTGCACATTGTGGAAAAGCAGCAGACATGGTACCTGTGACAAGAGTACTATAAAGTCTGCCTCAGCCTCTCACAAACTTGATTCACTGTGGCTGCTCTCTTTGGAAGAGCCAAGACCTCACAGTACGGCTCATATGTAAAAACTTCACAAGCTTCTTCCAGTTAATAAAACAGCCCAACAAAAATTAGATTGCCTTCTTGCTGCCTGTGGATATTTTGACAACAAAAAGGAAAAGAAGATCCTTCAGCCCACCTGTGAATGATCTGTTTACTCTGCTGATAACAGACTATGTCTCCTGCCATTTTTGAAGAGCTTGAGAAGGTTTGTACTACATTTATTGGCTAAACTCTTTTTGAAGAAAAATACTACTGAGGTTGCATGAGTTAGAAAACATTAACTTTAAGACAAACCAACCTATCTTTAGCCTTGGTGCACAGCAAACTACGTGCTTGTTGGTATGATGTTCAATGTACTGAGCTAATTAGAGGCCAATGCTCCTTTTCCAGAGTTTCTGTTAAGGGCAAATTAATCTTCTACCAGATAAATATAACTACTGGGAAAAATAAAAAAGAAAAGAAAGAAGAAAAAGAAAAAGCTGTACTAACTGTAATATAGCCTGTTCAATAGTTATGCTCTTATTTGGTACATAAAACAAACATCCAGAAAATCGTCAACTTCTACTTCATGTAATACATCTGCTGCATAATCTGCTAGCTAGGTCTTTGATGTTCTGAAAAACACCAGTAACTGCCATAATTAAATCCTCTATAGTTATTCAGAACTGCATAGCTCAACTAATATTTCACACAGTGAAAGGCAGCGATTCTCCAACCTGCTAGTATAATTGGATTAAATTTGCTAATCATTATTATTTTTGAAGGGAGCTACAGCTTGAAATTTGGAATATTGTGAGGGAAAAACATCCTTCCCTTTGGCCAGCAAACAGCTCTGCTGCATGGTCAGAGGAACACTCCTCTTTCATGACAAAGCCACATCCGTATTATAGTCTTGCATAGTAATCTCGCATGATGTCAGAAGTGCTGCTTTGTGTCTTGGGAATAATTTGTCTGGATAAACAGAAACCACAAAGCAATAGGGAGAAATGTTTTACCAAGGACAAATGTTGTCCTATGGATTTTTTTTTTTTTCACTAGTAATAATTACTTCCATGCTCTTTTCTTCCATGGCCCCAAAAGAGGAGTTATAAATAATGTTATTAAGTTGATGTATTTCTGCTCATATGCAGGAAGTCAGAATCCACTGTTTCTCATCTGCTGTGCATATTTTGTGGTTTACATTCCCAAGGCTTCTAGTTGACTGTGGCCCATCCTGCTTTCTCTTCCCTTCCTCTCTACCAAAATATGGAAAAAGCCAACCCACATCAATTCATATTCAAATATACTCCTTAAACTACTCCTTAATATACTCCTTAAAATACTCCTTAACATTTTGAAAGCTCTTTAAAATTTTCAAATTTTTGTTCCCTCATTTTTTTTATTTTTATTTTTTTTTTCCAATAAGGCCCTTGAAGACAACACACAGAAATACAGAGTTATTTTTCAAACAACCCTCTGCTGTTGGTGGTAAATATTTAAACAGTGTCTTTTGCCAGGTTCTTCAGCAATGTGAATTCTCCTTCCCATGGGGCTTACAGCCTTAGAAGTCTACACACCCACAAATGGTGAAGAAAACAGTAGAGTTAATAAAATTGATAAGTTTAAAAGTAAATGTGCAAGATTAATATCACTTATGGTGTAGCTAGCATCCTTCAGCATGTTGCTTAATTCACTACAGACCATACACTGTAGTTTCCTCTTGACGAAGCTACAGCATCTTGCACTCCTACCAACTTTTATAGCATGTCCTTGAAATGTCCTGTTCCTTTCATCACTGCTGAGAAAATATCACAGTCCCTTTACTTTTTCTGCCCATAATGATAGGGCAAGCAGTGCTGAGGAAAAAAAAAAAAAATGCAATCACAATAACAGAGGAAGAAAACATGATTCATGGGCATAGAAAGTAAATCACTAGGAAAGCCTGTCTTGTCCTCCTTTTTATTTTGCTCATAGGTCAAGCGATCTTAATGAAGCTTCCTCCACATGTGCTTTATTGTTTGCTCTTATATAGAGCGTGGTTATTTCAAACTCCCTATGTAATTTTAAAAGCTGTACTGAAAGAATGTCCTGTATGGGTTAACTGGGTGCTTGCTGAAGAACTGCTACATTTACAAGTATCAAAGATAGAGGACAGCACCCTGCTCTGCTCTATGATTTACCTGCCATTATCAGGTAAAGCTGATGGTGGAACACTGTGAATGATGATTATTCCCTTCTGAGTAATCCTCATCAGGCAGGGAAAGGCCCTGCTATCTAAGAGCCTAATTTCCCTCTGACTTCCTGCATACAAATGAAGGTTGTTAGCTGCCCGAAATGTTATCTGTTTACCTGAATAAAGGTGATAAATTACCCTATTACATTTTCATACACAAATTTGAAGCTGGATTGAAGTCAGGTCAAGAATTTCCTTCAGTGAGTCTTGCTTGCTACGTATTTAGGGACCTTTATTTAGTAGGAAAAAAACAAGGAGAAAAAGCCTTTGGGTGAGGGAGAGGAAAGAGGGAAAGGAAGGAAGCAGTAAAGGTATGCTTGCAGCTTGAAGACATTGCTGTTACCTTAATCTATCCTTCCTAGCTAGTAACCATTTTTAAAACAAATAGCAGTGTGACAGCATCCAAAATATATTTTTAGGATCCCTGATCAGCCAGGCTGAAGTCTATGCCATTATATCTTCATTGCTACCCAGAGCTCCCCAAACCAGCTAGATGTAATTGCTAGTATGGAACAAGCTTCCCTTTAAGTGCAGGGAAGTGCCTGATACACACTGCCTGATAGTGGTTTTCCCATACGTACTCCAGCCTTTTTCTCCATCCCTTGGCAGACTTCTTCCACCTCCTCTTCACTTCTCTCCTTTTTGTGCTCTTCTACATTTTTCCTCGGTTTCTTTTTCCTTTTTAGGGATCTTTTGCCCTTCCTCCCCTTTCTGCTAATCTTCACTCAAAGAATGATGACGATGAAGATGAAACAACTGCTGCATCTGAAAGTTATTTGCAAAATAACTTTCCTTCACTGTCCACAAAGATAGAGTACAGGCTCTCCATTCCTGCCCCTAGCACTTGCTCCCTTTAGATAAGTCCTTCCAGAAACAGCCTCAAATTCCTGAGACACTAGTCATCACTGGGGAACCCACTTAACTGCCACATACAAACAAAACAGATCAGCTAAGAAATGTGGTGAACTTAAATACAAATCACTAGCACTGATTTGTCAGCAATTTTTGTTTTGACCACGGTACAGAGATAATTTCTAGTTCCCAAAAATAAGAAGTCAGGATGCAAATCTGACCAAGATGCAAATTTAAGGTCCAATTGTGTCCTGAAATAGACACACACATCTCCCACTGAGTCACATCATCTGGATGAAAAAAATAACTCACATTTTAACCTTGTTTAATACTCTGAACATGGGAAATCTAATGATGACCAAGTTCTTTTTTGCTTGATGTCCAAAACAAATGAGCAGCAGGGATTCTCTACTGGAAACTATCTTTGTTCAACATCTTCTCCAGGGTTGTTGAACCTCCTGGGCTCCCGCAAGGTGTGTAACAGAAACAGTTTATACTAACCCAGAAGATCTACAAAGTGAATGGACTCGATAAAACCTGGAACATCTGAAGCTGAATTACTTAAGCATATTGATTTTATGCAGACCCATGGTGGTGAAATTTCTATACATGTTATACTACTCAATGCTAGTTTTTTCTTTTATATTTTTCCCGTTTCTGGAAGAGTCTGTTGACAATAGTCATGCATGGTCCATTACATTTTTACTTTACTTTTTTTTCTGAAATATGTTTATTACAATAAAGGAAACTCTAACTCTGTGCTTATTTGTCTGTTTTGGAAAGTAGAACAAAAAGAACAATGTGTCCTTTTATAGTATCTACAGACATGCTCCTGGAGAATTGAATTTCCTCGTGTCTGTTCATTCCACCTCAAAGCTCCAACCACAAGGAAGAAACTCAAAACGATGATTTCTTCCTCTGATCCACACAATCTACCTTATTTTCTACAATGCTACCGAGAAAAAAAAAATATATTTCACACATTTCTTTTTCAGACCTAAAACATTGCAACAACTTTTTAGCACTTGCAGAATACAGTAGTGACCCAGTACCTATATTTGCCAGAACTCTAATAACAGAGAGAGTTACAGTAGGATCTTCTCAGAATATATCAGTCACATTAACAGGACCAGACAATTGAGGTGGCTCTCTAAAATGCTGTTAAAGAGTCTGCTGGCCTTTAGGCACCATTTAAAGATATTTATTTGCTGATAAATATAATACCTTCTACATAAACCCTGCAAAATTTCCAGCAGCAGCAGACAAGAAACACATTGGTTTTCTCTGAACCTGAAAAAAAACAGACGCCTTAAGGTAAATGCACTTCTGCTTTTTTATTTTCAAATCTTCTTGTAATCTTGAAATTGTATGTCTCATACTTCCCTGGAACTACATTTCAAATAAACACTCAGTGACATCTCCTGCCAAGTCTCTCCAGACTATGAGGACACACCAAGTATTTCTGGACTTCTTTGGAAGGGAAAGATGTAGGTGACACACCCAGAATCACCAAGGGCTTGCATCATTGCTCTGAGCACATTTCCATCACCTCCGGAAAAGCTGGGTTTGTTTGTTGCTTGTTCTTTATCAGTCAAGTTCCTGCTTGTTACATTCTTGGCAAAAGAAGTTTCACAGCACTTATGCTTTTGCACACAGGATTCTTGCCCTTTAAAACTTATTTTAAACTATATTTCATTTGAGAGTCTTGGCTATTTTCTATACTCCTGCCATCAGCACAGACCATGCTTTAACAATCAGCTACTATTCACTTTGCAAAACAAAACTATTTCCAGCAGCATGAAACTTTGCCCAGAGCTCCAGAAGCTCAACCTCTGGCAGTTATCTACTTGTTGGGATCTGCAGAAATGTAGTATGTTTTTCCAGTTCATTACTTCAGATTACAATAGACAGAATGCAGGTTGTTTGAAGTTCAACAAAGATTTTAGCATGGATTTCATATGTTTTCTTGTTGTTGTTGCTTTATTATTTTTATTTATTTTTTTATTATCTTCACTTAAGTTGAAGAAATTGTTTCTTTTGCAGGGTGGGTCTAAGGAACCCTGGAAACCCTGTTTGCTTTCTATAAATGAATGCAGGCAGATGGAATGGGTGCCAATTGCATTTAGAAGCATTGTTACAGGCAGCAATAGGTTAAGAGAGAACAGGGCCCATATCCAACCAAAACAAAGGGCTCTCAGAAGAAAGAATGATATTTTTCCATCCTCACGAATACTCCAGCTCTGGTCTCCTTGCTGTGTAATGCTGCTCCTGCCATTCCCAACGGCTCCAGGGCTCCTTTCAGACCCCATCCTACACTCCTCTGGAGCTGTGGGTTCTGGATTTCATTTCAATCCACTGGCACTCTCTTCCTAAAATGTATCATTAAAGAACCTATGTGGGAGAACCCCTATTTAAATCCTTCTGCGTTCAACAATGGCAATAAAAAATGATTGCATGCTTAAGCTTATAGAATGCCAAGTGCAAGACCTGGGCCAGTATTCTTTTAATCAAATAATTGCTATTCAGGCAAGACTTTCTGTGCAAAAATTATTTCTTTTAAAAAGCCAAAAATATATTTGAATGAACTCAGGCACTGGAATGACTTTATTTAATGCCCATCATAATATTATATTATAAATATGTTGGAATATTTCTTTAGCTTTGTATATATTTTCTTTTCTAATCACACCACTAGAAAAATAATACCACACTCTGGGATAAAAGAAAAACACAGTTATTGGAAAGAAGCTTCTTCTTTAGCTTGCCAAGCAGCTACCAGCCTTCCAAGCAGCAGAAACAGCATACAGTAGGGTTGCTATACAACATAATCAGTGGGACTTGGAGAATTGCTTTGCCGTTTCCAAACGTATAATGACTGTTCTGAAATGGCTGTGTTTTGCATGAGGAGGATTTGAAGGGAAGCAGGTGGCTACTAACAACAGTAAGCATCATACTACTATTAGAGGCGGGGGAGAGAGGAGGGTAAGAGCCTGGTGCCAGAGTATTTAATCTCTTCATGACCATCTTAGAAAAGGACTGGCACAGGGAAAAGACAGCTCTGTTGTGACACATTATCAATCCACTGCAACTTTATTCTCCAAAGGTTTTTACCTTTCTATAACACGGTAATAACTATCTGGCCGGATTGATTTCTTGTTTTCCCCTGATGATTTCATTGTAATAAAATTTCACACAGAGCAGTGCTACGTGTGAAGGGTCACTGAAGACTTCTGTAAAAACCCATTGTTAAAATTCAGGCTGTATGAAGGAAAGAAAAAAAGGAGAGGCAGGCAGGAAAAATAAATAAGTAAATAAATAAATAAATAAATAAAATAAAATAAAATAAAAAATCTGAGGTTATTTACTTCTCTCTAACAGGCTTGGATTACATTCAGGATATAATGAAATCTATCACACCATCTAGACATGACAATGTCTATGCTTCATCATAATATTTGTAAACAGCAGCCTCTTTTATCTATAGAATGGATCAAATTCTACTCACCATGAGACAATTTCAGAAAGATTTTCCAGAAAGAGGACGCTCTTAGACTCCACAAAATATAGCTTGCCTGCTCTGCTCAGAGTTCAAATTACCAGTCTAAACACTATCAATAAAATCAAATATATTCTTTTTCCTTCAGGAAAACAGAATTGTAGTAGCCTGTCTCTGTTAACTGGGTGGGTATTTCCTGGCAAAATCCTACCTACCACCTGCCCCCACCTGAAGACTATAGGGTTCAGAAATAATTCACACAGAAAGTCAAGCACAACATCAGCAGGAAGTGAGCTGCTCGCTCTACTCATCCACCAACACACAGCTGTGGTTCTTTCATTTAATTAACTTATATCTGCTGTTATTTTTCTGGGGATTGTGCCCATTTGTGCAGGCCACCAGTAAATGGACAGCAAGATTACAGAATAGCACAAACACATCCAGCAAAGTGCCCTTAACAGTCATTTGCTTGCCAAAAAAGATCTACCTCTATTCCTAGTTAGAGTTAGGAGAAAGCATTTGTGTTTAAATGGAAAAATCTATTAAGAACATCCCTGCTTCTTCCCTTCTGCAGGCTAATGTACTCCAGAATACAGATTTCTTCAAAAGACTAGAAGTATATGTGGAAGAGCTCCTTGCTAAACTACTTGCTACACACAGATAATACCATCCTGGGGATAATTTTCTCCTGCTACTTTTAATGTGAAGTGGCATTTTCAAAATCATTTTGTCAGACACCTCTTCTACACAGGCAGGGATTGAATTCTGATGGAACTGAAGTAACCATAATACTGCCTCTGTTGTAGAGACAGCCTTGCAAGGTACTCAATGTCCTTGACTTTCATTACTCTAAGTAAGGTACACTGTTCCTGGTAGGATTTTACACTAGGGAAAAAAAAATCCCTTTAGGAGTGCACAGAACCAGAAATAATAATAGTAATGATATTAATAACAATTCTAATAATGAGTAGTTTATTGAGCTAAGAAGAATTTTAACATCCATAAGATGTCCTGTGTCTCAGCTTATATAGCATTGAACATTAAAAAATAAGGAACCATTATCAGTGAGGATTTAAGTGAGGAGAAAATGAGAAGCACAGGCCAATACCATCATCATCCAGTGGAAAGTCACAGCATGAGCTGGTGGTAGCAACAACTGCCCAAACATTTGGGCAGTAACAACTGCCCAAACATTTGAACTCTGTGCTTTCATCAGTAGGCCAGTGTGCACTTATACCCAAAAAACAGGACTCCTAATGCTTTGAATAGGAATCAAAAGTTGCAATTCATATCAGAAGGCATTACAAAGTAAAGAGCAGTGACAGAAATTGTGACACAAAATTGTTCTGCAGAGATCTTGACTTATTAAAAAAAAAAAAAAAATAGCAGGCAGGAATCTCTGGACATGCTGGGTTTTTTTCATTAGATAAAATATCACTGTCCAGATTGCTCAGGAGTCCTTTCACACTCATCAGAGAGAAACAAACACATATTGATGTTAAGTGTTTAGTCAAGTGCACATATTTATTCATCCTGAGACAACAAATACTTCTCCTAAAGTATTGCGAGATCCTTCATCTCCTTCACAATCAGATGTCTACAATCCTTCATTGGTCAGCCAAAATGGACCAGATAAAATAAAGATGAAGATGCAGGCCTCAAGACACAGACAGAATATACCGCATCTTCTTTCTGAAGGCCAATGTAGCTTTTTTTTTTTTTGTAAATAATTATTCTACCAACTGATGCATGGTAAAGATTGGCAACCAAGAGAAGAATTCCTAATTACTTTTTCTTACACATTCATATATGCTAATACTGCTAACTGCTAATGTTGACTTTTATTTTTTTAAAATGTTTTGTTACTCTTCTCTTTATATATGCTCCCATCCTGCACACTGCATAAGCATTATTTATTTAGTGAGGAGAAAGCAGGGGAGTCTGATGAATCTCCATTAACATGGAACACACAAGCCCGGAATACTTCATTTTAAGCACAGAGAGAAATCTGTTTTCTGATGAGGAATAAAACGGGTCCTTGAACTTACAAGTCAACAACAGGAAAAAAAAGATCAACAAACACGCACACACACATGAAGGTATGATTTATAGTAGTAAAAGAAAGTTATTCAGGAGTCAGTAATTTTTTTCAAAAGGATTAGCAGAGCATATACAGCATGAACCATAATGAGATAGGATGAGTACAGGAAGTACAATTTGCATGCTGTTTAGATTCAACTAATAGTTACACTGTTGATATATAAAGTGCTGTATTGTTTCTCTAAAGGTAAAGGTCCTGTACATCCTCTGAAAATTAATACAGTTCAAAGACAATGGTAAAAATTGCAATCCTTTCAGTATCTAGTGGAGTTTAAACTATATAAGAAGGATGGTCCTTTAGATGACTAAATTTCCTTTTTATCAACAGGTCACAGGGGTTGGCTGAAAAAGGCATCAACGCAACTTTTTGAATCCAGATCTATTTAACTCTTGGATTCAACCAGAAATTTAATGCCAAATGGAAAACAGTAGGTAAGCACGAAAGCTGAAGTAATTTATCACTGCTATCTTTTCAACAGATAAGCATTTCTTTGTTTCAACAAATACACATTATAGTACATGAAAACAAAAATGTTTTGAACAGCACAGCTTCTATAAGACTTCTACATAATGAAATTTCCGAAAACATTCAGCATAGGAATTTTGATGCACAAAGAATATTATTAATTTTCCTTCCACATGACAAATAGATAAATACCTCTATGCTAAACACAGTTTTAAGTACCGTACACTGTTCAGGCTTGTATTTTTTGAAGATTCAGAAAGCATGAAGAGATGTACTTAAATTATTAATTTCTCAGCATATAATGTTAAAAAAGCCTACACAATTCAGTTGACAACCAGTTCATCTGGTAAGAAATGTTTTTCCCTAGACTGCCACTTACAAACGCAGTCTTGATTCTGGAACAACCTGATTTCTTTCCGTCTCATACCATTAATGATGGTATTCACCATTGGTAATACTGGATATTTATCATTACCAGTAATAATTATTCTTCAGATCCCCCTGCTGCAACCTCACTATGTAGTATATGTGCTGTCAGCAGCAGCTGTATCACCAGTCTATGCTTTTTTTTGGTCATCTTATAATAGAATCATAGAATGGTTTGAGTTGGAAAGGACTTTAAGGATTATCTAGTTCCTACCCCCTGCCATGGGCAGGGATGTCACCCACTAGATTTGGTTGGTCAAGGCCCCATCCAGCCTGGCCTTGAACACCTCCAGGTATGGGGCATCCACAACTTCTCTAGGCAACCTGTGCCAGTGCCTCACTACCCTTTCAGTGAATAATTTCTTCCTGGTGATTAATCCTGGTAATTAATTGATCAGAATTTAGCGTGTGGCTCTTTGGAAGGTACATGCCTCATTCAGACTGCTTTGGCTCAACAAGGTAAACAAGATTAAAGAGCTAAATAGCATTTTCTCTTCTCTCACTCCACATGAGGGAAAAAATACAATTACAAATGACATATAAAATCCATCTACCATGAATAAAAAAAAGTAGAAAGGAGGTGGTTGCATTTGTACCCATCAGATAGAATGTATGAGATTCTAAATTGCACTCACAGATGTTTTTTTAAAAGCTGATAAAGGCGATTGGCATCCAGGGAGTGGTAGTATTAGAAGAAATTAATGATTATGTGGGTTTTCTCTTTTTTTTTTTTTCTATGTGATTAATTAAAGGGAGCCATGTATCTAGTGTATTTTGACACTAGTGTCAGATGTGACTGTTGATATACTGATATGTATCAAAATGGAGTCTATCAAAATGGAGAGGGAAAAAAAAATAAGCTCTAAGTAGAACTACAGTTCATAGGAAATCAAAATCACTGTTTGTACCAAATGTTTGCATGAACCTTCCAAGTTGGCAGAAATGTAGAAAGGGGATTGCACATCAATCCTTTGCCTGCAGCAACTAGTGGCTATTGGAAGGAAGAGGTTTTCTTAACAGTAAAGGCAAGCACAGACAACAAGGAAGAAGAACCAGAATATGGTCTGTAGACAGTCCACGGGGGCGTCCAAGAGTCTGTGAAGAGGCTATAGCACTGCTATAAGGATGCCTCCACCAAAGAGCAATCTAAGTATGACGGATGGATGGATGGATGGATGGATCCACGTGGGCAATACCCAAACTAGAAGTAAGAAGTTCTCAACATTTTTTTCCCTTTCAAATTTTCAAAAGAATAACATACAAATTAATGTCTGCTGAGCTAGAGGCAAGGAGATTCACAAGATGATAATTTTCTGTACTGAGGTTACAAACCAGACAGCAGTTTTTTTGCAGTGTAAGAAAGTTATACAATCATTTTGTCTATTGCTTGTATCAATACAAAGATATGTAGTCTCTTCCAAGAGAATGTATTGCAGCACATCCCCTTGCTGATTTAGGATGGTAGTGTTTACCTTTCCTTACAAGCCATCTGAGAGACAATTGTATATTGTGTAAATACAGTAGGGACATGGATTAATTTCAAACCTATCACATAATCTGATGAGATTTCCCATGAGATCTCCTAACAGTTTGCAGCACTGTGAGCCATTATTTCCATATTTATTGGAAATAACATCTGAGCCAAGGCAAGGCACAATATTCCCACTGAGAGCTGTCATGACAGGAATGGAATTAAGTCTTGTTGCTGTATACATGGAGGGTCTTTTTGCCTTTATTAGTATGCACCCCAAATAATAACTAATTCCATGATGATACAGCATACCGTACAACCATACCATGTGGGGCTATAGTGGGTCTGGCTGGGATGTTAACTTTCCCTGCAGCAGCCCATGCAATGCCACGCTCTGCACTTGGAGCTAGAACAGCAGTGTTATCACACTAGTGTTGTGTCTGCTGCTGAGAAGTGCTGGCACAGTATCAGGACTTTCTCTAACCCTCCTGGGGTGTGGGCAAAAAGTGAGAAAGAAACATCACCAGGGCAGCTGACCTAAACCAACCAAAGAGATATTCCATACCATATGATGTCACCCTCAGCAACAAAAGGTGGAAGAAGGAGGAAGAGAGGTGGTGTGGGCTTCCGTTGCAAAAACGTCTTTCCTCCTCGCGAACCCCGGCTACGTGCGTTGAGGCCCTGCTTCAAGGACGTGGTCAGGCATCGCTCATTTTGTGGGAAGTAGAGAGTAATTTCTTTCCTCTGCACTTCCATATAGCCTTTACTTGTTTTGTTTTTTTGCTGTTCCCTATCCCCCTCCCTTTCCCCTTTCCCTTTTTCCCTTTTTCCTTTTTTCCTTTTAGTTGAATTGTTAATTAATAATATTTCCTTAATATATATATATTTTCTCTTTAATTAAATTAACCTTATCTCAACCCGTGAGTTGTTCTTTCCTTTACTTCTTCCCCTCCTCATCTGAGGAGGGGGAGTGAGGGAGCGGTTGTGGTGTTCAGTTGCCCAGCACGGTAAAACCACCACAGGGGCCTGCTAAATTTTGACCTACATTTTCTGCTATATATACTGAACAAAAGTCAGATTTCACCTCATTTATATAAGGCTGATGCAACTCCATCATTTCCAGTGGACGAGCTCCTGGGTCTTGCTGACAGAATCAGAATTCATCTGTGATATGGCAAGTACTCAAAATATTTTAAGATGGAATTTATTAAGGAGAAAGACCTCAATCACAATGAACTTTAATATTTATTATCAGTTTAAAAGATGAGTAAGAAGAGGTTTGGTTTTTTGTTTTGTTTTGTTTTGTTTTTGTTTCTTTGTGTTTTGTTTTGTTTTTCATTCAGTCAGTCTTATTATGGAACTAGCTACCTATTTGAAGTGTTCTCCAGCTGTTTGGTGTTACCACTTGTGGACAGATAGATTCCTTTGTGCTTCACGGTCACAGTAGTCATACTGATGTCTCTGGTTGTATGGAAGACTCAACTACATTACAATAATTTTTAGATTCCCAAGCCATTTTCCTGCAAACTCTTACCCAACATTTCTGGCTTATTTTTTATAAGTAAACTTTCTTCATTTTTAGTTGACCTCTTTCTTTTACCTGATTCATTCAAGGATGTTTGTAACACTGCAATTTGTCACCACGGAAACAACTGTTCGGTCAGTACAGCTGATGTCAATGAACAAATCAAATAAGAAAATCATGAAAATCATTAAAAGAAAAGAAAGAGAAAAAAATACTTCTAAACAAATGCAGTAATAATTTGGAACAACCAGGAAATAAATTCAATTGAATGTGATGACTTAATTTCAGTTTTCAAAATTACAGCTTTAAAAAAAAAACAAAAACAAAAACAAAAAAAAAAACTTTTTATGTTTCTCTGTGGGTAGAAGTGACTGAGTGAAATCCAGTAAAATGGGTTCTAGCAAGCCCATATCATAACCAGCACTGCATCTCACAATGAGATTGTTGCAGCTCCAACATCCCTGCCAAAATTTTCATGGGAAGCTGAGGCACGACAGACTTCTCCCTAAGGGCATACAGAGATCTGCCTTGTCCACTTAATTAGCCACTTAACCATTCCATCCAAAAAGGCTGAACATGCAGCTGTCTGCAAATAGCCTGCCATTGCCCAGCAGCTTTAAATATTATATATATCTTTATCTAGCTCCATTTTCCTGACAGAAATAACCTTAGGCCGAAATCTCTTCAGCTGTTTTTCCCTACCCATGTCAATGCTACAGTGATGTCTATTTTATAGGTCAATGTTGATTTTCATCCAGGTTTCTGTAAAGCTTTGGGGAAAAAAACTTAGAAAAGGAAAGACAGATGCTATGTCATAATCCAGGGCAGAATTTTGGAGATTTTGGCATCAAAAATAAGTGCAGGATAGCCTCATTGCTATTTAAATAATATATTTCAGTATTTAGCAAGAACGTAGATAAACCCGTTCAAGATTCTGGCTAATTTACACATTTCTTACATATTTCTTACAGCTATTGGAACACACACCTAAAAATGCCTTCATAAGGTGATTCTAACTATAGAAATAATAATAAATCACATTTATCATAAAAGTGTCTTAAAGCTTTATAATTTTGTCACATTTTGCATGAAAAATTACCTCAAATTCATTTCTTAAATAATATAATTGATGCTGATTTAGGAGCTGCCATTTCCATCACTATCATACATGAAATCTCTGGGGGATTAAACTTTAGGAGACACTCTCAGAAAAATGAAGCGCCTCTTTTATAGCTTTACTAATTAAATGTAATTAATTTACTAGTGCCCTGAAATGGCATGTATTAAAAAAAAAATAATAAAATTCTCAAACATCTTTGCTTTACATGGAATAAATGCTACGATCATTCTTTTAAGGAAAATGCATAGGAAATACTATTAGGTGATAGTGGAGTTCTTCGCAGCAGGTCAATTGAGACTGTCAGAATTCATTAGCATGTGTGTGACTGGTAAATAATTGAGTTAATTTTAGGTTGAGTGACATATTTAGAAAACTATGAATCACCTTATTTTGTGAATTTAATCAACCTTTGCTCTTCCCCAGATAGTTCAGTATACATCTGCAATATTAACTCGGAGCTTACTCTTTTTCTCTGTGCACCTCTGACAAATACCAATGGTCTGCAAACTTTCAAAATCATCACCTGCTTTAAATGCTGGCCTCAAGCAAGGAGTTCAACATAAAAAAGCATCACAATTACAAAGAAAACAAGAAATTAAAAAAAAAAAAAAAACTCAAGTCCCCTACATACCAATATAGAAAGAATATTTCTCTAGAAACTTTCAAAAAAAATAGCTCCTGTTTGAAAAATTCAATCAACTCTACAATGCTTCTTTCCACTGACACTCTGTTAGCCCAACCAAATCACATGAGAAAAGCAAAAATTGCACTGCATGAGGATCTTCTAGCCTTGGCTTCTGAAAAAAAAGAAAAAAAGAAAAAAAGGAAAAAAAAAAAAAAAAAAAAAAAAAAAAAAAAAAAAAAAAAAAAAAAGGGGGGGGGGGGGGCTGTTTTCACAGGCTGGAAACACCTTTCTCAAAGTTTTGCTTTACTTGGAATCAAGTCACAATTCCTAGTTAATGTGAGTGAGATATTCATTTCTTTTTCATTGGATGCCTTCTGATCTCTTAGCCCAAAGTTTATTTTCATTTCTAAAACACATTCTATTAGCACTAGATTTGATATTGAAAATGACAGCATTTAGGTAAAACAGTGAGCTTTCCTACATAAAATTTACACGGTGAAGATATGTGCTTGCAAAAAGGGTAATTACTCTTCAGATTCATATTTTGAATATGAAAACAAATTGCTTGTGAATTACTGGCAGCTACAGCTTGGGCACTGACACTTAACTGTTTGTTATTAATAAGCAAAGCAATTAATGTAATTATAAATATGGAAAAGAAAAATATCAACACTATTTACATTAGTTAGTTACTAGGAGGTAAAATACTTTGTCAGCTGTAATACAATACAAATTGCTGCAAAGCGTTTAATACAATTATAACATGCATTCAAAGCACTACAATTTATATTCTAGGTCTGTCCTCCTGGGATCAATTTATGATACTCTGTGCTGGGTAACTTGTCTTTACAAAACCATGTTACTTAGCTCCTATGTTGCTACATCTGGCTACCATGCACTTCATGTATGTATACAATTACAGACCCAATCATCGTATAATGAAGAGCGATGTACACCTCTGGGATACATGAGGACACGAAGCAGGATGCGTGATGAGCATCCATACAGGAAGCAAGACACATGACTGCGCACCTCTCTCCGAATTCTGAAACATTTTCCTCAAGCAAGCACAGTAAAAGAGGCGTAACAGAATCAATAGCAGATCATATCCACTTTGTTGCATTGGTTTCTTGAGTGTTGATATAAAAAAATAAAATAAAATAAAATCTTTCACTTGGACGTTTACTGTCTTCACACCTGCATGGCACATAGCAACATGCAGCATCTCTGTAATGAAGGTGAAAAGAAGCAGTTCCTATAGGTGACAGCCACTTAGGTGGTCACTGTAGGGCAGGCGCTCACATCCTAAGCAGAACACCCAAAGCCATTAAGCCACATAAGCAGAAAGACTTGCCTTCATTTTCCTTCATTTTCTTGCATTTGGTATTAAAATCCGTATTTAGAAGTAGTGGTATTATAAATGGTAGCCAAGATGAAACAAGACAATTTCAAAGCTCCTTATTACTGCTTTAATTTTTAAGTCTGACAGTTGTGTAACATGTTAGTGACATCCTCAATTAATAACACTGCGTGTTACTTGGTAACATATGGCATGTTTAGCAATGTGACTCAGCCCCAATTGTTCCAGCGAATCCAAAGACGACTTTGCTTCCAGATTCCCATGTACCAAAGTGTCGTGCTTGTAATCACCTATTGTAAACACACATTCTCCAGCGCTGCAAAGGGAGACAAACAGTTGCAATGCCAAGGCAATTCAGAAAAGGTAAGTGTTTTAACATGGATCTTCTTTGCATAACTTTGATAAATAGAAGGTACAATGTAGCAGAGACACACAGTACTAAATACAGGGCACTGCCTAAATGGGGAAGCACAGGGCAAATTAAAAATGAACACGGATCTGCTAAAAGCTGACACCTTCTCTAACCAAACCAAATTGCTGCTGCCCAGGGATACTGGCTGATGCAGTCTTGCTTTGTTTCCCAGCTGCTCCATGAAGCTGATTCAAAGCCCACTAAAGGCAATGAAGCCTCAAGAACAAGAATGAACAAAACATCTGTATGTATCTCTTCTGGTTTAGGGCTGGCTGGTGGCTGGGGGCTGTTACAACCCCAGGTTTTCGATGGAGCAGCCTCCATGCTGCTCTAACTCTCCCCCCTGCATGCCTGGGTTTAACACACTGGTCGCAGCCTGATGTTTTATCCATATTCCCATCCCTCCTCTGAACTGTTCTCCCTTGCTCAAATACTCCAGCACAGAGCTGTTTGAGGAAACAGTCCTTCAAATCTGGCACTGTCTGCTGAGGCACACAAACTTTCTCATTAGAAAAACAAACGGGAGGAGCAAGGTCACCACAGACCTTCAAATGTCCCCATGGGTGATGCACACCTTCAAGACTATCAGCCACCTTCTTCCAGCCATGAGGCCATGCGACACCTGGTCAAGGAATGAGTGAGCCAGGTGGAAGGTCAGGGACCTGCAGGGGATATTCTGGGAGCCAGTGGAGGTAGGTACAATGAGGGGAGGTAGGGGACAGCCTGGTAGGTGACCACTGCCCCTGTTAAGTGACAGCAGTGTCTGGGCAGCAGTGCCAAAGGGCCACAGCTCCATGCCCTGCCTCCTGAAGGGATGGGACACAAGTCTTCTGGCTGATCTTCTCCACTTCTTGCCTGTTTGCCACAATTTTACATTAGTTCCCGTGTTTAATGTTTCAGATTTGCGTGTAGTCAAAAAATAAGTCAGAGCGTGCCAGTTATTTCTCCAAGGTTTCAGAACACAAACTTTGCAGCTCTTCTGTTGTTTTGCATAGACTGCCACAGATGGAAGACAGATATCTGTCCGCCAACGTTTAAAGAGGACCAGATTTTTTTGTTTAGAGTTTTTCACTGTTTAGCACTCCCAGTCGCACAATCAGCCAGACCAATCCTTCCCTCCGTAAAAAGCATATACATGAATGAACACGGGATACCATTGTCTGTGCAGGATTCACATGCAGAAAGACATCTGCAGAGCACTGGGACTGCCTTGACAGTTAGTTTTGGAAGGAAAGGGGTCGACAACTTCTAACCTGGCTTGGAAAGCTCTAAAATTAATGTAACTGTCTGCCAAAAGGGAAAGGAAACCCAAAGGGAAGGAAAACAAAGTTGCCTAGTAGCCATTTCAGCTAGCATCAGACAGGAAGATTTGCTATTTCCAAGTCTTTCCAACTGAAATAGCTGCAGAAAGTCGTTGTGTTGGTGCACCCTCTTGCTAAATCAGCCCTGCTCCTTTCTCAGCTGATGGCTGATGATTTAGACTGACCTCATATTCTCCAGCTTCTTTCTGCAGCAGTTACAGTCATTCTCTGCCATAGTACCTGACCCTCCACAAAAGTTTTCACACCCTTCAGGCTCATCACAACAGCCCTGTGAGCATAAAGTGAAGCCAACTTGACACGACAGATTCAGTTTTCCTCTCTGAGGCACACATATGTCACAAAGATTGCAGTTCATCACCTACGCTTCTCAAATGTTGCTGAGCACACTCGAGTGGGATAGCACTTGCAAGCAGGACAGCACTGATGCTTCTTTTTTAACTTAAAAAATAATTAAAAAATAAAAAAAAAATTGGCTAATGTAAGTCTGTTTGAAGTTAAGTTCATAATTCATGCTCTATGAATTGTCTCATGCTGTGTCCAAAAGCTGCACAGAAAAAAAAAAAAAAAAAAAAAAAGTCACTGGAATCCTGTGCACAGCCCTGGGAATGAGGCTTTTCTTCTGCCCCAACATCTCTTGAGCTTGAATGCTTAGGGCTTACAGATTTCTTCCCTGTTCAGTAGGGTGGTGTCATTGGGTGGTGCCTGAATGCCTGCATGCACACAGGCAGAAGTTTCCAGGAGCAACGGAAAGTAAACTATGCCACAGAAGTCATACAGCGCTTACTGATTTCTTCCTTGTGCATGACATCTTGGGAAAACTTGAGGGAGAAAATGAATGCTGACAACTGACAGGCATCGGGCAGTGTCCTGAGGAAAGCAGATAAACATGTTTCCCCATGGACATGGGCACCGGTGGAGGGAGGGGAGAGGAGAGGTAGCTGCTTCGCTCCCAGACAGGGATTAGAAGTCGCAGGTGAACCAAGGCCACCTGCCCTACTAATAGCTGCAGCTTCCTGCTCGAAATAAGGAGCAAGTTCACACATTTGTTCTCCACTTGGGTTCAGACATAAGCTGCAACACAGATGTTCACAGGGCACAAAGGGGACACCCAGCAGAGCTGGCTGCAAAAGAAAATTTACAGGAATGACAGCAAGTTTCCTTTTACAGCAGGCTCTCTAGAGAGGCAGCAAAAAGGAAGCTCATTCTGCTATGATTTTCTCTTAAGCTTCTCCTTGTGTAAGATCCCACTGCTGCCAATCTCTTGAGACTGAAAATGAATTAAAAAGAGGAGGAAAAAGCAAAAACCATGGGAAAGCAAAATAAAGAAGCAAAAGAGAAAACAAACCAGAACAAATGAGACAAATGCATCACAAAGAGGGCATAGAAGAAAAAGAGAGAAAAAAAAGGCACATCACTAGATTTGAGAAGTATTAAGGGAACGGTGATAAGATCTTCTGCACACATATTGAAAACACCATTAGACATAGGATCCTCTAACATGCCTGAACACAGGCCTGAATATCCAGGAGATCCAGTAGCAGGACAATTATACATTAAGTGATACAGGCAAACGCCTGACCCCATGTATAAAATGGAGACAGTGGTTCTCCAGCTTCTGTCAGGCATCTTGGGACTTACAGATAAAGCACTCAATGAAAATACTTTGCATTCCTTTTCTTAGAGAATATGTAACTTCTTTTGAAAACCAATCTTTTGGGTCCTCTACACAATAATATAATTACGAATTTTATTCTATAAGAACAATTCAACCTCTCCCCCATAATAAATCTCTTAAAATTTTCTCATACAGATCAAATTCAGTTCAGTCGTTACATCCATATATTTGAGAACCTTTTTCCTCTTTAGAGCTGAGATGAAAAAAAAATGTCTGGTTTTGTAAATTCTTTAGAAAGAATAAAAACTTCTACATCTTCCCTTGTTTCCCCCCCTCCATTACTAGAAGTTTAGCAGCACTTCAAGCATCATAAAGTGTGACCTGAGTTTTAAAAAAGAAATCACCTAAAAATTGCTTCATTATATGCAAGAATGTACTTCTGAAATTGCCTGAATATTTTCTGTAAATGTTCCAAGTAAGATACTAGCTTCACTGAAATAATTGAGAAAATTTTCAGGAACTCCAGCATGCCCAAGATTTTTACCTTTATAGACCTTTTCCTCGAGCGTTTCTTCACATTCATACCTTAACAACCTTAAGCAGTAGCAAGGAAAATCAAAAGAAACACAGACAAAAAGCCAGTTAAAGCACAATCTTAAGTACAGGAGGATCAAGAGTAGAACTACTTCTTCCAACTCAACGCTTGCTTTATGTTCAGAACTTGTTGCTCATAGAGACTCACTTTTTCCTTCAGTTTGAAGTTAAATTTGTAAGTTTGGCTACATGTTTCTCCCTGAGTAACTGTGAGCATCAAACACTTCCGAGTTTCTGCCATACAAATAGCACGTGCTATTGAAAATTCAGCCTTCAAAGATCCATCATATTCTCCCATTCATGGCAGCTGAGATTTATCAAGAGCTTTAAGAAGTTCAGCATTAAACTGTCAACAAAACTCACACATACTCCAAATCATCCAACACAAAATATGAATGTATCCATTATACGTACCAATTTATTGCAGATATTCTCCAGCTTTCAAGAAGCATATAATCAAGAATTGCTTCAAGTTCAGAATCCAAGATCTGAAAAGGAGATAATATATACAAGTCACTAAACGTATACAGCTTAAGGCTACAAAAGAAAAGAAAAAAATATCATTGTATTTGGAAATGAGTTTATGAGACAGTTCTACAGTAGTGCATGACATGAGCCATTCTGGGTGATAAAAAATGATGGTATGGTAATTTAAAGGTTATTAAATTTAACGTATATAGTAGTATATAGATTCTTAGGCAACTTCTGCATATGAATTCAAAATTAGTACAAAACTCTGAAAACACATCAAATTTCCAAATAGCACTTTTGCTACAACTATTTGTAATGAAAGAACAAAACCAACATATTCAATATGCAAAAATGCCAGTAGCATAGCAGAAAATAAAAATATATTAGGAAACCATAAGCATCCCTATGTACACTTACGCAATATTCCACCTTTAATTTGTAGCCAGATTGTGGCATGAACAGGGAAACCACATGAAAAAAAAAAAAAAGAACATTATTATGTGCATTATCTATTTGTCCAAAAATGCTGAATAGGGCAATTCTGCTATAAATGTGAAATTCTAAACGCACATTTTTGTAAGCATATGTGTACCACCTAGTCGCAATTAAACCTAGACTATCTGTAATTTTTCCTGGTGATTCTTGCACATTGACATAGAGCAAAATGCATTTGATAAGTCTAACATAAAAAAAAAAAAAAAAAAAAAAAAAAAAAAAAGAAGATAAGAAGATGCACTATGCACTAGAAGAAAGAAACAGGCTCAGCAGACCAAGAAAAGATGCAGAGGAGGGAAAAAATGAGGAAAAGAAGTTCATGTGTCCAAATACACTTGGTCAGATCTTTGTTCTGGACAGTGATTTCTGAGATGACAACATCAGCTTCTCCACCATGAGTAGATGGTGCATTGAGTATTTCTACTACTCCATTAGTATCTTTGAATTCTGCAGCAGGAAAAACTCTTTCACACAGTGCTGCCAAACAGCCACATCCTTAAAAAAAATTAGATTGCACATTGGAAAAAGTCTTGCCTCTTTCCTTTCCCCACATTTTTTCCTGAGCTTTAGCCTGCAGCTGCACCACTGGTGCCCACCACATGATTCCCAGCGTAGGCAAAGTGAATCACTCCAGCAGAGTTAGATGAATCAGTAACAGAACAGCCTATACCCGCTATGCATCAATGGTCACCTGGCTGGGAGCACCTATGTGCTCCAGCTGCATAGTAGGCATTTTCTTCTCCAAAGGTTCAACCCACCAAAGGAGTCCTAGACTCCCTCTGTTCCCTTCTGTGAGCTGGTAATATTTTCAAGCAGAGAGACAAAATGTAAATATCAGCATGGATAATTATTTCACTGCTCATTTTTTTGCAAGATAATCAGACATAAAGATAAGGCTGTCTCTGAGAAGCAGAAGCAGTAGAAATTTTTATCCAGCAACTGCATGAAAGATTCTGCCAATTCTTCTCACAAAGGCAACAGTTCACTGATTTGTAGCTGCTGCCTACTTTCATGTGTAAGAACAACAACTACAGAAATCCTTCATTGGTCTTTTCTACATATTTTCAGGCAATCTCTACAAACATGACAATAGCGAGATTTATTCTATACGCTATGTTGCCATTCCTGCTGTTGATTTCAGCTGTGGAGAAACCAGGCACAGAAGCTCAGGATTCATCACAGGGAGGCCCAAGTAATGCCACTACTTCTCTGCCTTTTGCAATTTCTATTCAATTCCCGCAAAGAGATTTTCCTCAGCAGAGGAATCAAAAAGAGAATGCCATTAAATTTAATGTGTAAATCAGTCAAATATCTCCAAATCAGTCAAATACCTCCAAAAGCAGTGGGAGCTTTTTACTAGGTAGTACCAACAAGAATCAACTGCAAGATCAGAGAGTAGCCAAAGTCTACCCTTTATTCTCTACAGTAACATCTTCTGCTTTTCTTCATTTCCTTCTCCATCAATTAGCCTTGTAGAATTTTTCCCACATAAATTTATTCCCTACACTGTTTTCCACTCTTATTTATCCCTCATTTCTTACCCACTTTTAAGGCTGCATGATTTATCCTTGCAATGCTCTGTGGTTGACTGTAAGTGCTCAAGCTACCACACCTGAACAGAAGTTACCACTCATCATTAGGCACCTAAATACAGAGATTCTAGGCTGCAAACATCTTAGGTTGAGTAGTCTTCATGATGGGAAGTAGATTCCAAGGGCTGAACTATGAAGATCAACCCAATTTTTCTTGTAAAGGTAACCTTCAAAACACGAGTCGCGTGTAAAATTCTCCTAACATGATAATGTATGAAATATTATTCAAAGATAGGTCTCAAGGGATTGATGACCTGAGAATTTCTTGTATCATATTTATAGAGGAGCAGTATGAATTATTTCATGGCTGAGACAGGTCTGTTGCAACCAGTGTTACACGTAAGTATACGCACACAAATTGTTGTGCATAACATTAGCAGCTTTATTTTAGAAGTGACCACCCATTTGTCTGTTCCAAAAAATCTTGGAGGGTTGTTAAAAGATGCCAAGGAAACTTTTTGCTTCTAGCACACTTTCTATCTTTAATAACACCAGCTGTCACTTTTGCAAACACATTGTGCCCTCCACAGTTATCCCATATTCTGCAAACACCAAAAAAGGCCCAAACCCTCCCACAGTTATTAACATCTGCTTCATTTACTGATACTGACAAACTGAAGGACAAAGGCATGATTTAACAGATTGTTCTGTGCAAAGAAACAATGCAGTTCACAAAAGGATTCATCAAATGCCCCGTCAGAAAGCCTTACAAAGTACAGCTTAATGAACGTATGCAAATTGCTGTAATATATAAAATGTCTGCTACCACTTCAACAAGTAATGTGCTTATGAAATCTATAGAGAATGGTAAGATAGATCAATCTAATTTGTCTTTGAAATAAAGTGATTTGGTTTTCTCAAGATAATTTCAATCTCTTTTTTTTTAATGCCTTGTGGCATGACACAATACGTTACATACAATGAACCACCACCGCTTTAGACCATAGAAAATGTGACTATTCAATGGAAAAAGCACCAGAAAAACTGGAAGCACACTGGTACACTTCAATATTTTCCTTCAGTGTTTTGACACACTGGAATATCTAAAAAATTGCCATTTCCAAGCCTTGCTGCATTTAAACAACCCCTATTTTTTGGAGTTGATTGATGAAAGCTTGAAGCCTGAGCTACGTCAGGCCAAAATTTACAGTATGCAAAACTGCTCAGATCTGAGAGAACATCAGAAAACAACATCCATGCAGGATGATCACTGCTGTTGCTGTTTTCAACATTATTGATCTCAAGATCAGATAATTTTCTTTTCATCACGATAGGGAAAATGGCTTCTGAGCTAAAATGATTTTTGATGGAGAAGAAAAAAAAAATACATTTTTTTTTTCCCCTGAAAACTAAAAGTTGTTTTTATCAAGTTACTTTAAAAAAAAAAAAAAAAAAAAGCATTTTCACTGCTTTATCAATTAAGCCGAAAACCACAATTAAACCCACCCTTTATGAATTTAAGAAGAAATAAATAGAACTTCTCTAAATAATAACATTTAAGAAAATACATAGAAAAGAATATGGCATAATGATCTCATCAAAATTCATGAAGAACTGCTGGATATTGATTTTATTATTTAGGCCTAGGAAGATGTGGAAAAGATGTTGCATCACATGGCACTGTGATCTACCATGAGATTCTCCTTTAAAGACCTTTTTTTTTTCTCTGAAAACACCTGTCAGAGGGAGCCTAGGTACAGGTAATGGTGCCTTGGGGTTGCAATGAACTACATCACGGGTTTTGCACTCTTTTCTTTTCTTTGTAGAGTCACTATTCACCCTTTGCAAAAAGTACTCAGAGCATCATGTGTACTAATATAAAACTGATTCCTCTTCAGAGCCAACTGAAAATTAAACAAAACTATGAAAGTTTATTATTTTATCCCAGGTGGTCTGTCTACTTATTTGCATCTAAATGAGTCTATATAGGTGAGCTGGGAGGCAAAGAGGAGGTTGAAAGGGTGATTTTTTCATTATTTTTCTTTATTTTTTAATTTTTGATCACCTTTTTAGACTTTCAGAAGCCCCAGTCATCCAAAGGCTACAAATACAGAACACAAATTATCTGGCCTCTTCATCTTCCTTTCAGTCTCATTTCTCTGGAGTCTGTGATGGAAAAGGTCCAGGACAAATTTTGCCAGTTCTTTTACATGCTATTTATTAGACCCAAAATTTTTCCAGCTGGAAAGTGTCCATCACATTCTGTGGAATTCAAGTTTTCATAGGAAATAAAAGGAGCTCTAGTGCTGGGACTGCAAAAGGAAAACAAACAAACACTCTCTAAGTAACACTTCACTGGGTGTTTCTTTTTTAATTTACACTAGGAAAAAAGTCCATGATGTGAGTATGGTGAGAATGTTCCCTAGTTATCTTAAAAGGAGAATTTTCCCCTGCCCAAAACAGCTATCCAATAAATAAACAGTTTCAACTCTTACATCATTCATTATGTCTATCACATTACTGTATAATTACTATTACTATAGAAGAGAGACTCAAGTTTTGCTCACTGCCTGAGGCAAAATGACTAAATTGGACAGCACTCTGTGCAGGATTTTTAAATCTCTGAATCACAGAACAGCAGTTACTGCATTAAGAATTAAGCAAGCTGTAACTTAGAGTCCAGGTTGAAACACAATGCCAGAAATGTGTTGTGATCTCCTTTTAGAGGCATTAACTTGTAAAATCCCTTCCAGTTTGTTACACTGAATATTCAGTATATGTCAGACACTATGGAAAAGTTTTTTATTTCTATACAAAAATGTATACACTAAAGGGACTATGTGTAATGTTTTTTTAAGAATTTGGTTTGCATCTGACAATTAAGAGGTGATATCCTCAACAATTTTTATCACTTTCACATGCCAGGTAGCAACATTTAACATAGCAGGCTGTTAGGCTGTTGTCTTTTTTTTTTTTTTTTTTTTTTTTTTTTTTTGTATTAAATTTGCAAGATGGTGGGTGGTGGGTTCTCTGGCTTCCCTTCACATTCAGCCAAAGACTGTAATCTGGGAATAAATGGACATGCCAAGCCTTCCTTTATTATACCTCATTTTTTAAAATTACTCTTTCAGATTCCATCATTACCATCCCTATTTTAAATTTGTTCTTTTTAACATAAATCTACAAGTACAGGAAAATGTCTCCTCTTTTGACAGTACATTGAGGCCAGCAGGTTCACAGTAGGTATAGTTAATAAAGGCAAATTAAGGAAGCTCTATCTTCTCTCTCATCTATTGAACCCATATGAAATTGTACTAATTATCCTAAGTAAAATTAAACATTTTAACTTTTCCCTGGAAGAGGAGGAAAAGATTATTCTTGTGAGCCAATCTTCTTACAGCTCCCCTAAGATGCAACATCTAATAGACTTAAGGAAAAAAAGAAAAAAAAAAAAGCCTCCTGTACAGACTTCTGTTTCAGCCTAATAAAACTGCTTCAATAAAGTATATTAACCTGTACACCATCATTGACAAAATTACAGTCACACCGTGTGCAATAGAGTGTACTACATGATAATGCAATAAAACATTTTTCTTTTTTTCACCTATTACTTCAGGCTTTTTATCCATTGGCAACATC
This sequence comes from Nettapus auritus, assembly GCA_011076525.1. NCBI lineage: Eukaryota > Metazoa > Chordata > Aves > Anseriformes > Anatidae > Nettapus > Nettapus auritus. Next base: position 174,486,534 of record CM021765.1, read on the forward strand.
AGTGTTTAAAGTCTGAGTTCCCTGCTCTAACAGAATAGGTAGGAAGCGGAGTCAATCAGTGTCCACCCAGTCCTACATCCCTAACCATTAACAGACTCCTGCCACCCATCACAATGAAGGTATTCACCCATCGCTGTTACGGACAAGGTAACTATACTGGACAGCAGCTTTATCAATAGCAGCAAATGGTTCTGGGACTATCCTATGCTGACAGTGAAGTAGATTAGTAGAAAGTGAAATCCTTTCTTTGATTATCTCCTTGGCAAGCTAGGACAAACCAATGTTCCTTGTTGAAAAAGAAAAATGAGGAGTTTAAAAAGAATGCAGATCCTTCTCAGCTCAAAGAGAGCTAATTTCAAAGGGCTGAGAATGTCCTTTTTGCATGAATGGATTCTCCAAGTGACCTGTGTCACTTAATGGGGTGTCCAGGAAGTTTAATATAGATCACATTTTTCAGGACTAGGGCCTATAAGGACAACATGGGTAAGTTTTGCATGTCTGTGACATTTAGTTATCTTGAAAATTCCTTAAATAACAGTCATCTTCACAATATGTGAAGATTATGATACCGGATACCTGGATAAAAGGAGGAACCATTCAGTGCTAGCTACCAGTGAAGTCCATGTTCAGAAATCAAAGGTGGGTCAACAGATCGATATGAGAAACATCGTTGTCCTCTTTGAAAGGAGGACCATCATGTCCTCCTTGAAATAGACAGCCATTGTAACAGCAGTCAGCTATAACTCACAGGAGTTTGCTCACATTATTTTTAGTGTTACAGAAAAGAAAGGCCAGCTTTCCCTCTGGTCTCAGAACTAAGCACAAAATCTGGAGGTGTGAAGGGGAGCAGGATCAAGAAACTAGAGAGGAGTCTAAGAAGTCTTTCTAAGCAGTAAGTCATGCATTTTGCTGAAAGTGGAGGACAGGTACCAACATGTTATCCTCTGAAAAATCAGAAATAATGAGGAATAGCTCATAAGGGTTATCAGCAGACAGGCTAGAGGCAGAATGAGTTCACCACAGTGATGATACGACAGTATTAGGATAGCAGAGCAATTATAAGCAAAGGTAGCTAAAAATGCTATCCCTGCCCAACACACACTCCTCCAAAACCTTCTTGTCTTCAGTATTGTGATGTTTCAAAGTTAAATGTCCCAACAGACAATTCTGTACTGTCTGCTAACATCAAGATGAAGCATGGTGTGCTGTGGTAGACTTGTAGTCTCTGAGGGTTGCATGTCTGTATGAATGATGAAGATAGCTGCATTTTGTTCCAGTTACTGTGAATTAAGAGCAGAACCCTGCTGTCTGGCAGGTTTTCATCATGGGCTTCAGCTGGGAAAAGTGTGGGTACGGTGCCTGGTCTGCAGTATTAAAGGAATACACAAATCTGAGGGACAAAAAGGGTTCTTGTCTAGTATCCTGATCTTGCTTTGTCCAGAAGGGACACACAGCATCTGTTCCACAGAGACACACACAAACCACGCAATCCCTTCCTAATACCAGCAAGAAAAGACCAAAACAAAACATCTCAAATGTCTTGTTTGTTTGTTTGTTTGTTTGTTTTGGGGGGGAAGCAGCTGATATCCCTAACTCCAAGGGTCTGGCAACAGCAAGGAATTTTGCACATTGACCTCTCAAAATGAGTCCTCCTGGCATGTGTTAGCCAAGTATTCTGGTTTTCTACTTTACTGTTAGCAAATTATTTTGTTTTTCTACTCAAATAGTGTGTCTGGAGTTCATTCCAGTACTTCACCTCTTGGGATATTTGAAAAATTTCTTTTAATTTTCAGTCTAAATTCATTCAGGTCTAATTAATAAACATATTAACTTCTGCTGATATTATCCTTCAATTTCAACAGCTCTCTTCTCTCTCTGGTGTTTGTCCTCCAAATGTATTTAGAAAAAAGTTTCCTCCTGGATATTATATACAAATTACAGGGAATGGAGGCTTAGCACATTTTGCCATAAAGTCTGACAGAAGGGAACCATCCACTGGGAAACCATATTTAATTTATTTTTTAACTAATGAATAAAACACAGATGCTGATTTCTTTTTCTATGAGCTCAATTACAAGCTAGGAATGATTATACCTGCATGAAGAGCAAGCTATAACCTATGGCTAGCCAAAAGTCATGAACTGTGTCTGAGCAGTCAACTGCCTAGGGCTGCACTTTAAATGTAGTTAGGGTTCCAAGCACTCAGTAGAGGACAAATACATAATAGGGGAGGGGAGAACAAAAAGCATCTCTCATCCAACAGCCATCTTACTAGAGGACATAGAAAGTGGAAGATATTGACCATAGCCTTCCTCCAGCCCAGAGAGACTTGAAAACCAAAGAATCTGGCACCCAGACCTCCTGCTCTCTAGGTTAATGCTGCACCTACTTCATGTCTATGCAAAAGGCAGTTTCATCCGCCCCCTAGTTTTTCAGTGTAACCACCATACTTCTCTGTTGACTTCAGTGTCATTCAAATGTGCCAGGAATGGTCTCAGCACACTCAGTGCATCAGGCCTCACTGAGTAGTAAAGCACCCCACTGCTACCTCCAAGCTGTGGTGGCATTGCCATGAAGAGCACCAAGACCTCTCTCTTGAACCATTATGTCTGAACATGCTGAGACCCAACCTTTAAATGCCCAAGGAGGTCTGTGGTCCAGGACAGAGGGACTGATCAATGTAAGTCAAGTGGCCATCCAGCACAGTTGCCCTGTATTGATCTCCACAACTTCAGCACCAAGGGGGGAAATTTGTCTCACTGATTGCAGATGCCAATATCTGAGCTCATCACCTTGGGCTACCCTTAATTGAAAGAGAGAAATAGGTACCTCAAGGGCTCAATTTTTCTCATCATAACGTGGATAACTAGAATAGCTCAGATGAATTACACCCAACTATAGGGTCTGATGGTTTTAAAAGGAATCTAGGGAGAGAAGCTTTGATGTAGGCACTCACACTAGATAACTCAAGGTAGTTTGGACGAATCCTACTGCTGAAGTCTGCATCAGGAGAGCTGGCATTCAGACAAATCACTGATCTGAAGTCACAAACAGGGGTTCAAAGGATGGGTTTTCAATAACACCACAATCTAATCTGTAAATCTTTATTCAGCCCAGCCTTTTCTTGTTGAATTTTAAATAGAAGAATTTGAGATTTGGCTCAATGATAGCAGCAATAAAAGTCATCATTAATCTAGGAAGACTGATTTATTAGAAAATATTAAAATAACTAAATATGTATAGCTTTACTAACGCCACGATTGAAAGAGAAATATGATAATTATCTACAAGCTCTGGAACGATACACACATTAAGGATTTTTTTAATAGGGATTTTCAGGAAACTATAGCTAAGAGTAATGTGATTATACTGAGCAAAGTAACATTTAGGCTGACAGGAAAAAAAAAAAATCCTAATAATGAAGTGTATTTTATTGTAGAATAATCTTCCAAAGTAAATTGGCTGAAGTCCAATCACATCTAAAGCCAACTGGACAGAGATCCACAAAGAACAATCCTGCATTAGCTGCAAGATGGACTAGATGACTCAACAGCACTTTTTCATTTTTAAATTCCTATCATTCCACTGTACAAAATAATCCAATAAGCCAAAGTGAGAGGGAAATAGGCTTAGCAACAACTGCACAGCTGTCTCTTCTCCAAGGTCTGTATAGTGCAATCAGTGTGTCTTGCAAGAGGGAAGGAACATCTGTATGTAGTCAGAGTACCATGCTAATTTGGTGTTACAAAGTTTTATGCTTTCTGTCCTCTTTTCCTTCTTGCTCCACTCCCTAATAAAATGATATTATGAGGAAAAATGACTCTGTGTTGTAAATGTATCAATCATGATTTTTGCTGAACAAGTTACTCATAATTTGTTTAAGCCTTCTTGATCTCAGATGCCAACTGGTGTTAAACAAAACAAACAAACAAAAAAAAAATAAAGAGCCTGTATGCACATATTTCCACCAAAATAATTTTGCCACATGTTGATCTACAAGTAGTAGGGTAACAGTGTTTTCATGAAGTTTTGATACTCATTTTTATGGCCGTCCAATAGTTTACTCTAGTTTTTAAGAGGTTTTGACATTTATAGCTAAAATATCTTGCTGAGCGTCTGTGTTAATATACCCTCTGTTGTCTGTTACACTGCATGAACAAATAACAAAAGTCTTCCTAAAGAATAACTATTCAATTAAATTCTGAATTTGGTTTCCCTCATCAGGGAATATTAGACAGTCTTAACAATATATATATATAAATATTTTCTGAAGAAAGTGCTTTCAAGTGTAACACTAGCTTTCTACAATCCATTGCAATTCCACTTTTCCCACAGCAGTCTCACTCTAATGCAGACCAAATCTCTTCTACCCACTTCATGGAGTGGCCTGAGATTTCAGGGCATGTATTTAGGATGGGTAGCTAGGAATGCCTTTTCTTAAAATGATTTTAAAAGAACATCCCTGGAAGAATAGATCTGCATGACATAGCTTGTTGCACTTTTTTTGGGGGGGGGGGGGGGGGGGGGGG
>CM021765.1:174491162-174551773 GCA_011076525.1 Nettapus auritus
CCCCCCCCCCCCCCCCCCGCCTTTTTTTTTTCTGTTTAGTTTATTTTCTTGTTGTTTTGTTTTCCCTGAAGCGCTCAATTAAGCATACAACAGCACAGACAGGATTTTTGTTTTTTGAAAGAAGGAATATTAATGGAAACTTGTCTGCAAAAGCCAACAGTGATCAACTGGTCATAGCTAATACCCCTGGTTCTGAATTATTCACCTAATTTCTCCCTGATTTTTTTCCCATCTCCAATGAACTTTCCTAATCAGAACCCACCTTCTTTCCTACTTTCTTTTCATTGTCAAATAAGTTTAAAAAAATACAGTGTTAGAAATTTACTGTACGTCATTCTTTTAATTGCTTATACATCTGAGATTTTTCCTTCTCTCTTGTCTTAAGATAATAAGAGACCTAAAACATGAATTACCCTTAACCGATACAGCTGCTAATTCCCATTACTGGCAATAGAGCTGAGGCAATAAAATGGCAGCTGTGTCCCTGCAGTCTACCTGCACGTGAAACTGAGCTTGCCTTAGTAAAAGTGACTCACTGCTTTTAATTGGTCTGAAGATATGCCAAGAGAAAAACTGACTGCCACATGATAGTTCAAAGAGTTTGGATATATACTGCTGCAGGATGGTGTTCAAAGAGCAGTCAGAAATGCCATCTGTGGTGGTTTTACCCTGCTACGCAGCTGAACTCCACCACAACCGCTCTCTCACACCACCTCCTCAAAGGAAAAAGGGGAGAAAATGCTATGGAAAGAGCTCAAAGGTTGAGATAAGGAAAAGGAGGTCACTCAACAATTATCACGATGGGCAAAACAGACTCAGAGTAGGGAGATTAATATAATTTATTGCCTATTACTAACAAGCTAGAGCACTGAGAAATGAAGAAAACAAATTAAAAACACCTTCCCCCCATCCACCCTCTTCTATGTCCTCCCCTTGAGTGGTACAGGGGAATGGGGAATGAGGGCTGAGGTCAGTCCCTGACGCTTTGTCTCCGTCACTCCTTCATGGTCACTATCTGCCCCTGGGCTGCCCACAGGCAGCAGCTCTTCAAGCAGTGCTCCCACGTGGCTCCGTACCACAGGGTCCATCCCCAAGGAGCAAACTGCTCCAGCACGGGTCCCCCATGGGTGGCAGCTCCTCCCAAACACCCTGCTCCTGCGTGGGCTCCTCTCCAACAGGCTGCAGCTCTGGCCTGGGGCCTGCTCCTGAGGGGGCTCTCCATGGGCTGCAGCTTCCTCCAGACCACATCCACCTGCTCCACGGGGGGCTCCTCCACGGTCTGCAGCGTGGAGATCTGCTCCACGTGGGACCCATGGGCTGCAGGGCCAAGAGGCAGATTTGTGGACTGCAGGGATGAGTATACTCAAAAGGGCCAGTGGGTAGTGACAGGAAAAGAAGGAAAAGGCTGTCCTAAAGATGTGAAAAGCTCCTTTTACCCTGCAGTGTTCTGGGAAACCTGGGCAGAGCTCCATATCCCAACCTAGCAACAAAGTCTCTGCCACTCCCTTCGGATTTCTTTTTTGCTTGAAATCTTAGCTAAGAGGAAAAAAAAGAGTCACATCCCCAAACCAGGATATGATGAGCCATAGGAATGGAAAAGCTGACTAAAGCACTGCCCAAGTCCCACAGAGAGGGGAAGATCAAGGAAGTAGTAGGAAAAAAAAAAAAAAAAAAAAAAAAAAAAAAATTACTTTTTTTAAGGAATTATTACTAGGAAATTAGCTGTATATTTCTTAGCTCAGACAGCTAATTCTAGTGATGACATTTTAAACAAAAGCTAACCTTGCTGTAATTTTTCTTTGATTTACAATGTTGAAATAATTATGCAATATATATATATATTTCTTTTTAAATGGGTGAGAATCAACCACTTAAAAATAATCACATATAAAGGCTACATAAAGCTCAGCATGAAGGATGGCTTTATCCAGCAGTAAGGACTGTCAGCATAGCAAAGATGCTATGACATGAAAATACCTTCACAGCTTCACAGCAGAGTAAGTACTTGTTTCTTTGTCCAGTTTATTGCATGTTTTGCTCTGTCAGAAGAATTGTGGTCAGGCAGCAGGCATGAAAGCTACATAATTTCCTCCTACAGGCTTCTGCACTTATATGGAAATATCTGGAGAGAGGGATGATTTAATGACTGAGTGTGTTCAACCACAGGAGGTTTCTTGAGGATGGGTAGGAAAGTGAGAGGGAAGAGAGAGTCGACCATGCCTGCAGTGGAGAGTGGGGAGCCAACTCCCAGCCAGGCTACAAGATGTGGCAGAAAGAAAGGGACTTTACTCATGGAGTTCTTCCAGGGGGGATTTCATAGGATCTGTGTTTAAACCTGGGAGCTGCAGGCTGGAAAGAATGACCAGAAGAAAACACACTCCCTTCTAACCTAAGGGTCTACTCTGAAGGCGGCAGATCCATTTTCAGTCTCATTATTTCCAGCTGTCTTTCAAGCAGGTCACAGTTTTCTCTCTTAAGAGGAATTTGGCATTAGTTTAATATCATGCACTGTAACACCCAGCATTAGGAATAGGAAGTCTTGGTGGTCATTGGTACTCACTTTTAGGAAACCAAAACTGCCTGATATGAAATTCTGCTCTAGGTTCAGATTATTATTGAGAAGAAAATGGAAAATGAAAAGAACCTGCAAAATTAATAAATTTTATTCAAAGGAAATAGATTGTTTCAAAGTTAGTAAAAGCATTTTGGGGCTTGTGATTTCATACATTAACACTGAATAGTCCTACTTCAGCAGGAATTTCCAGGTGGTGAAATAAGAACAAAGAAGCAGGACAGTGACAGAGCAGTTATCCTTGTTTCAGGGTGATCAGAAACAAACTAGTTCAGCTTGAGAAAGCAGAGAGGGCTGTGAATTAAAGGTGCACTTTTCAACGTCAAATTATTGTCCACCCCCTCACATACACACTGAGAGAAGTCGTGAGAAATTAAAATGCATGAAGACTTGGGAAAAAAGCTTCCTTTATTCTTAAAATCATGTAATTTGGGGGGTTGAGTCTGGATTATTAAGCTTATATTGCTAACAATGGCACCACTGTCATTTTGCTTTAATATGCACATTTCTCCAGAGGACTTGCAAGGTTTTGTTTGGACAGTTTAGGGTTTTGTGAGCCAGGGAGACAGGAGGGAGCACAAGGAGATGATAACCTTTAGAAGTGTTCATATATTGTTCCATTGTGTCCTAAGAGTTTTTAGGGACTAAGGCTTTCTTTATCTATTAAGTAACACCCTCTGATTGTGGCACAAATAAAAAAGCTCCTAGCTCTGCATAACACTGCACTGAGCAACTATCAGGATTAAAGGACTTTTTAAAACTAGAAACAGTTACAGAAAGATGTCAAAAATTGCTTGGCGTGCTGAAGTAGAAGAAAAGGAGCCTAATACATTAAAAATTAAACATAGTCTAACTGCCCACAAAAACCCAGCAAGTTTACATGCATTAATTGTTGCCACAACGTTGAAGTGTCTGTGAGTGCAATTGCATTACCTAATTAAGCCCCAAATTGTCAAATTTACTCATGCAGTGCAGACATATCATGTTTTAAAATTATCCCAATCAGTTAGATGATACTCCCTTTCTGTGCATGAAGCCATCCAGCATTTAAAAGAAAAAAAAAAATCTTTCCAGCTTCTTTTTAGATCCCAGGTGGCTTGGATTTTTAAGCTTAAGCCTCCCTAAAACACAGAGGACTAAATATTTAAAGCATTTTGCAGATTTCATATATCAGAAAAGGAGGGGTTAGAAGCACAGATCTCACAACTTTATCAAGAGCAAAGGCCCAGGTTCTTTAACCACCACTCCCACTGCAATCTTAGAATACCACATTATGGTCCTCCTGGATTAAAAATTTAAAATACATTTCACTAATCAAAACTAATATATAAATATGGAAGACTAAAGAGTACACTCCATGTACTAAGTGCAACCCAAATATGTTATCAAAAATTCTGGTATTACTGTTAATTACAGTAACCTTTTTTAACCTTATGCTCACAAAATCTACTGATTTTCTGAAAAGCAGTATGTACTACCTTTCACTTAGAAAAGAAAGGCGCGCTGGCACACCAGCTTTCAAAGTGTTTCCATGCCAAGCACGGGATCATGAAATCTACTGGTTAGACAGCATTTTCACACTTCTTACAGAGATTTTCTAGGCACTAATAATACCAGTTTATTTTTTAATGGGGTTGTTCTAAAGGAAAATAATTAACATATGGTTGACTTCCCATATATTAGAGAAAACAGTAATAGTGACTAAATCGGTCTTTCTGTGGTATGGCATAATTTCAGCTGTCTTGGTCATGATGAGTTGTGCAGCTGACTCATCCGCAGACATGCATCACGTAATGAGAATGAACACAAATCGTTTGCAATGTCAAGGATTAAATTCCACATAAGACAAATGACACAGGACCATATTACAAGGGACTACCTAGAAAGCAGAAGCCAGCCAGCCATAACCTCTCTGAGTCACAGGAACCCCCTGACAGGTGGTTAATTGATAATACCGATAATAATGAGGCAACATCTACTCTGTCAGCTGGATTACTAGGCTGCAAGTAGGGGCATGTTATCTTGGCTTTTCACTGTCTCTGAGTTCAAGGTATCATTCTGAGCATGTGGCTTAAAAGCCTCAGATCCATGCAAAGTTAAATTCTTACAAGAAACTTGTATCTGCTATAAAAAGAGCTCAAAATAATCTCAAGTTGTAGCAATGGCACAGAGGACGTCTTGAGATGCTGCATCCTACCAAACTGTGGTCAGCAACACAGCACCAGTAAATGTCAAAGAGAAATCAGTACACTGAATCCACCTGAGATCATGTGAGGACTTGTTATGTGACGGTTAGGGACATTAGCTGAAATAAACTAAATATGGAAATGATTAAGGGCATCATGTCTAGCTGGTAGGTTCTTATCACAGCACATGCTTGGCAGACTGGGGGTTCTACTTTGTCACAAAAGCAGGATGTGGAGAAACCTGATCAGATAACACACACACACACACACACACACACAAAACAAACAAAAAAAAAGTGCACCTGTAAAGTGCACCTGTAAAACGTGCTTCTACTTGGGATAATATTTATTAAGACAGCCATTCAAGCAGTCTTAATCTCAGTACAAGAACTAAAATAAACAGAACAATCTCAGCTATCACGATACCACCAATTAATCACCAGGTTTCCTGAAACTGAAGAAAAACAGAAAGGCATCTAAGGCTATCTAGTTTGGGTCCCCCTGTATTCAGTGGAGCAAAACAAGGAGCCTAAGACAACTGGACTCCTGACTAAGGTGGCCAGCTAAGGACCTAGGGTTGAATGGAGTAAATCCAAGCTGTTGCTGGATTTCATTTCTGTACAGCGTGGGGGGAGAGAGGCAATGCAAAACATAGCTAGGCTGAATCACTCCCTGAAGCTGTTCTCTCAGCTGCATGGGGAGAATAGGCACCTAACTAACATCTGTAGGATCAGATCTGGATTCCTCCCACCTCTATCTTGGCACAGCAGACTCTCTATACAAATTTAGCATGCCAAAGGATTAATCTACCCATCATTTAACTCAGATGTCCTTAAAATTATTGCAGGGGTTCAGAAAATATGAGAGTGGCATGGTAGACAAACTCCTGCTTCCATCAATCATCTTTTCATTAACATCATTCATCCTGTCCTCTTTATTCTGAGTAAAATCCGCATTCTCTCTTTACTATGCAAATACCTCTTACATAATAAATACTGCAACACAATAAATCCTTCAGTGTCCCTTTTTCCTTGTATAGAACCTGTCTCTGCACTGCTTTCTGCTGAAAATATTTTTCAGACCTCAGCACATGCATTAACCATAGTACTTCCTTCCTGTGCAAGCTCATGCAAGGATGGTCTTCTTCATTTTCTCCTCGGTGAGGAAAGGTATTGACATTCAAGATCTTCACCTCTACCCACTGGGCTGTGAATCTCTGCATGCATGAAAGCTCCTTCTCTCATCCAACCAAGGTTTATCCTAGGCAGGAGAAGTCTTAGACTTTACTCCAAAATGAATGACATGTGAATGGTGTTTTGTTGTTGCTGTTGTTCTGTTTTGTTTTAAATTTCTTTACTGTCTTGTTCCCCAGAGGATTTTTACATATCATTTAGGGAAAAAGAACTGAGGAAATTGAAAGCTCACCCTACTAGTGGCCTCTGACCACAGAAACTATGAATAAGAAGAAAATAACTTTGGACTGTTTTCTGCTAGAAGTTCTGCCTCAGTCTTCCCTTCTCCTCCTGGAAAATGGGTGATGTTCAGAAATAAAATTTGAGCTTAGACCCATCTCTTATTTTAATTCATCAATTCTCAAACAGTTTGTCTGTACACAGAAGAAAAAACTAGAAAACTGTGTGCATGTGAAGACAACCATCTGTAAGCAAAAGGACATTATCCAAGAAGAAGCAATGGGAGGATCTGTTCCTGTAATAATTACTGTCTGCTGTTAACAGTGTAACTTTGAGTTGTCAAAACTTGGGACCTAAAATAACCCCCTCCATGTTTTCTTCAAGGATTTCCTGTGTCCAACTACTCCTCTTTTCAATTGCCTTCACAAATTCTGAATCCTCAACAGCCTTGTTACTAACTTTCAGAGCAAATACTCCATGCCAAAAAGACAGATTTTTATATGCAGCCTCTTGAAACAATCTCCAAGACTGATTTTTATCCTGCATTATTACCTCCTCCAGCACAAGAACTTTGTTTCTCCTGGGAAGGATTTGACTTCCTCACTTATCAACACCTTCCTCTGTATGGCAATGTGTTTCCTCTCACCCTCCTTCAGTCACACAGTGCAAAAATCCTAGAAAAGGTGAAGAGCTGTATGTGTTAATGAAAGGCTGATTAGGAATTGACTGCTAATGTCATAGACACTGCATCCCGTACTGCCATGGGATTTTCCACCAACTATCAAGCCAGAACACATGTGCACAGGTAGCAAATATACCATGGAGAGGCACTTGTGCACCTTGCTATTAGCCTGAAACAGATTTTCCAGCATCTGAGCAGTGACCTGTTAATAGCTTACATAATGAAAAACAGCACTGAAATGAGTCAGTGTGCTTGGCAAATTCAGATCATTAACCATGAGAAAGCGCTTCAAGTGGATCAAGGGAGAAACACATACCCCAGAGAACATTAAATAGAGAAGTCTTATTAGTGACAAAATAAACAGGTGCAACATTCCTCTAGAAACAACAGGATGGGCTCCTTCATTTCCCATAGAGAATTCCTCTCTGAAAGACTGGATCTCTCCTTGCACAACAGAAGAAGTGATGAACTCTTGCATCTCTTCCCAGATATCTACTTGCTGAGAGGGAACTCCATCAGAAATAAGGAGGAAGGGAAAGCCCATGGCTCCTACAGCTGCAGATTCAGATACACACACCAGGGCTGCAACTGTTCCTCTTGAGCTGTTTCTTCTCTAGCAGTGACAACCCTCAGTCAACACATGCACATGGTGGTTATAGATGGCCATTTGAATGGTGGTCTTGTACCAGCTTTAAATATTCAAAGAGGTACCTACACCACCAGCAAGTCCAGTCCAAAGATTTTGACCATTTTAACAAGACATTTCAAACAATTTTTAATGGATTTTTTAGAAGAATGAAGAAAGGCAAGACAAAAATGCAGATTTTCACTGACCCAAGCAAGTATTTACTATGTTATCCATGAAAATACACTGTAGTTTTCATGTTAACCCAAAGAATGTTTTTTTGTTGTTGTTGTTGTTGTTTTTTAAAGCATGGCTTAATTTTTGGGGAAAGTTAATTGTTTGCATTCTTCTATAAATGATCACAGCACAAGAACAGCATACTTTGTTGTATGTGAAACAGCTTAAATCCTAACGGTTACAAAGACAGAGTCTCTAGGATATATTAGGCTGCATGAAGAACTCATGTTTTACACTTTCAGCAATCCCCTTCTCTTTGGGATTCTCAGCCCCTAGGCTTTATCCTAGAGATATGACGTATACTTAGCAGTTCTCCATATTTCATTTTTATGAAATTGGAGAGCCTCTTTTGATGTAAAATATGTAATTTCTTCTCATAAAAGACTGATACAAGGGCCATTTGACAGGACAGGATGTTGCACTAATGCTTTAGATGCCTATCTCTGCAAGCAAGTCTGATGTTATACACAATGCTCACTTGGCTTTGTTTCCTTATCTATATTATGTGCATGAACAGCTGGAAATGGACGTATAGAGGTTCTAACCTTCCACGGCACATCTAAAAAATTACACAACCAAAATCTATGCAGCTGTGAATGCCAGAAAGCCATCTGTATACAAGTTAATTGCTTTTGGTTTGAATAGTTTCCATTTTTATCCTGCCATCTACATTTGCACCTATTCAGTAGTTCATTTTGGGCACAGCAGGGAACACATGCCACATTGCAATCCAGTTCTTCCATGTTCCAGGCTGGCTCATCGCATGCCTTCCCTCAAACCATTTCCTCCCTTCAGCATTTTTCTCAATTTGTCTCAGAAACCAACAGAGCAAACCTAAGGACCGTTATTTTCACCAGCGCTTCTGTGGAGTGAGTTACCAGGCTGAGTGGATGACAGGCGCAAGCATAGGTTTATTTTCTGGTTTCCCAACCCATTTACTTTCCTGTGACAAACTAGAGGTATCTAGGAGCAGCAAATACACCACAGTTCATCCACGAGCAGGAGGAACAGCAATATCAGACCATGCAACACCTTGAACTGATTGCTTCGAAAATGAACCAGCTGTTCCTTTTGTTCCTTAAATCTGTAGATACACATACGTATGTGTGTATAGCAAATTAACAATGCAAATCATACTCAGAAAAAATCTCTGACATCTACTTAAAATCTTGCTACTAATTACAGATGTGATTCAGACCAGTGATGTATTTCTAATTGGCACAAATAATCGGTCCTTTTTTCCTTGGAGGAAATTAGCGTGGCCTAACTAGTGAAAATAAAACTAAACTTCACTCTAAAGACTGCTGCTTCATACCCTCTAGGCAGTTTTTGCTAGCTCTGGCAGATCTTTATTAATGACCCTATAAAAGTATCAACATTATCTAAATAAATCCACAATTTTCTTCAAATACCATCATCTTAGATCTCAGAATGCAGTTTCTGTCAGAGACTGTATGCAGGCAGGCTTAAGCTTGTAATATTTACAGAAAACAACAACAACAACAAAAATCATTCTGAGTTATGCATATAGAAATGCCATTAAAGAAACGTGCAGCTTTTCTATGTTTACAGGAAGTGTCACTGGAAAAAAACAGAGCCGGGGCATCAAAATCTGCCCCTTTATAAACATATAGAATAAGTCTTCTAAACGTTGCTTGCTAGATGTGGGAATGACAACAACAAAAAACATTACAGTGAGTCACACTACTCTTCTAGGAATAATTAAACTAGAACACTATTTACAGTGACCTTTCTAGTTTACTTTACAGTTTCTGATCAAAAGTACAGTGTCACCCTGTGGACATGCATAATCAACTTTATTTTCCATTCTAACTGAGAAATGGAGCTGTTAATGTCAAGAAACATTAAAAGAAGCTGCTCTACTGAAGTTGCTCCATCTAGCTAGCATCCCAGTGCTAACTGGTGACAAAAAGCCACTCTGCACTATATGCCCAAAGGAGTACACGGACTCCAAGGCAGGGGAAACCCAAATCACCACCTGCCCCACTCCCCTCAAACCCATTAAGTGTTCTATTGGCCCATCAAAGGGGTGTATTTGTGCACACAGGGAGCCCAGAGGCACTGTCAGGGAGCTAACAGCCATAGGAAACAGGGATCAGAGGGATAAGGGGACAAAAGTGGCTGATTGTTTATAAACAGGTGGCTGGTCAGAGGCCGCAGCCAGGCTCTTTTCAGGGGTGCCCAGCACCAGGCCAGGGGCAGTGGGCACCAAAGAGCAGGCAAGAGGCTCCCTCTGAGCACCAGGCAGCACTTCTGTGCTGGGTGGGTGGCTGAGCACTGGCCCAGGCTGCCCAGAGAGGCTGTGGGGTCTCCTCGGAGAGCGGCACAAGGCGCCTGGACAGGGTCCTGGGCACCCTGCGCTGGGGGGCCCTGCTGGAGCAGGGCTTGGGATCGGGGGGCTCCAGAGCTCCCTGCCAGCCTCAGCCATGCTGTGGTTCCATGATCAATATGGTTGTCTGGCCATGCCCTGCCCTGAACAGCACAATCTGTCCTGCTTCCTTCAGGAACCTGGGCAATTAGGCAAGTGGGCCCACATGAACCTAGTGAGGTTCAACAAGGCTAAATGCAAGGTGCTGCCCCTGGGTCAGGGCAATCCCAGACACGAGCACAGACTTGGAGAAGAGCTCACTGAGAGCAGCCCTGCAGAGAGGGACTTGGGGTTCTGGTGGACAAAAACCTCAACAGGAGCCAGTAGTGTGTGCCTGCAGCCCAGCAGGCCAACTGCGTCCTGGGCTGCACCAGCAGAGGGGAGGGAGGGGATTGTGCCCCTCTGCTCTGCCCTCCTGAGGTCCCACCTGGAGTGCTGCGTCCAGGGCTGGGCCCAGCACAAGGAGGGCGTGGGGCTGGGAGAGCGGGGCCAGAGGAGGGCCACGAGGGTGTCAGGGGGCTGGAGCACCCCTCCTGGGAAAGAAAGGCTCAGAGAGCTGGGGATGCACAGCCTGGAGAAGAGAAGGCTCCCGGAAGACCAGATGGCAGCTTATCAGTACTTAAAGGGGGCTTGTAAAGAAGATGGAGAGCAACTTCTTGCTCGAACAGACAATGACAGGTCAAGGCAGAATGGTTTTAAACTATGAGAGGGGAGCAAGATAAGCTCATTGCTGCTTATGTTTGCCGAGTATGTCTGTACATGTTGATCTGTGTGGCTGACCACGTATATAATATGTGTATACATGTTGCATATTTATGTCTTTGTGCTTACTCGCACACTGCTGCAGGAATACAGCCCGGCATCACTGCTGGTCAGACCTGCGGTCATGGTGCTGTGGCAGCCTCTTCTCGGCTGGGCTGCTGGATTCAGCCTCACCATAACATCTGCAAGTTCTCAAGGGAAATGTTATCCATCATGGACAAACTAGTATTTAGTTGGTAACAAAGTGGTGTGATTAGTACTAGCAACTCACAGCCAGCTGCCATGGTCATGATCCTCTTTCAGTATCTGTGGCATAGACAAAAAGCCCAGACTGCAGGATTGGCACAGACATCTCCAAAGGATCTTTTGTTTACAACAGTTGATTTTTTTTTTTTTTTCCTGTTCAAAAAAGGGTGCTAATTGTATAGCATCTGCTCTTGTGATCTTGTGTTATTTACTTTGTCTACACACATACACAGTGCATTCTTCTATCAGCACCAAAAAAGGAAAGTAAAGGAAAAGTTTCTGGTCATACCAGTGCACCGTATCACCAGTTTGTACTTTTGTTATTTTGCTCAGGTAAAACTATGCTTCATGATACACAGATATATAAGGGAATATGCTCTTCTATGTAAGAATACTGTAACCCCTGGAAAAGAGACCGCATATTTGGGACATCTCTCTCTGTCATCTTTACTATCTTAATCACTGTATTAAAGTCACATCCATTCTTGTTTTCTCTTCTGGCCCAGTGAATTTTGACTTCTGCTCAACCTAACAGTTTCAGGAGAAGTGGTGTGGCAGCCCTGTACAGCCAAGCTCGTACTTGAGGTTTGGCTCTTCTCCTTAGAGAGGCAGGGATTATCTCGGGACCTGTCCAGACAAGGGCAAGTTGGGTTCATTTCCCACATTATGGGTGAGTGCGCAAGTCCCTAGGCTGGAAGAAACTCACCATTTCCTTGCCCTGAGCCACACTACTAATCTCTTACAGACCTACCTCTGGGGAAAAAAAAAAAAATGAACAAACAAAAACAACACAACAACAAACAGCAATATCACTATCAGAAGAGGATAAGAGATTTCAAGGCATGAAGACAGTGTCCAGCAAGTTCCCCCTAGCAGCCCTGAGGACAATATCTAAGGTTCAGATTCAAAATCTTACTTCTTGTTGCTTGGCATACATACACAAATACTGCAAACTGGGCATTACTGTGAAATCTGTCCAGAGGCACCTCAAGCTTAGAGAGATGAAGTGCTCCAAGGGCTGTTCAAAACAGAGGTTGGAGCTGGCCCCAAGGGTAATATCCTGCCTCCTGTCTGCAGTAACTGGGAGCCACAGGTCACTGTTTGTGGACAACTCAAAGCCAAATAATCTGATCTACCTCACAACAGCTTTACACGTCCCCTACTTCAACAGAGCTAGCTTTGATTTGTACTCAAACAAGACCAGCATCAGATCCCTGGTTTACAGCAGCAAAACATCCCACAGCACCAAGACAACATTAAAATCCCATGCCACATGCACGTGAGCCAAGCAAAGTCCTTCCTCTATGTAAGCAATAACTGACCAAAGAGGATTGCAGCTGTTCGTTTTATGCTTGGCATTTCCATTGTAACAAAGAAATTTATTATTTATTTATTTATTTATTAGGAACACGGACAGTACGCGATATATGTCACCCTTTAACAGGAACAGAGATATTTCCACACCATGAAAAGCAACGGCATTGGCTGAATAAGGAGAGTCTTACAAAGACATCATGAATTAGCAGAAAACTAGTTTGGAAAGATAAGATATTAAACAATTTCTGTGGGGAATAAGAACACTGGAGATTATTTACTTTGCTTTAATTACTTTGGCACATTGCTAGATTAGTTTTTGTACGCTACTAGATTTTTATACCATCATTTTACAAATGCAAAGAAGCAAGTTCATGTTCTGAATATTTAAAGTTCGCCGTATCTATATTATCTTGTCCTTTGCTGGATTTTCTGCCACTCAATTCACAAATAAATAAGAGGCTTATACCTTCACTTTTGAAATTATTATTATTACAGTAATGCAAGCAGCAACCTTAATTTCTATGTATGTCTTTCTGGCTTGCCTAGCATCTATCTGCACGTGTTTTGACAAGAATCCACTGTTAACATATGCAATACCAGAATGCTTGATAATCATGAAGTGTCACTCATGCTTTCCATCTAGATCACATTAGGTCATCCTCTGTTCTCCTGGAACACTTTACTTTGATGGAAAATTGATAATAAGGCAATTTCCAGAGGGTTATAACTTATAAAAACATAGTGTAACATTTGAAAGAAGTTTCCCTGAAGGCTTTATGAAGTGTTTAATAGGCTCTATGGACCATACTACTGCACAACACTAATAAAATGACAGTTTTAGGCTTTTGATTAAATAGAGCACAAAGAAACCTGTGATAAAAAACAACACTTGTCTCACTGTTTTGATACTATTGTGAGATTTATGAGCCCCTACGTGCAGGATTTAACTGGCCAACATAAAGATCCTGTCTTATCCTTGACTCTTTCCTAAATCCAAACTATTTCAAGATTGTAATTTGCAAGAAATCTGAAATGTTCCTGTCTTGAAGAGCTGATTGCACCTTGTTATGGTTTAACCTGGCCGGCAGCTAAACACCACACAGCCATTTGCTCACCCTCCCCCCTCTCTCTCTGGGATGGGGAAGAGAAACGGAAAAGTGAAGTGAGAGTTGAGATAAAGACAGCTTATTAAGATAGGAAACAACAACAGCAACAACAACAACAATAATAATAATAATAGTGTGTATGAAACAAGTGATGCACAATGCAATTGCTCACCACCTGCTGACCGATGCCCAGTCTATCCCCAAGCAGCCAGCCCCCTCACCCCGGCTAGCCACCCCTATATATTGTTTAGCATGAAGTCAGATGGTATGGAATACTCCTTTGGCTAGTTTGGGTCAGCTGTCCTGGGTGTGTCCCCTACCAGTTCTTGCTGCACTCCCAGCCTGCCCGCTGGCAGGACAGAGCAAGGAGCTGAAAAGTCCTTGGCTTGGTACAAGCACTGCTCTGCAACAATTAAAACATCGGCATGTTATCAGCACTCTTCTCATCCTAATCCAAAACACAGCACTCTACCAGCTACTAGGAGGAAAATTAACCCTGTCCTAACTGAAATGAGGACACACCTGAAAAAAATGGAGACGATACTATTTCAATAATTTAAACAACAGTCTATCCATGAAACAAAACTCTATTAATAACATGATTATGATCCAAAAATTTCCCAAACTAATTTGCCACATTTTAAGATTAGCAGATTTTGCTATAAGTACTGTTAAAGAGCTTTGGAGTTGTTTGCAGCACTAACAGAGCAGGAAGTTTACTTTTCATTCTGTGAGTGTGCAGTGTCTAAACAGTAAGTCCCCTTGTTATAGCTCCTCCATAAAGAGAAATCCAAAAAATTTAACTATCATAATAATTTTCATTACAAATACTGACCAAAGAGTAAACACCTATACACTCATAAACCATTTAAATTGTAGTGTACCCTGCAGAAGCTTGAAGGATTACTCCACACAACATGATGACAGAGTTAATTTATAGCCAACTGGGAGAAATTAAAAGGTTCAGGTTAATTATTGCTTTACAGCTGGGCTTGAGGCATGAAAAATAGAGCAACTGAGAAGAGTTCAGAGATAAGCAACTGCAGCTTCAGTTTGTCTCCTCCCTGCTACACTCAGGCAGGGCATCACGACAGGGCTCTTCAGTAAGCAAAGAGGCCACTTCAAAAGTCCCTCTCCTCCAATAGCTCGACTCTTTGCTCTGCTCTTCACTATGCATCCCATGGCCAACACAGCCCCATGACACACGGCATGCCTTTCTTTATGGCTGTGTCGCTGCCTTTTTTTCTCTGCTAGGTGTTTTCACCTTCTCCTTTCAAAGGCTGCCAGATTTTCAATGTGCCTGTCCTTCACAGTACAAAGTGAAGAGTGGATCCCACTCACCAAGTGAGCTGCAGAGAGCCTGTTCTGTGACTCTCGCCAAAGGAAGGGAAAATGTAGATGAGCTCTTAGTAGAAGAAGGCAGCATTATAAAAGTAGTAGTTTGATACTGAGGAAGATGGTTCATTGCCAAGGAAAAGGAGAACAGCAAAGGCAAATAAAGGCTCTGGGAGATGGGTATTTATGGAGCTGTTCTCTTTCAAATGTGTGTTTTTTGCAGCATGCAGTGATAGAAACATGAAAGGAAACTACATTATAGTTTATACTAAATTTACTGGCTATAGCAAGCAAAGAGGGAAAGTGAGCAGAGAAAGATGGTCACACATTTTGTAGATATATTCCTATATATTTTGAATAACATGAATCTGAAAATAAAAGTTATCCTTAAAAACTAGTTTCAAATTACTTTAAAAATAACATTTGCTGTAAAAACACAGATTGTTTGGCATGATATGTAGGAAACAGGTATCTAACCGGAATTGTATTTAAACCTTGGTGTCAAAGGTAAAAGGATCCTAAATCTTCCCATTAAAGGGATTCACATTTGGATACCATGACAGGGTATGCTCTCAGAACCACAGAGAGAAAGAACCCAAGAGAGGATTGGAAGTACTTTTTTTACGGGAACTAGAGTACAGAGTATCCAGTACGCTCAAAATTCCTTCAAAATAGGGGAAAAAAAAACTGTAAATGAGAAGTCTTCCTAATAAATAAATAAATAAATAAATAAAACAGAATGAAATAAAATAAAAGATACTGATATACTAGATACTGAGATACTTCCTTGCTAAGAAAGTGTACAACTTGGTTACTAGTCAGGCATCTCTGAAATGACTGTGATCTATGATGGAGACCAAACCTGGGCTGAGGCACTAGTACCTGGTCCCACGACTGTGTGTCTAGAGGGTATCCCAGAGTATGGATACAATCTACCAGTTAATCTTTCTTAGGAAGTGCATGTATTCTGGACCTTACTTAGGGGCTCAGAGGAAACACAGACAAGGCAAAGACCAGGGAAAAAAAAAAAAAAAAGGGGGGGGGGGGAGGGAAATATCCTTTGCCAAGAGCTCACAAAGAGCAGGCAGAAAAGATCTCTGGAGTTTCCCTGCTAAGATCAGGGAAATGTGACTGTGTGTATTAATTCCTGGCTTTTTCCATATTTGAGTAATGAGCTCTGTGCCAAAACTAAGGGCTTGCAGCAGGTTCAAGCACAGCATCAATTACTTTCTTCTATAACGTGCCATTAGCAGGACCTTCCACAAAGCACTCTATGGATTCTAGGTGCCTACAACTCCATCACTTAGAAGACAAAGGCATTTGCATTTAAGGTAAAATTTCAAATTCTTACTATTTTTTTAATTTAAATTTGCAAACCTGGATGTCAAAGGGACATAGTTTGGTAAGCAGGATTTCCACATTCCTTGGACATGCACCGCAACCAGCATTTCTTTGACCTGTTCTGGTAGAGCTTCATGATTCTCTGGTTGAACTGGCTCCAGTTCACCACCAGGTTTGGTAGAGGAGACAGAACTCAGTCTTTTTGTTGACAACAAATGTTCCACAGTTGCACAAGTGTTTCCAAGAAGCACACAGCAATTTCTCATCACTAATCCCAACAGTAGCACTGACACTGATTAGCTCTCAGAGGAATCTAGTTAAAGATCATGTCCTCCAAGCTGAACAGAAGAAATAATCAACAGACAATGCTGTACTCTTTTTTTTTTTTTTTTTTTTTTGAGATAAAACTTCAAGGACAGGGCTCTCTCGTTTCCCCGTTTTCCTCTCTCATGTCTTGCTGTTGTAGATACATAGACAGATGGATATAGCACATTGCTGTGGATTTGTATTTAACGTTATTTTCATGTTTATTTACAAAAACAAGATTAAAAAAAAATCTGCAGCATTGAAGTTCTATGTATAGAAATCTAGAGATAAACTTCAAAAACACAGAATAACATATGTGTACTAGAAAAAAACAAACATGCAGAGCAACAATCTACAATTCACAAGCATACCATTTCACAAAGGGCTATACGACAAATTAATTTATATTTGGGTATTTCTTTTGCATTTTTTAAATAAAATTTATTTTAAAAATAGCACTATATTATACTTTTTTTTTTTTTTTCAATGAATTTCTGGAGAAAATGACATACGAGACTGAGAAATTCTTTTTTTTTTTTTTTTTTTTTTTTTTTTTCCCTCATCTTTAAAAAGAGCGTGTTAAGGAAGGATTTTACTGCTGCCTATGCCTACCTAACAGGAGGGCATAGAGAAGACAAAGAAAAACTCTTCCCAAAGATGTACAGTGATAACACAAAAGGCAACAAACACATTTTGCAGTAACGGGCACTGTGATTAAATATAAGGAAAAAAAAAAGCAAATCACCATGAGAATGGTCAGACAGTAGAATACTGTAGGATCGTGAAAGTTGTAGGATCACCATCCTTGGAGATGCTCAAACTCCAGCTGCACAATGCCCTGAGCAACTTTATCTAGTTGGTCCTGCTTTGAGCAGGGGCAAGACCAGATGGCTTCCAGACATCCACTGCAGCCTAAATTGTTCTGGTTCTATGATTCTTTGCATAGAACTAAAAAAATAATATACTTGTAGGGAAAATAAATAAATAAATAAAAAATGTTCAAAACCTGAAATAATAATAATGTAAAAATACAGCAATGTAGTGCTGCTAATATCCTTCTGCATCTAATATAATAGAAATGCACCTCTATTGCATAAATCATATGTGACAGAACATTAGGTCTTTAAATAACACAGTGAACACCAGCGATCATGCAGAAAAGCCATCCTTCAGGCTGTTATTAATAGGAATCGAAGCTGCAGTATGCATCCTCCCACTAATTCTATTTGATTAGACGTTATAGGTATACACTGGCCCTCTGAGCGATGAAAAGGGAAAGGTCCCACTTTGCACAACTTTTCCTAGCACTGGTGAGTGAAGCAGTTCAAAGTGAAAAATGGCACAGTTTCACAACTTGAGACTCCCAACCAAATGCCAACACTCAAGACTGAGGTGGAGCCTCTGGAACTACAAGCACAAAGTGTTACGGTACGAGTGTAGGGGCCAGGACTTTATACACATACAGCAGGACACAGAAAAGGATTACGGTGATTTGTGATTAAGGTCCAGTGGAGGACAAGTAATATGTATTGACCCATAGTTTACAATTTCACGTCTGCTTTATCAAGCTTTGATAAAACATACTCCACATACAGGAACTTGGCAACACACAAAGGACATGAAAGTCCTTGAGTCTGGCTGTGGTCCCATATTGCCACCATGGAGGTCCATGCTCAAGGCCCCATTCCCCTCTTTTGAAGGTAACATCAGAGAAGTAACTCCAGCTGGTTTAAATGTCAGCTTTAACTATTTTACTGCTGTTCATAATAGACATTGTGGCATTTCCCATATGCCTGCTGAGATGCCAAAAGTCATAGTTGCCAAAACTTGCAAGGTTCAAACCACCCCACTGCAGCGGAATTTCTTTAACACAACACCCTCTTCTCCTAAGATCAAGCAAATCTCAAGTCTGGCACAGCAACCTCATCAATACAATGTAAAATCAATTTATTCAAATGGAAAACAAGTACTCAGAGATCAAGCATCCTAAGCTGTCACATCTCATATTTACGAAACTCATGGTATCATAAAATTCTGAAATAAGCCACAATTCTCAATCTGCTACATCAAAGTGTGGCTGATTTCTAAACCCTTGATGAGGAAAACAGTATGAGCACAAGGAGTTTGGGTTAAGAGTTGTAGGGGTCTTATTTTCTCCATCATAAGTGCTGAGTGAAATTGTGTGTGGCTGAAATGGAACTGAAAGATCATAGTAGTAAGTCTTACAATGAAGTCTGACAGTGAGCATTCCAGTCCTATACAATAGACAAAAGTGACTGGGAAAGTCTCATCTTTAACACAGGCTTCAGCTGAGAAGAGCTGAGGAACAAAAACACAGTGGCTGATGACAACACACCATTACGACCACCACTGTCACTGCAGCAAATAGAAAAAAATATATTTGCCAAGTCCATAAAAAAATCTTTTAACTGTTCACATTTCTATTTACTCATTTTTCTCTTTTGGATCTTAAAGATGCCAAGGAATTTGGTTTCCTTAGCAAGTGGGCAGCATCATGCAAATGAATGGACTGGAGTGGAGGCAAAAAGGGGAACACATCTTTACACACTGATTTATTACATTACCTGAAAAAAATAATTTAAGTCAGAAGAGAGAAATAACAATATTTTGTGGGAATGTACAAAGAAGAATGACATTGAGAAGGGTCTAAAAGCTACCAAAAAAACTAATTGAGAAGAGCATCAAGCAAGAATAGTGAATGTGTCTACTGGAAGTTCTGTGTGTCCACGATAAAACATTGGAAACAAACTGAAGGAGTCAGATATCTAAATAAAATAGCATTAAACTTAAATATCAGAGACTTGAATAATCCACGTATCTAAAATATAAATATAAAGAGGTACCGTTCATTTTAAAGGCCTGGCAGTGGAAAAAGGGTACAGCATTGTACATCAAGAACATACACGACTGAGTTCCAGGCTGTAAAAAGTCTGGATCTTGAGGAAACCTCAATGCACTGATTACAAAGTAGGTTAGAGAATTAAAAAACAGGAATATTCCCATGGTGGGGATCTACTGCAAACCACCAAGGCAGGGAAATAAGGGAAAAATGAATTTTTGAAACAGCTGGCAGAATCATCCATAGTACAGGATAGGGATAACGTGTATGTTAGCTACTCCCACATCTGCGAGTAGTTGAGAAAAACACATCAGAACATTTTGTTCAGAAAAAAAAATAAATAAATAAACTAAAGGCAGCTTTTGATACAGAAGCTAAAGAAAGCAGCTAGTAAAGGACAGAGGGGAATAGCTCTTCTAACATCACTGTAAAGTAACTGAGTTCATAATCCTGAGGATGCAAAACCAGAAGCACTTTTCAACAGCAGCTCTTAATAAATGATTAAAACACTAACGTGGGTGCTGTCTAGTTGGAAAAACACTCAGAAAACAATTGCTGCAATCACAAAAGAGCAGCATATTGAACAGGACTCCATGCTATAATATTGATGTTATTCAATATTTATATCAATAGCTGAAAGAATGGAATAGAAAGTATGTTTATGAAACTCATTGATGACACTGAGCTCCAAGAGACTCCAAGTACCTTGGAGGGCAGGATTAGAATTCAAAATATTATAGGTGAATTGGGGAGATGGAATTGGATTCAGGTCCAAATTGCAGACAAATTATGTTTACAGTTAACAGAGAACTAGTCAATACAGTCATTGGTGTTTGGAGAATCTAAAAAGACTTCATATGACCCTTAGTAAGACATCCAATTGTCCTAGGTCAGATGCACATTCATATATGCCAGCAACATGGCAATTCTCGGGGCCAGTTCATAGAGAAACATCTGTCAGATTGATTTTTTTCACGGCAGTTCCTAAGGGTTAGAACTTGTGGCAGACACACAGGCACAGTCACATCTCTACACAGTATCTCCTCTTGGTGTCCCAGTACAGACCTCCAGAACCATTAGCAACAGCAAAGAAGATGGAGCTCCACTGAGCTCCCTTATGCCTTCTTGCAAAGGTTTAAAATGAGATGAGAGCTGATCAAAACCATAGCCACATGGCAGGTCCTTTCTTCTTGCTTGAGAATGACTCTGAAGCAAGACCATAACCATTAAATTGTGAGAGCACAAATACCTTTGCTGGTGCAGTTCACCTTGTTCACTAAAGCTGTGATTGAATAATCGCTCCTCTTTTTTTTTTCTTCTTTTTTTTTTTTTTTTTTTTTTTTTTTTTTTTTTTTTTTTTTTTTTTAAGGCAGACATTGTTACTATTGCACTAATAATGGTTACCTCTGAGAAATCTTTCATTAGAGATACACAAAAAAGACTGAAGTAGCAAATCCAAATCAAGTATTGCACCAATGTACCTTGCTCAGCACTTTTCAATGATTTTCACAAACATTTTTGTCAACTGAAGACAGGTGGTAAAAGTGAGAAAAGTGAAAAGTGAGAAAACCCTTACAGAGTTCTCACAAGAACACCACCTTACTGACAAACAAAAGTTGTCAAAAGTCAAAGTTTGTCTCAGTGTTTTCATAACTACTAATACATTAATTCTAATAATAGAAAAAAAATATGCCACCAAGTATTGGCAAACAAACTTTCTTATGGTATCTACTACACTTACTTTAAATTTTAGCAAAGGTGTCCACACTGTGTATGCATGGGCATTACAGATTTCAAGAGCTGAGTCCCATCAGCCAGAGATTCTATATCTGCTTCTGAAGCAACCATCGTTAACAAATCTCATCTGGTCCTCAGAAGCCCTCTTGGATGCACTTTCACAAACACTTGAAAAAGGCAATCAGTTAAAATTTCACACAATAAAGACAGATGACCATTGGCATACTAGATCAAACAGATTGTTGAGATAATTGAACTTGTCCTCCACCCAACTGTTTATAAAATGAAAAGCCTAACTATTTACTTATTTCTGTGTGAGCAAAAACTTTAAAGGGTCTTCACAATTTACATTTCAAACTGGTAAGCAGGGTCTTTTTCATTATCCTTATTTATTTTAAATTATTCACCATACTTCAAACACTCCAGGATATTCTTGCTAAAGTTAAGTGGCTGAAATTTATACAGCTCCATATAAAGACATTGAAATGCCTCGTTAACTCTTTTTCCTCCCCAGGAATGTTCTCTCCAACAGCTATATCCATATCCATATCTATCTATCTATCTATAGTTGAGACTTTATTTTCAGTTTTCTTAGAATTAATTCAGTTCATTAACTTCCGAACAGCTCACACAAGCTCCTGCAAGCTGCAAAAGGCCCTTTTTAGCCAGTTTGCTGAAACTCATGCACTAAGGACACAGCAGGAGGTCACTTTGTTCAGGTAAATTTCATTGCCTTATAGTAAAAATAGGGTCTGGCTGTGCAAATGAGAAGTAGCATTTCAATCTCAGGAAATTATCCTGTGTAGCTTCTTCTTCCTTCCCCAATCTGATGCTTCCACAAGAGATTTTAGAATGTTGGTTGATCTCAGAAAAATGTCCTGATAAATGATAAAATGCCTGAGAATAAGGAGGAAAAGACAAGCTTCACGTGATAAAGAAGAAGAGGAAGAACATCTTTGCAAACAGGCTTGCTACCAAGACAAGAAAGCTTTAGAGCACATTCATGAGCAGATGGTAAGCTAAATACAGAAGTAAGCAAAGAAGCAATCCAGATAAAGAAGAAATACTTATTGGAAGAGGCCAAAAAGCAGAGGGCATTCAGAGCCTTCTCAAGCAGCTATACACCAGTACACAGAGCCTGACCAACAAACAAGAAGAACTGGAAATCTGTGTGGATACAGGGCTCCAGCACCACCAGAATCACAGATCTGGAACAGCATACATGACCAGAGTATTGCCACAAATACAGGGCGTTTGAGAAAGAAAGGCAGAGATGGAAAGAACAGGGTGCTGTGTTTTCTGTTAAAAAAAACTCCGACTGCACTGTGCTCCAGCATATGAAACCAGAGATGTGTCTGTCAAGAACCTCTGGGTGAAGAGCAGAGTTTAGACTCTATTTCTGTTTTAGACCCCATGATCAATGGGATGAAATGGAAAAGTCTTTCTCTGAGCAACTTGTAGAAGCCTTCTTGCAGACTCTCTTCTTCATGGAGGATTTCAACTCCTTCAGGCATCTGCTGGGAAGAAAACATAGCACCATGCAAGTTTTCCAGGCAGTTTCAAGACTATGTTGATAACTACTTCCTAATGCAAATGCATTAGTAGGTCTGGTGAGGGATAGTGCTTTACATGACCTGCTGCTCACAAACAGGAAAGATGTGGTAGTAACTGTGGTCTTAGATGGCAGCTTGGGCTTCATCCAGGGTGAGCAAGTTCAGGATCCAGAATAAGACTGGGAAGCTGTAGTCAGGACTTGGGACCTAAGGAGCTCAGGCGGCAGGTGGTAAGGAAGTATTGGTGAAGTCACCTGGGTGGCATGAGATGGAAAGGTGCCCAAGATAGGTGATTGATTTGTTAATGAAAATGTATGGAAAACTTAGGAATAAATCATCTTTGCTATGTAGGAAAAGGCAGGCAAAATAAGAAGCAAAGGCCACAAATAGCAGTTTTTGAGGCCCATAGAGTACATCTGAAAAAAAAATTCCTCACTAGGAGGGTAATGAAGCACTGCAACAGGCTACCCAGGGCAGTGTCCATCAATGAAAGTTGACAGACCCAAAGCAGTGCTGGTAACAGTCCTGCTTTGAGCAGGAAATTGGACTAGAAACCTCCAGAGGTCCCTTACAGATAACATTACTATGAAGCTATGGGGAAACACAGTCCGTTGATTTTGCCAGCAAAATCCACGGATTTTAATCTTTCTTCCTCTCTTTTTGCTTGTTGGTTCTTTGTTTCCTTATTTTTATATATCACCCAACCTCTGGGAGTAGGATTAAATCCTTTTGGCTGTACTGCAGGTGAGTTCAGTCAGCTGAGCAAAGAGAAGTGAAAACGGGAAGCCAAGCCACCTGGTGAGTTTTACTTATCCAACTCCGATGTTACTCACAGAGAAGGAAACATCTGGCAGCAAGCCAGAAATGCCAGCTTTATCCTACTGATGGTCCCCTGCAGCACGCAAGTTTTCAGCTCCCCTTTCAGACCATATTCAAAAGGTCCTTTCATACTGTTCTGCAGTACTGGTCAGGGTCTGGCCCTTAACCCTCACAGCAGTCACTGCTAATTCCAAATCCCTGGTAATAATATAATAGGCACTAAAAATGAGACATGGAGCAAGTACATACAATAAAATAAATCTCTGTGCATAACCCTTCTGAAATGCTTTAAGACAGTAATACCTCAAAGAATCCAGTTATTCAGCTTTGTTTAATTTCTTTAATTAAAAATGATACTACATTCACCAGTACACTATTAAAACAGAACTTATCAAAACAAATACATGAATATCTGCATAAAGAATACAGAAGCTATTATTCTGGACTAAATAAATTATTATTTTTTCTGCTGACTAACTCATAAAGTTAACTTATCTTCTGCAAATTAGTAAGATCTGGCATAAATTCTGGTGCTTCTTTTTCCCATATATTTTATGCCTTTATTCTTCTTTATTGACAAAAATTCTTTTTAAAGTGTCATTGGAGATATCACTCAGGATTTCTTAACATGCTGAGCTGCCTTTTTACAAATTATAGTACCAAATATAATTTACTTCCTTAGTCTATCCATAACAGTTTAGGACTACACAAATGGCTGATCTTATAACCCAAGTTGTTATTTGTGTATTTGTTTTCAGATGCTGCTTGGGACCTTCAACAAAGAAAAAAGTCTGTTGGATTTTAGTCTCATGCAGTACAAGAAAATCTCTCAGCAACTGAAACAGTAATTGGTTTGGTTTTTAAAATAAAATCTGCTCCAAACACATTATAGTGTGCATTGTCAGTTCTTCTCTACTCTTCATTTCCACAGCTTTGTGCCAGTTTATGTAAACTGATGATCTAGATCCTACAAATGACTGAAAAAAAGGGAATTCCTTGTCTTTCTGAATACCACTGAAATCCCCACAGAGGCAGTGTTCTCTTCACTACTCTTTGAAGTTTGCCTTACAGAAATCATCATTCTAGAGAAGAAAAACAAAGTGTTTGTCAACTCTACAAAAAACTGTATATTTACTTAACTGGCAGTATGACACATGCAAAAGTTCTGATCTATGGTTATTTGCAATATGGTCTGGAGATAACTTTTTTTTTTTTTTTGATCTCATGGTGTCCTCAGAAAGTTAGAGTTTATTCTCATCTAAAATACGGTGCCCCAACAAATTTGTAGCCTTCTGACAGAGTCATTGTTGTTCCCTAATGCACATGCTACTCCAAATGACTTTTCAGCAACATTGCCCCCATCCTACATTCCACTGTAGAAACATGATAAAATATACAGGAAGTTTTAATGTATACTTTGTGCTGAAAGTCTTTCTTAAACAGATGCCAAATTTCAAATGGCCTCCTCATTCTCCACCAGCTTCTTCTGGGGAAATAAAAGCACCTCTATCCTTAATCTCCTTCCATTCTCCATTCGTGCCTTATCACAATACAGCATCAGCAAACCAAAATTCCCAGGGGATGGAGATGACACATAAATCTACTATCTCTGCTCTTGGCCTGCCTTCTACTGTTTCCACTAAACCCTCTTCCTGTAATGCTAACATCCCCCTTCTATTCCTTCTCCCTCCCCAACATGAGATGTCTTGCTCAAGACCAGAATAAATACAGACCAGTAAAGTAAAGCAAATAACTTCCTCCTATCTCAGCTCTCCATATCCTCCTCTAATCACTCTGGACAATATCACTGCCTTGTCTGTCATGCAAACCACAACAAGGATAACATTTTCAATTCTGATAGTCTCTCAAATCCCAGTTATTTGTCAGTTCTACGTAACTTCTCTATGATGAAGCCTTTCCTATCCATTCACACAGCTCATGTTCCTGGCCAAAGCTCTCATCAGATCCATCAGCACAGGCATCCTCTCTGTACTTGACACACACAATCCTGCCTATATCATACCCTGTTGCAAAGGTTGTTTTCCTTTGTCATTCACTTTAACCATGTAGCTCCTCCTTGCATCCCTGCCTTTGGCACATCCAGCATAATTTGTTCTCACTTTTAAGGCTCTCTATGCCCATCACACACACAATGTATTTTCTTACTCTTTATGGTGATGTCAGCTCTTCCAGTATTGCCAGCTTCCACTGTCTACTAGCTTAACATTTCAAGCAGAGTCCATGAAAAATGCTTTGCTGAGATGCCTCCAAAATACGCTTTTTTTCCTCAACATGTTGAAAACTATTGTTTATCATGCTGGTCAATACTGTCTCATCATTCCCTTGTACTCCCCCCATCTGTCTATAGCCATCTGTTACCTCTTACCTCATATTCCTTTGGTTGCTTTCCAAACCAGCTTACATACATCTTTGTTGTGTATCTACATAGTGTTAAAAAGAGAACCCTCATTCATGATTTGGGTTCTTGGGTACTAAGGCCAATAAATACTATTGACAGTCCATGAGATTTCATGCATTGCATAAACAAATGAGGATTACTATGAGACACTGAGAAAAAATGAGATGATAATGGTGTCAAAAGATGAAGCTGTTTTTGTTGATCCTAATCTCAAAGTCAGCTAAACAGCCTTCTTGGTGATGTGAGAAGAAATACATCTGGGAAATTCAGACCAGAGCAAGGAAGATTCATATTAGCTACACTGCATATAAAATACATATACTTGTATACACATGTTCACTTATATATATAAAATGTATGTATATACATTTTTGTGGCTATGCACATATATGCAGTCAGAAAAACAAAATCTAATATATTTAAAGTATACTCTTGCTTCACATTTCAGCATATATCTTTCAAAGACAGCAAATTTCAAATTTCAGAAAGTGCAAAATCATCTCTACTTTTAGTATCATTTCAGACAAGCTCAGTTCCAGCTAAAGGATAGACTAGCAGTGATTCACCACTTATGAACCAACAGAAATTGCAGGGAGGCAAAAAAAAATATATCACAATTTCATACAGAATTACTTTTAAAACATTCTTAGCCAGATTATGTTAGTTGCTAGCTTGGCAGGTCTTTTTTAAGGCAAGTAGTTTAATGACTGGTCAAGGACCTTGCAAGAATAACCAGACCTCATTTTTTTTTACCTGCCTGCAAATGATGATCAGACAATATCATCTTTAACTCACCTTACCATCTCCATTTTAACAATCCTGTCTTACACACATGTGAATATAGGTGGGTGTTCTCTCACTGTCAGGATGCACTGAACATGTCACAGTGGGAGCCCAGGTCACTAAGCAAAAACTGCATACACTACCAACATAAATTACACTGAACCGCAAGGGCAGGCATGCAAAGTAAAAGACAGCATACACTTAATTGGTTGTGTAAAACAGTTTAATTCTCTGCTTCATGAATCAAATTCTTCCTCTACAACATACTAGGAAGGTTTCCCATCTCTCCTTATTGGTTCCTTCTAAGCCACTATTCTATACATTCAGAGAAGGGGGAAGAAGGCTGCAAAATGGCAAACATCTAAGGGAAATACAAACAGTGTGGAACAATAATGGAAGTGAAAAAGTGAGAATAGGAACAAAATGCTTGCAGGTTTCTGTTTTCCCTTGAGAAAATCCAGTGCAAAACATGAATATTAAAAATGCTAGACTAAATCCTGCACTAAAAGCCTTTAATGTTGTAGAGGTTGCAAGCCACATTCTGCCATGGTGTGTGCTGCATGCCTACACATAACATGTGTATGCCCAAATGAACTACAATGAAATATTCAAAATACAGCTCCAAAAATACATAACCACCACAAATAAGTGCCTCTGGTCAGATAGGTGGATCCTTGGCATTTACAGACCTACAGAAACATGCAGGTAGTTGTTTCACTTGCTTAATCCCAAGATAATGCCAGAAGGCAAATGGCTTTCAGGCATGAAGAGTTTCTTTTTGTTAAATCATTGCCATTGTGTTAAGGACAGTTTTGGTATAAAGTACACCAGCCACATTTATAAACAGAAAACAAATAGAGATCAGCTATGTGTCTTCTCAAAATTGGCTGATGATATCAAAGTAGCAAGGTACAGGCACAAGAAGAAGAATATTGAACTTCAATTTATTTTGAATTAAATTACTTTGCCAATCTCCGAAACTCATTTAGCAAAGTGCTCTGCTCCACCAAGTATATATAAAGATATGAAGTGGTTAAACATATTGGAAAGCATGACATTTAAGATTATTGTCTGGTAAAGAGATGACCTTTATGAAACAGCTACACAACAGAAGGTAGAGCTACTGAACAGAAAATATATATATATATATATATGTATATATATTTTAACACGCAATAGCAATGTAATTAATAACACACATTACCAGCATACCAGCATGTAAAAAAAACAAAAAAGAAAAAAAAAAAAAAAAAGCCAATACTTGAATTTAGACCATTCATTTCAACATGCTAACTGTTTTCTTTAAAGAAGAATCAAATCAAAACCAGAGGAGACAAACTGCATTTAACAGCAGACATTTTAGCTATTGAAAATGACAGGAAAATAAAGCATGCCAAGATTTCTATTTTTTAAAGAAGTCATTGAGTCAGAGAAAAATCTACATTCAAGTATTAATAGTACAACACAAATTTGCAGCAGTGTGCAACTAGACAAATCAAAGGTAATGACAAATACTACATCTGACACTGTCCTCAACTAACCCTATTGTGCCTAAGGACTATAGCATGCATAATATATACAATCACATGTATTTTTGGACACTAATGTAATAGACAACAACAACATGAGCTGAATAGCTAATTATAAGACCCAGTTTTCAAATTTAACTCTCTGCTTTCCTTCCCTGAATTTAGTCAAAGCTACAATGCTAGTTACTTTTTCTGGGACCCAACAATTCAGTTTTGGTACTCTCAAGACTACTTATTCTCCACTTTAAGGACAGGACTGTTCCTGTACAGAATAACTTTTTTATCTAAAAAAAAGGAACAGAAAGCCTACCAGTGAGGACCGAAGAAATTACCATTCTAAAAAGGAAGAAATGTTTGCTGAAGTAACACTGTCTGTGCTTCCTGCCAGCCGATCTACGCAAGCATCAGGTTGCTCTACTCAAGGCCCTCAGTAAACCCACACTTCTGAGGCATCATGAAAATAGTCAGCCCTTGGCTGAGAAATTTGCTAACATGCAGCTGCATGTGAAATTCATTCACACCAAAAGGTGATGTATTTAAAAATGGGCTAAAATCTCTAATAGGATCTTGGTGAATACACTTGAGGTACTTTGAAGCCTTATGTATCTCAATGAGAGTGTCTAGATTCAGCAATATGCTTAGATGTTTGTTGAACTGAGCTCCGAGTCATACCAAGCCCATAAATAAAAAAAGAAACATGATCTTATTAATCCCTTTAGCTTCTCACAAAGGCAGGTCTTCCCAGAAAATAGCCGCAAAATAATAATAATAATAATAATAATAATAATAATAATAATCCTTACCTACTTTACAAGGACCCTAGCAAGAGCATGAGCTATCTTTAGTAAGGCACCTTGCAGGTAAGCCCCAAGAATCTCAGATTCAGAAGGCAAGGTCCTGACCTAGCAAGGTCAGCTAGGCTTGCTCTCCCCTCATCCTTCCTTCTCATGCTCTAGCTGGGGTAGAAAAACCATTTCTAAGTAGCTGGATTCACACATCTTCCCACTGAACCCATAGTGGGAATAGATAGATAATTCCCCAAATTCTTTCCTAACAGTTTATGGAAAGTTTTTCTTTCTCTTTGTAGATCACAGCAGCATTTCCCAACCTAACCCAATTAGCATGTGGGAAATACTATGTTCATCTCCTCCAGAATTCACTAACCTATTCCATTTGTAACCAGTGTGGCAAAAGCCACATGGTTTCTTAGCTCCTCCAGACAAAAGAGCACAAGAAGAGGACTAGATGAACTTTCCTTGGCACAGCCTCTTTCAGGAAGCTGCTGTTTCCAGGTTAAGGAAACCAAAGCTAATGGTTGCAAAACAATGAAGTTTGCAGTTCATTTCCCCTTCAGCAGCTGTATATGGAGGCCAAAATGTGTGTGGAAGGCTGAGAGGTAAACAATGGAGATGAGCAATACATACAATGCACACAATACATACATACAACCCCTCAGTTTTACAATACTTAAATTATCTTCCCAGTTTTTAGTGGAACCATTGGTTAGGTTTCTGGATACAAGAAAACAAACGTTCTGGATTCTAGCTGATATTTACATCCATCCTGGGCAGCTACAGAATGACGTATGAACATGTCTGCAAAGCTGAGAAGGAAATGGTGCAGCTTTGTAAAATTAGCA
Organism: Nettapus auritus; assembly: GCA_011076525.1. Taxonomy (NCBI): domain Eukaryota; kingdom Metazoa; phylum Chordata; class Aves; order Anseriformes; family Anatidae; genus Nettapus; species Nettapus auritus. Next base: position 174,521,018 of record CM021765.1, read on the forward strand.
GCTGCTGACCCATAACTAATTTGCAACAGCAGTATTTTTCAAGCTCATTAATGAAGTAGGATATAGAAATCCAAGATACCGCATTAAAATGTTAAATACAGCAAAGGCACCTTCCTAAGCAAATCATCAGGGCCACAGCATTATGGATGCCATCTATAAACTTTGCAACAGACTGAAAGAATGGAAATGAAAACTTGTAATATGAAGCCTGTTGGGTTTTCATTACTTTCTCTCTGTAGGCTTTCAGCAGTAACTTACTAAAAGGGCATTTTATTATAAGTTGATGGGTCATTTTGTGAAACTGTGGCACTTTAGTCAAAAATAACTCACCGAAGAAACACTCACGAAGAAACAGCATGAGTAATAGAGCCACTTACCACACAAGTAAATAAGTGCAGATTTTTCCTGCAGTAACTAACCACATCACAGAATAGTTCAAACTTTATTCCACATATATACAGTACCACATTTTAAAATGTTGCTCATGTTTGTGCTGTTTGATCACAAGTATCTGTGAGTGTGAGATTTCTGATTGCTGTCTTTTCCTTCAGGTGATGAACTGTACTGTCAGGAGCCATTACTATTAATTGCAAAAGTTTAAGTCTTTGAATTTACGATCATTACCAGCTCAGGGCATCAAATTTTGAAAGTAGTGCATATCTGCTGAAAACCTTAGCTGTGATTGACTTGTTATAAAAATTGCTTTGTGAAAACTACAGGACTTGATTATACTGGTGCTGCATTCTACTCATGTACTCACCACTAGCACTTCTCTGCACAACTCCAAAATCTGATTCTGTACGTTGCTGCCTGTTAGGTACTTTTCCTTATTGACTCTGTTATTTGCTGTCTCTGCAAGGACACCCACCTTCTCTGTCCTTCTGCCTCTTCGTGGAAGGATTTCTTTCCTTTCCTTTGTCTTCATCATCCCCCTGTAATGCCACCAAGAGGCCACTAAACATTTAATCTTTGGAGCTTCTCTGCTTGTCCCGGAGATATGTCACACATTTTACAGTTGATAATGTTCTTTCCCCTGTGTACACAGGATGTTTAGTGTAAAGGCTGAGGAAAAGGGCAAATAGCTGCTGTACTGATTCCAGGCTTTGTGGCAACACTGATAAAGCACTGCTTTTCTAAACAGCACTGGAAGACTTATCAGTGTTCTCCATTTTAGGACACACATGGAGATCCTAAGACATGGCCCATCCTACATTTCTGTTGCATATAGTCCATTTTAATACTAGGTTGTTAGTGACAGGTAGGTAATAACTTGCATATTTTAAGACAGTCCTCAAGAAGTACATGCTACCAAGAAACAAGGAACTCATTCAAGGAATTTACCAAACAGACCAGGTTGTGTACCTTTCAATTTACTTCATTAGAGATTATGAAAGCGTTATGGCTGAATACAGGTTTCTTGGAGAAAGTTCCTGTACCTTGCTACATTCTTGCTGGATTTATGCCAGAAGTATAATTACTGCTAGTTAGCAATATGCCTTATTATCTCAAGGCAATTTTTTAAAACATCTAATTCTGGAAAATGTCCCCCACAAAATATTAAGTCTGATGATCAAATTTGCTCTGCTTTTCCTCCTTACTTGATGATTCAAAATTATGTTTTTATCATGCTCCCTTTAATTTGAAGGGAAATTATGCAACTGTGTTACCACTAGCCTGACCTTGTAAAATAGGATGGACAGGTCTCTCAGCAGGTAGACGATGGGATGCAAAGTGAGATTAAAAGATGAAGCCACCATGGTTCTTTCATTGAGAGAATCTGAAACTGGCAAGTCAACAAATGTCACTATGCTGAAATTACCTTGCATGGATGTGCCACTTCGAGAACCTAGAGGGTGGGAAGAGCAGAAGGGCCCAGAAACAAAGCCAACTGAAAAAACAATTAGAAGTGTTGTAGTTTCTATCTATGCAAAAAGGCCACTGTCACCGGGTATATGAAACTAGATGTTGTCTTCTCCATACAGTCCTAATGCATTATCTTGCATAAAGCTTACTTGAAGAAGAGCCTCTTTTCAGTGCTGCTTTATTGTATTCCTGCTGGCTATTAGGATCTCTCTGTTCCTCAAAGCAGAGCCAGAGGAACTCTTTGCCTTATCAAGACACAAAGATCTTCTCATCTGGTTGATGGTGCTTAGAGGCTATAACATCTTTAGCACTTTTATAGTGATAACAACATACTGATTTTTACCTCCTTAATTAAAATGCTTGTCAGTTCCCCTAAAAAAGGTAAGTGCTTGGGGTTTTAACAGGGTACAAAACCTCTGCTCAGCTCAATGTGGCTAATCTTATTTTAAGTCCATAATACCAGGTGCACTATTTTCACTTTTCCAGCAAGAGATACTTATTTCAAGAAATAGATCTTCCCCTGAATTAACATGCAGTTCTGGAGTGGAAATACTGTAGAAGAAAAAAAAATTCTTGATAGACTGATTGTTGTTTGTTTGTTTGTTAATTGGGAGAAAAATTGGAGTTAAAAACAACAAAAGTGCCCCAAATTCCAGCAAGTGGGAAACATTGTTTTTGCAGACATTACTTGGGACTCTTGGGATAAATACCAGGACAATACAAAGCAACTTGGTTTATTTTATTTTCTTTCTCTTCCCTCTTCATCATGGTGTTTCTGCCTTCCCTTCCCCTACATATAGACATATTCCCTTCCCTCACATATAGACATTTTAATTCCCTGACCTCTATTAAGTCTTCACCTTGATTTTCAGTGTTCCTATTTTATTTCTTCTCCTCTTTCCCTGAACAACCCAACTCTTCTTTAATGCCATTTCTTCCGGAAATAAAAAGAACCCTTACTAAAAAGATCTCCAACCCATTTGTAAAATGGAAGCAACTTCACTTAACAATTCTCTATAGAAATTAATAAAGCTTCTCTAGGGACAAAGATGGTGAATCACCTTTTCAAAAAAAAAAAAAAAAAAATTGCACCAATTAGTAAGAAAGTTTAATGAGCAATATTATAATTTAATAGTCATACCAGAGAGCTATTAAAATATAGTATCATATATTAAAACTTCTTACTAGCTACTGCGATTTACTAACCAAAAGAGTTGATTGCTAGAGATGAGCAAGCAAATTTTAAGCAGCAAGATTTTGTTACTGTCCTGCTGCTCCATCAGCTGAAATTCATAGATAGAAGGGGCATCGGCTGTAAAATGGACAACGCAGCAAGCTGTCAATTTCATGCCACAAGGAAACCTCACTTCCCTCTAACTTTTTTCCTCCCAGATTGATTAACAGAAAATACACATACACCCCTACATTAGTAAGCCATGCTCTAGACGGAATCATTCCCGTTACTTTGAAAACAGACTCATCAAGTTCAGCTGAACTGCCTCTGTGCTTAAAATACCCATGCATGTGTCTATAGACTTAAACTGTGTAGTATTCTCAGGATAATCAAAATTGATGTACAGCAAATCTCTTCTATATTTATTTAATGTTTTGACATCTCAGGAAAAAGTGCTAAGTGAAATGACAAAGCCCAAACAGCAAGAACAAATGCACCACTAAAAAGGCACACAAACTATTACGATGAAACAGTTTAGTTAAGGGCATATGAAATAGTGAATGCATAAAAATAAATGAGGAAAGAATCCCCCTGGAAACAAAATTATTTCAGTTACAGCTTATTTTGATCCCTTTATGATGCATATACATTGTAAATGAAAAAACTTGCAAATTGCCAGCTAAAAGATATATCAAAGGATTTTACCATCCCTACTAAGTGACCAAAACCACATGATGCTTATAAGACAGCACTTTGTTAATTAAAAAGAAAATGTTCATTAAAATAATCATCATCATCATCATCTAATTGCATTTCACTAGAGAATCTTTTGAAATATCAAGTACAACGAGTATCATATAATCTTCTACTAAAACTAATTAAATACCATGTAAGTATATTCCATATACAAACATGAAAGACCTCTTCAAGGTCCATTTCCTATATATTTTCTAGCAGTCAGAAGTGTTCATTCCAGGCCGAATCCAAGACAGCAAGAGCTGTCAATGGGCACACTTTACCTAAGTTTGCAGCACTTTAAATGAGTTCCTGTGCTTCCCAGTGCATGTTCAAATTCTTATTTCTACTCTTTGACACTTCACTTGTGAAAAGTGGCCAAAAATATCTTTTCGTCATTACTACCTGGCAGAATTTCACCTACTTCACTCAGACGCAGATGTGATCACAGAGATCCATTCCACTGTCACTTCTCCACTGAAGTGCTGTAATGTTTCTTACTTGCCTCTGACAATGGAAGGTACAGCTCATAAAACATGCAGCCATATGTCTCCAAATGGGAATTAGTGGATATGGAGTGGGTAATATATATATAATATTATAAAGTCACATTTGTGTTGCATGCTTTAAAATTCTTCCGTAACTATAGAGAGCTCGAGTCTGACTGTCCTCTAAGAAATTGTCTTCACACAGCACTAAAAGCAATGTTGATTAAAGCCGATAAAAACTGACTGATAAAGCAGCCTACAGTACCTAACCTCAAGCTGTTGATCTGTGGCACTTCCACTGAAGACAGTCAGAAAATCTGAGTGTAGAAATGCCTTCTTTAAGAGAAAATGCAAGATTTTGCAAAGGCCTTGCCATACCCAAAGCCACAATCCCTTAATTAGAAAGTTCACTTCCTTGTGCAGCTGACTTCTCAGCAAGAAGACAAGGGATGAGTGGACAATGGTTGCTGCACAGGGAGTGCAGAGAGAATGGCTCTAAAGCAGAGACTTGTGTGCATGGTGTCTAGACTAACACACTAAAGACAACCTTATAGACAGACCTCAGGTGTTGTGAATGCACATAAAGAAGTAGTAGTCTGAGCTCTGGCCATAAACCACATGGAAAGCTACACTACTCTATGTAAAGTCCCTTGAATCTAAGCCAGCAGAGAATAGAAATCTAGAGTTCGCCTTTAATCGCCGACATGCCAGCTAGTCCAAATAAGGAACTGGCAGTCAGCAGTCTACAACAGCTGACATTTATTTCTCTCCCTTTTCTTAAGTGGTTTGCAAAGATATACTTGTGGGCAAGCCACTGCAACAAGCCAGGCTGTACCAAATAGAAATGTGTACAACTATAGTAAGATCCTTGTCCACGATAAACAGTTGTAGTCATGCAAAACACTGACAGAAACAGGCATTCACAAGTGGTGTCCTTGAGGAATCCACAGAGCACCCCCAAAAAAAACTCCCTCTTGCTGATCAGTGCCAAAGTTGGGAACTGGAGGGGGGGTGAGATGAGATAGAAAGAAACTCCCTCTCTCTCTGCCAAGCCGTCTACTTGTTTTAACAAACGAGCCATTAGCATCTCCAAATTATCTGGCCAGAGCTACAGCCAGCTCCTTTTCATCCAAGACCAGGCCACAGCCAAACATTAGGAAATTACCAGCTGGGTCCAACACTGAGGCAGCAGGCCTGCATATCATCAGCACCACAGCATCAATGAATCCCAAGCTGTGCTCTTCTTCACCACCTTTGTCTACACACAAAATGCACGTGGGCAACTGCTTGCTACAAAGCCTGAAGGTATTATTACTGGCCTCACTCACCAGGATTTCCTCCAAAGGAACCCGGGAGCAGAGAGAAATAGGGCTACTTAAATACAGTTCCTGGTACCCAAGCAAGATTTGTTCAAAGATATTCAATGCCAAATCTGTATCACCCCTTGAATTAGTGTGAACACCTTTCTAAGAGAAGTCCACAAATAGGCTGGAACAATATCTACTCGTGCACTGCTCACAGACGTGAACACAACTAACACAAAACAAAGAAATGAAACTTCCCCAGTACTGACAATATCTCACTGCCATTTCTCAATCTCTTTGTCCCAGAAGGAGAAAGCAGAGACAGGGCAATTATTTCTAATGGTAAATAACTAGTTCACATGAAGGTAGGAACCACAAGGCATATAAGAAATTCTGGTTATGCAAAAGATTTTGTGGTGCTTCTTGAGCTTTTGCGTGCTTAAACACCCTGTTAGTTAGACATCTTGGTAGGAGTTCCTACACATCAAATACAGTGACTTTTTGCTTTTCAAGAAAGAGAAAAAAATGTTTATATGAATATGCAGTATTGTACTCCAAATGAGAACCTCGGATTTTCTAAGTTACAAGGCAGTCTGCATTACTTAGCTGTAAAGTGCTATACCTTTTATGACACTGCAGATTACATAGGACCCAGGGCAAAAGAAGACCTCATATTAAAAACAATCAGATTAGCATAATATGAGCAGAAAAGAAAAATGCAGAAACGTTTGGGGAGCTTTTAATTTTTTTTCCTTTAAAGCATTTCAACTCCTCCAGCCAAAGTAAACGCATCACAGATTAGTTCTCAGAAGTGCCCTCAGCCAAAATGTAAGTTATTATAAAATGGAGAATGATATCGGGAACTAAGTAAAGCTTTAACAGCCTCCACGGAACATAATAGATGTGGGGGCTCAGAACACAGTCTGAAACAAGCACACATTAAAGTTTTCAGACCTAATAAAGACATTGAAAATAAGGTGAGCTAGCAAGAACACTACTAATGCATATACCTCTGGTGCCATTATGGAATTAAGAACGTATTATGCTAGTTTTGACTCATACAGTTCCTGTTAAATTTCCTATAGAAATGGCTTAATGAAATAAATAGCTCCCCTTGAACCCACCCAAAGGCAGCAACTAGCTTCCCTGAACCAGCAAGGAAATATGATGTGTCAGTATCTTGGGACACTCATCCCTGCCAGACAGCATCGGGCCATCTACAATGGGTCAAACAAAATTTTAAGCCCCGACCATTAAAAAATAGTGACTTCTTTACTGTGAGATTTATGAGAGGGGAAAGCAGAAAAAGCTTTCTCACATTCATTTTACTTTGGAATAGAGCTTAACATTTCATTTCTTACTACTGATTCTTAAAGAGGTTTTCCAATTCACGAGAATTGCTGCCAGGGATTAGACCAATATACCACTGCCAGAAACCAAACAACAAAAGAAAATACACAGATGAAGCAGTTAAGGAATAATCTCTCTTATTGGAGTTAAGAGGAAGCTCCTTTAGTGCCCACCCACAGGCACAATCCAAGCCTGATCCTGGTTAGTCTCTGATCCCAACCTGGTGTCCCAGTCCATTCTCCCTGTGGCCTGAGCCTCACCTGAGTAAGCTAACTGAGTCCAGGACGGGTTGCCAGCACCAGTTCTGCAATATCCCTTTCAGATTTCTACACTCCTCCCAGATCAATGGAAAAGATGAGCCCCATTTCCAGAAATGTTATCCTCTACTTGCAAGTAGGACAGCAGAAACTGCTATCAAAGTACATGGTAGAAAGAGTGCTCACTGACTTCTGACTCTGAGAAAATTGCCTTCAAATTCAATCCTAAACATCCACATAAGATGTATCACAGAGGCAATGTTCTGCACCTTAAGATAGCTGAACCTCCTAGGTGCTGATCATTTGCTACCTCACTTGTCCAAGTATTCCACCTATTTTCAAATTATTCCACAATGGCATACAGTTGGTGATGAAAGGCTGAAAAGAAAGTGCTGTTCACCACTCTCACAGTATCAAAAAGATATTCCACTTAAATTGCTGATCTCAAATGAAGGACATGAATTGAGTACGTAACCATCCTAGACTGTTTGTGTAGTCAGGATGTCACCCATGCTAAGATTGAAATCTATACCTATAGATAAATACCTTTCTAGCTCTATATCTATCTCCATACAAAGGAAACTAGGGTGACTTCTAAAAAAAGGCATCTTTCTTAAAAACTTCACATGTTAGATGGGATGAATTCAGGTTATGCTTCCCGAATATCCAAACTACCTCCTTATTTTCTCAGCAACATCAAAGAGATTAACATTATCTAGGATGCATAATAGTTTTGGTCATGTAGTTTACTAGACATCTTAGAAACTGACACACAAGACAGCTTTAAAAAAATAAAAAGGAAGAAAGGATGACATCCTCACACATATACAGAAGCTCAGTAAATACACTGGCTCTTTTGCTATCTCCACTAGTTCCAAGAATGGCAGTCTAGATTTTCATGCCCTGTTGGCTCTGCTGCACACTACAGATAGACAAGTGGATGACTGATGGATTCTACAGCACAGGAAGCCTGTCTTGTTGGCAAATGCACACTTGAAAAAGGATTACAGATCTCCAACCCACAGCAGAAACTAACAGTTTCTGTAAACCATTTGTTTGAGCTTTACATTTAGTATATAACAAACACAAATATTCTTCTGGGTTTATATATCCTTGGGTTAGCCACAAAGTGCTTATTCTAACTCTCAGTGAAGCAGGTATTCAGAAATAGATAATATGAGCATTGATTCTCAATCTGTGTCATAAAAGACAAAAGTTACAGTAAAATTTCCTACCTTTGCCTGTTGGGATTGATCCGAATTGGACAACAGATTTTCATACATTTTCAATAAGCTCAGGCAGACTTTCCCAGCTAGACAGACAGGAACTGAGTGCACTCAGGTCTCAATGCATTCAGTGAGGATGTCCCTTTGGTAAGCAGTGTTAGCTATTCACCTGGTTTGTGTGGCACACAATTTTGGGATAGTCCTCATGTCCTTTATGTCTTCAAACAAATATGAATCACAGATGCAAGCTGATACTAAAGACCCCATGACAGCTAAATCAGTCCTTCCCAGGGTCACACTTCCGCAGACAGTAAGGATTTATAGTCCAGAGCCAACTCAATCAGTTTTACTTTACCTAGACTTTATACTTCTATGCTTCCCTTTCCTGTAGTACCTTTCAACTAAAGCCAGAACACTAACAGGAATACGGGATCCTTTTCTCCCAACAGGACTCCTCTACTGAATCACGTGCTGTTGCCTTATCACCCACTTAGAGTACTTCCTTCCTGCTAGGTCAGACAGTCAAGCAAAGCATTATTCCCTATGAAAGTCAGCCAAGCTTCTGAAGCTCAGCAAGTTCCCTGGGGTCTCATTTATGAATTTCCTTTGTTCTGCTTCTGGAAAAATAGTGAATGTTTCCACTACTTTCCCTGCAGAGTAACTTGGCTGAAGCCTCTTTTCCTAAGACTTCAGTGCTAGTTATTCCCACTTCAGTGGGTGCCATCGAGACTAATGGTCATCTATCACTCTTGCTCTGGGCCCCAACAGTGTTATCGCCCAAGGCATCCTGTGAGAAAGCAACTGAGCCAGAATTCATAAACTGCACACTGAGATTCCATAAATACAACAATTTCCAAACCAACTCTGACTGCTTGCTCAAGGAGCTTTTGAAAATCAAATGAGTCCATCAGTGAATCCAGACATCAGCAACTCTGAAATGAAAAAGGCTTGTGTTCTTGGCATGAGATTATATCAACAGGAAAGTGATCTAGCGGCAAAATCTCTCCATCTCTTGGAACATAAAACTTCATTCTTGGGTATTTCCATCAAAGATAATGGAGTATTGAACAGTTAATGGCCAAATAAATACAGAAACTTGGTGAAACATCAGGAGTGATCTAGTAATTTCATCACCAGATCTCCAGCTTCTCTACACAGAAAAAAAATAAATAAAAAATACAAAATAATAAAAAAATGCCTAAATCATTCAGTACTTCTACTCTGACCATGAAAGCAGATACAACCAAGGCATGTCTTCCCTTCAGTTCTTACTTAGCCTTCCCAAATTAGAAGACCCAATGCCACTTTCAACTTTCCATACAATTCCCATGGCATTAAACTGAAGTATTATGACATAAAATTAAGCCAAGTATGCTGTTCTTTATGAGGGAATTTTTCAACCCTTACTTTAAATTGACCTAAAATTCCTATCAGATACCACAGCAAGAGTTACCCTTCTTTCTCAAATGAAATTTCCCTGCATTGAGGCACAATAATCTTCTGTGATATGTATATGACATTCTACTTTGTAAAGGAAAACAAATGAGATTGGAAATCAAAACCTAGTCAGAATGATACTCTCGTGACAATATCGCAGCTGTATTAAAATGCCAGCTGTGTATTTTTTTTACTACCTCAGATATGTTTTTTCTAAGAGCTTGCAGAAAGGAACACCACCATTTTTGATACAAATAACATTGAAGATTCAGTCAAAACACCCAAACGAATTGACAACAAAAATTCTAAAGAGGAAAAAAAAAAAAAAAAAAAAAAAAAAAAGAGAAACATTTGGATTGCAAAGTTCTTTTGGAAGATATCAAGATTTCCTCAGCTTTCACTAAATGGAAGTTCCTCTAGTCTATAACCTCCACAGGGTAGATAGAAGGGAGGAAATAGAGATTTTGAAGCCTGAATTAAAGAGCTGAAGTTGGGAAAAAGAATATGAAAATGGACTTTTCCTTCCTTCACTTGAAATACTGAAAATTGCTATTATGCAAACCATTCTTTTCTACTGTGCACTTTTTTTGTTGTCACTTTTAAGCCCCCTAGACACAAGGATGAGGAAAATGAATACTCATGATATATTTGAACAAATCCTCTCCAAAATTATAAACAGCAATTAAGAACGACCTTTCCAGACAAAAGGATCATAACATATCCACTGGGATAATTCCCCCATTCATAACATTTAAGGGAATGATACCACATACGGCATCTTGAAGTGAAGTTCAACAATACATCTCCTTCCTGTCACTGTAACGACAACTCAAGGGAGTGTGGTGATACTGCAAATGTTCTTGTCCTGATCATGTTCTTCCTGAAATAAAAGCTCAAATGTAGAAAAATAAATAATATTTTCCAACACTAACTCCCATGCTACCATACCTTTAATAAATAAATAAATAAAAGAGTTGTGGCATATTCTGTGGAAGAAAAACAAAGCTAAACAATGACAGCTTCACTATCCCCAACCAAGGTTCTTTTCAGGGAAAATCCTATTTATTCTAGATTCTGAGATGGCAGCCAAACTTACACACACACACACACGCACACACACACAAAAAAGGCATCATACGAAATTAAGTACTACCTACAAACTACAAATCTGTTCCAGTTAGATACATAGAGCAAATGTCTTAAGACCTTTTATTTAGGAATATTTGGTGCAACTCTCAGAGCAGCTGAGAGCTGCTTTGAGCTCCTCAAAGATCAGTCTGTTTTGCAATCACACTGGATCTGTCCTCTGTTATTCTGAATTTGATCACTCTTAGCAAAGAACAGCATGATGGTTCACTTAATACAGAGGAGATCCTGATACTTTTTTCTCTTGGGCCCAGGTCCTGACATATTTTTCTTCTTCCAGAAGGCAGTCAAAGCACATATACAGCTCCCTACAGCATAAATTCACAACTGGTCAGTTAACCTATTTCAGATCCCCTTATACCACCATGCCATGCTCTAGCTTATGTAATTTGTGTAAATCAGGTATTATTGTATTATTTTGTTCATTAACACTAATGGTTGTTAGAGACCTCAGTACAAGATTACAGTTAGATTAGAAGAAAAAAAAAAAAAAAAAAAAAAAAAAAAAAAAAAAGATACTGTTGCAGTCAAAGTCATTGCTTTGCCAGAGAATTACAGGTCACACTGAAACTGAATTCCTTGCCTAAAGAATGGAGGAAAACACACACACAAAATCTGCCTTTTCTCTTCCTTCCACCTGAGCCCCCATTGCTACTAAGTGCCTAGCAAACATTCACTGGGATTGTCCCTAACAATTCTCTCAGAATTAATAAGGCGGTATGCACCTTTGCAAAGGAATGCCAGAGACCAAGAAATAAGCTTTTATAATCTATCTTTTCAGTTACAAGTGGAGGCAGATATGATGACAAATACATGTTTCAGAAAGCTGAATGTGTTGTTATAGCACATTACTATGGGATACCAAACATTTCCCTTTCTACTTCAGATTAGATGAGAATACCAATACTTAAGATTTTCCACATAAATGGACTGTTTCATTTTTAAGTCTGATTTTGTGTGGTTTTGTGTTTCTTCCCCCCTTGATATCTTAACTATTTCCTCCCAGTGTTCTGTTTACTGTGCAATGCATTCATACTTTTGGCCTTGGGGTTACAGTGCAAAGATCTTTTGCCTAAAAAATCCCTAGCAGGGGATTGAAGCAAAGATGTGTAAAATCCATACCATGAGAAAGTGCAAAAGGATGGACCAGACATACAACAGGTGATCAAATAACATATGGTAAAAGCTATGCCATTTCACTGGGTCATTTTTGACTTCTTGCTTATACATGTATACAGCAACAACCTTTTCCACCTCAAATTATTAAATACTAAAAAAAGTTACAATAATTTCTGACTGAGAGAAACAAGATTCAAGTTCTCACTAAGCCAAATTCAAGCAATATTTTTCTTTCTCCTCTCCAGGAGAAAAGCAATATTTTTCTTTCTCCTCTCACTGAAAAACCTTTCTCTTCACAGCAAGTAATGGCAAGGCTTACATTAGACAGCAATCCTCACTGAGTACATGTAGAGATGGTGGTTTCACAGCATTCCCCAAAGCACACCTCCCCATTTGGGGTGTACCTGTGTGAGAGCTACAGACCCAGCACACTTTGGGATCCTGTGTGCACAGACCAAACAAAAACTTACATGTTTGTGCTTTAAAATTTGAGCTTTCTTTATTAAGTGCAACAGTGTCAGGTAAAATGATGTTTTGAAATATGTTTTTATACAGTTACCTGATGGGAGATGAGGCTTTTATATTCACATTGGAGAGATTTTCCAAGTCATGTTACATTACCTCCTGATAAAAATAAATAAATAAATAAATAAATAAACACGAGAACTAAACAAAACCAAAACAAAACAAACAACAACAACAACAAAAACAACAACCCAGTCACCTCAAAGCAATGTATGTATAACTTTCTAGAAACACACCATTGATGCATGTGAATTGATGTTAAGGTAGAAAGCAAAACTACAAGCGAAAACTACATATAATTTCTACTACCACACAAACCAAAACAAGACAATGCTTGCATAAATATTCCTACTATGCTTGTCACTCTGTTTCAGCTACATGCATCCTGGTCTTTCCATTATTGGAATTTAAAATTAATGACCCACTGAGATTTATAGGGCTAATTACATCTCTCGGCATTACCACTTCTTAGGCCTCTGCAGCCTTAAAACAGACATTGGAAGGTCACTTGGAAAACTCTCATTACATTCAATAGACATCAAATGAGGCCTTTTGCCAATAAATAAATAAGAGAGAGAGAGAGAGAATTCTTCATAGGAGACACTTTAAAAAAAAATCCACTTCTATCAGTATTTCCATCAAAGTACCCACTTTGCATTTTTTGAGAACTGATTAGTAGCATTTTCAACAGTACAGTCCAGTTGAATCCATTTGTTTTTCTTCATCTCTTCTAAGAATTTGGAATAAGTACACCTGGACTTAGCACTGGTCATTATGCAGTGGGAAATGAAATAAAAGTTTGTGTCTATGTTAACACACATATGACAGATATCACCAATAAGTTACATCTGTACGGATTGCTCAGTGTTCATGAAACTGAGTTCAACTGGCAACAACCCTGGTAAGTGAGAAGTCCATAAAATAATTTTGCCCAGTTGCACTTACTGAGATAGCTGAAATTCATTTTTGCTCACAAACAGCGTTGCACACAGATTGCTCAGTGTAGATAATTCCATATGTTTTTATGTTTCCTTTCCCCGTTTTCACAGGCATGGCTTTCTTTAAGGAATTCAAAATGCTGGGAGTGATGCAAGTCACTGAACAGTAATCACAAGTTGCACAACAAAAAGTTTGGAAATGAAGGAAAAGCACAGCCTTCTGGTAAGAAAAAGACTGATAGACAAACAGATATGAACAAAGAAATTCAGAACTCAAAAGTGTTTTTTTTTGTTGTTTTGTTTTTTAACTTAAAATAAATAAATAAATAAATAAAGGGGGAAGAAATCCTGAGTAGATAGCTAGTCAGACTTCTGCATGGCAAGAATTAAGCCATTCAAGTACATACAATTTATAACAAATACCAACCACCGTCTTTAACTACAGCACCACTGATAAATGCCACCATAGTTAAGCTAGAAATGCTCTACATTTTGAGTCTTGAATAGAATGTGCTCAGCCTTATTTACTATATACGTTCATGCCATCCAAGCACAGGCAGCAAAATTTATTGAGAAATTCACTGAAAGATAACAACTGATTTAAAAGGAGTTCATGCAAGTTTAGTTAAGAAGCAACTTCAGAGATTATTTTCAATTACTGAGATAAAAATCACAGCTTCTCTCTGGATAAAAAAAAAAAAAAAAAAAAAAAAGTTATTTTTCTATACACTATATACAGCATATGAAAGCTTTAAGAATAGCATAATTTCACAAGCAGTATCAGCCTCCTACTAATATTCCTTAATTTTGGTTTTCCTTCCCCCAAGTCATTTTTCCAATTATTTTCAACATTTTATTTGATCGATTAATAAAAAGCAGCTTTTCTGCTGCAGATAGCAGGTTACAAAATTCCCTTTTACATTGAGCAGGTTTACCCTGCTCTAACTGATTTGTTGTTGTTGTTGTTGTTGTTTAGTTGTGGTTGTTTTCTTTTACCAAATCTGTAGGGTTCTGGACAAGCATTGTATTTATCTGCAGAGAACTCCTCATTGATTTCAGAGAACATGAGGATGTCAGCAGAACATGAGCACTAATTTTCAATCCTCCTAAACTAGCATGAGGGTCAGGTTTATGAATTAATAAACCAGAAAGCCTCTGTTAACTTGCATCAAAAAGAGTTTTCCCAGCTTGTCTTGAAAGGCCATGGATCTGGGGAAAAAAGCCCCATCTTCAGCTCCTCTAAACTCACTATCAAAGAGGTCAGCACCCCTATTTAACGAGCAACAGATGGCATCCTCAGCTGATGCATGGGGGATACATCCAGGCAGTCTACTTTATTCATCTAACTTTGCTGAGACTTAAACTTGCAATTGTAGGGTTCCTGTACGCTCAGCGGAGAGATTCAGACACCTGGAGCAGGCAATTCAGAGCCCAAGGGGCTGCACTGATGGCATTGACTGTGCTAGCTCATAAGTAGCACACCTGTGTTGCGTGTTCAGAGTCTGTCCAGTCCCTCTACAAATTTCAGCACAGCACCATGCTTCGTGCACACTGTGCATATGAAACTAAGTCTCTTTGGTGTTTCAGCCCTACAGCCTCATTTCATTACCTGACTAAGAGAAAGAAATCTGAATATGCAATATAGCCATAATCCTCTTAGGGCAACAAAAAGCCTCAAGTGTTAAAGGTCAGGATGTACATAGAAATAAAGAAAAGTGAGATTTATTTTCTTCAGCACGTAAACCTGGAGACAAGTCATGAACATATATTAGCACTCTTAAGATAACTACTCAAGATACTGATGGAGTTGACAGTGCAATCTTGTCAAGCTCCCATCAGACTCGTGTTAGTCGTATTCAGGGCAGACAGCAGCTCCAGAGCAGTTTAGCCTCTCTTAACACATTCCATCCATCTTACAAGGTTAGTTTTATTAGCTTAAGAAAATAATAAGAATAAACTGCATTCCAAACAGTAGAGTCACTGAGAAGAAACAGATTTCTTGGAGGTAAAACAGGAAAGTGTATATGGCCAAACAGTGAATGGCTTACTAGACTGGGGGGAAAAAAGCACCTTTGGAGAGAAAGTGCTATCTCTATGGCTTTAAAGACAAAAGCAAAGGTTTTCCAGTCATCAACCATCAGAAGATTATTGGCTGATCACCTGCTGTCTTGCATGCACATCAAGCTATTTTTACAGCAAGATTTGTTCGCTTGCATTGCCAAAATGAAGGTCTCTAAAAAATAAAAAAATAAAATAGCCCATTGAAAATATCTCCCTAATCTGCCATCCTTTCAATAGAACTGAAGTGCTCTTCACACACATAGTACACAAGCATCTTGAATTAGCAGGGAACTATTTTTAAATACATGAAGGCTAAGATATGAAATTAGTTTCATGGGGAATGAGAACCTTAGAGATTATTTACTTTCCCTTAATTACTTTGACTCACCACTCATTTAGCTTGCCAATAGTACTACCTATTTCACACTCAAATTTTGAGTATAAAGACATTAAAGTTTTTTTGTTTTTTTGTTTTTTTGAACATTGAAGATTCTGGTTCTTAACGACATAACGGCATTTCTCAACGTGACTGACTGACATATTAGCTACTTATAGATACTGTACGGTACAAATATTTCTTTCCTTGGAACAACTGCCTCAAACTAGGGATCCCTGCATAAAAATAAGCACCTTGAGCAAATGCATGAAAATTCTGATAACAGTGCAAAATTATTATAACAGATGCAGGTAGCCTGTTATACTACTGATCTCATATAACGGAAGGAGTCAAACAGAAATTAGTACTAAAAAGAACATTTTTGAGAGCAAGGAACTCAGGTAACAACAAGACAGTACAACTTTTAAGCCTGATAGAAAGGCAAAGGCTCAAGTTTCTAAGCCTGAGTAATATATTCCAGAGCAGGAGCTCTTAGAGCAAATTTCAAATATAAGTTAAAAAAAAAAAAAAAAAGGCATAGGACACAGACAGGAGAAAGGAATGTTAAAAATAGGAGAGAAGGCAAGGGATAGGAAGACATGGAAGGCATGGAAGGGACAGCTTAAAAAATAATAAAAGAAATCACAACACAGCTCTAAATTCCTCCTTCCTCCCCCCCGCCCAAAAAAATTACACTGGAAGCTAGAGCTGGAAGAAAACCAAGTGCGAACCATTTCAGTAGCTAATGAAGCTCCCTTCAGCGCTGACAGCCCCAGAAGCAGTCCTCTGTCTGTCAAGCAGCGGGACTTTTGGCCAGAACTTCTCTTGTCCCCTTGGGAATAAGGTTGAGCTGAAGCAATGCCTGGATGCTTTTTAGTGCTTTAACACCTGAGACACCGCATAACATAACATCAGCTCTGGATTTTTTCGATGACTAGTTTTTGCTAAGTAAGAGGATTAAGAGGTGCAAAAACTGTCAAAGTACTTTCTATACGTAGCAGCACATACTACTGCCACCATGTATCTGAAAGTATGAGTTTGTATCTGAAATTATGAATTCCCTCATTAAGCAAAGTTATCAAACCATTTATGTTATAAAGTAAGAATTCTATCAGCTGTCAATGATTAATTTATCAGGAAAAATTAGAGGCTGTTAAAGCAATTAGCAAGTGAAAAATTTAAAGTGGCGTTTCTGAAGATTTTCAAGAGATATGATGAGAAAGAAACTTGGGCTTTGGGTCCCACTTTTCAGCAGTGAATTTTGTGCTTTTCCAGCAGAATAACCATTGCAGTGTAGAAAAAGAAAGAAGAGAGACCCTGAATAGAATTTCTCAAATCACTTATTATAATATAATGAATATTAACAATACGTCGTACAAATTCTCTTGAGAATTGACTATTGCTGGGTTTTGGATCCCTTCTTCTAGGCTGTTAAGGTTGCTAGGGAATTTCACAGTTAATGGTGTATTTCCATATGAATGTTTGAAGAAGGGGGAAGGGCTTGCAAAACTGAATCTTAAGCATGGAGTTTTCTTTGTGCTTTTGAGAAAAAGAAAAAAAAAAAAATCCGATGTTCTTGTAAAGCTGAAATAGGACAGTCTTTCAAACTTACTTATGCATTATCTACATTTTTTAGGAGAAAAAAAAAAAATCACAGAAAATAGTTAGAGTCACTGTGAGGAAGAGCTTGCTTCTCTTGCTATGACCAGTAGTAATACAGCAGACTTACCATTATGAGCACTCAAAGGGCAACAAGTGGTCTAGAAAACATAGCAGCTGTATTTTGCTTTGATGGTTAAAAGCAAGAAATATATTTTGTTTTAAACAGATTATATGCACATTTTTCATAGACCATTTGGAAAGCACATAGCTGTAGGCTTCCCAGTGACAAATACACAGAGACACCAGCAAATGACAACATACTTTGTACTCCTTGACATGGATGAAAGAATTCAGTTCAACTCTTCTATTTTTTTCTATTTCAAAAAAGAAATGCTTAGGAAGAAGACCTTTTTAGCCATACTTCCTGAGAACAAAGCTTAAAGGGTGGCTTTATCTTTCCCCGCATCTTAATCTATTTCTCCTTTCCTCAGTAACTTTGGGTGTCATTGGTAGACATCAGCGAAAACAGAGAGAGGGCAGAATCCCTTCACTTTTCTGAAAATAAGTGGCTGAACATAGGGGTAAAAATAGCTAATGTCCCAAGGTTTGAAGGGTAGGTACTCAGTTTTATATCAGAAAATGCACAGAGGAATCGCCACTGAAGAAGCAACCACAGAAAACAAGACAGGGTTGGCTCCAAGCTCACACCACCACCACTTATCTGGTTAGGCTTCAGAATTCAAAATATCCCAACTCTGGCAACTCTTATTTACTGCCCATGTACAGTAAATAGAGACACACTGTCATTAGCAGCTACTGTGACAGTTGATCTTCACACCACAGTATTATCCTAAATAAACTGTTTCTAAGCCCCAGGGTCCTTATTCTCATACAACTGACCTACAGCTGGTCACCCTGGATCTTACACAAAGCATGACGAGCACAGAGGTTGTATGAGTTAATTGCATAGTGACTGCAGAGTAGCATGCTTTCTTCTGTTCAGCAATGTGTTTTTTCTCTACTGACAACAACTGGAGTTACACTGTAATTCAAGTTAATGATAGAACGGTATATGTGGATAACTCTATCATTAGTTAATGTTACCACCACATGAGCTCGTCTGTATGGTATTTGACAACAAAATTTAAGTTAAACAACCTCCTCCAGAATGAAGACAATATTGGATTAATTAGGTAACTTGCTAGACATTTAGAAAATGAAGATGAATATCCCTTTTACAACCATATTAAAATCCTGAGGAATAAGAACTAGATTGTAATCTGTTATTGTAGTGTAAATCATGAATATCTCCAGTTTGAATTACTCGAGAGTTAAATCACTGGAAATCAGAATCTGGCCCCATCAATCTTAACAGAACATTTGACTTATTGCTCGCATAAAAAGGATGTAATTTCCATCAACACATAATGAACAGGAAACCACTTGTTTCCTAAGAGAGTTCAAAATTCTCTGAAAAAAAAATACACACACACATATATATGTATATATATATATATATATACTTATTCTGGTAGTCCTACCATCTTCCCTTATTTTTATTGGTCTGTATGCTACTTTTCCTTTTAAGTATGGAGTGGAAGTCAGGAGAAAGGCTGAAACTGGTTTCTATTACTCAGTCTTTTCCCCACACATTTCCCAGAACTCAGGCAACTTTCTTCCTCCAACTAAAGACAGACGTTGGAAATACTCCAAGAAGTCCATAAAGATTTTACTTGGTAAAACACAAACCACACATTACTCAATTCATTTTGTAACAAGATTATTCCTTCACATTGGTCCAAAACTGAGACCATGCAACTCTGAAAATACACCAAAATGTAGTAACTGAGTCCCTAGTCTCTAAATAGTCTGGCCTAACACTTCCTCAGTCTATTTTTAGTTGTGCTTTAGCAATCTGGGATATGTCTACATAAGCCTTTTGAAGACAGGTTAGTTTTGTCTCTGCCTAAGCTTCCTGATATTTCCATACCAGCCAGGGCTGAACCTCAAGTTGTGTTAGCAAGGGATCATGAAAAAGTGAATTTATCATAATGTTTCGAGTCTAACAATGCAGGATGGCAAAATGTTCAACATTGGGCTTGGCAGGAAAGAAAACACTTTCAGATCTGAAATATATCCATGTTCAACCTCCAGCATCTCCTATAACATGCCTGCTATATTATCCATTATACTGACACAAAGAAGGATAACAGACTGACCATCTGGATTAGAGTTTAAGCTGTAAACCACACCCTTTCTGACTGTCCCATTTCCTTTTATCCCATTCACTGTAGGACTTGGCAAGAATCACAGGCAAATAGAGCTAGAAACAGCTACATGATAGGGTCAGTTATCTCCTTCAAAGATAACACAGTTACATCTAAAACACACTTAAGAGACCTCAACAGATACAGGCCCCACAATGTTCACACAATCCACTTCAGTACCCTTCGGCATCCTACCACTAGAACATTTTTCATAAACTCATTCTTTCTTGCAACATAATCAGCCTATTACTCTTACTCTATTTATTATGGGGTTTGTAAACAGACTTTTTTCCCCCTCGTGTATGTCAGACTTCATCCTGTTCTCCATCATCATTCAAAGCATTAGTCTCATCAACTTGTTTCTACAGCTGCTGAGGACTGATTTTTTCCCCTTCAGATATTGACTGTTACTTATTTGCAAGCTGAAGGAAAAAATATTGCACTTGAACTGAAGTGTCATCAGGCTGTAGTTGGTCAAAATCCTTCTGAAACCATCATTAGTTGTGTTCATAAGATTTTGGGTTCCTTGGGGATTATCTTGCTGTGTAAAACTTATACAAAAACTATATTAAATTTCATTCTAAATACACCTGCATTGTTGAGGACCACAGAGTAGAGGCAAAAATAAAGACAAGATCTTTCTCCTCAGAGGATGACCAAGAGAAACTGAAGGAAGAGACCATAAATACCCTTTTCTCCAGCCAACTCTTAGTTCTGGTGACTGTTCTTTCTCACCCAGAATGAACTCTGCATTAGGACAGACCTACTTCAGAAGTTCTCATTTCATTTTGTTTCTGCGGCTGCCACACTTGCTCCTCAGGCACTTAGAGAACACCTTGTCATACAGTCATTCCATGGGATCCCTTAGAGGCATGACTGATAGCACTACAGAGGTCGGTATCTTTCCTTGCATGGATGCTTATAGCTACTCTTTGAACATTTCTCATATCCAGTGAACCATCTTGCATTAATGTAAGTGCTGTTTATTTTAGGCTTTGGTTTTCAGTTCTGCACTTCCTTTTTCCTTTATCCATTGAACGGTGAATGAGTGAATTTAAATCTCTTTAAAAGGGCAATACACAGAGGCTTATATCTCACCCTGTATTGCTCATTTTGTGTTATGCTGACAGCAATGTTACCACAAAAGAAAGTTTCTCATCAAGTTTTAAGTCTTCATTTTCCTAGTGTTTAAGACATGAGTGGCTATTGCTCTTTGTCCCCTCTAATAACAAAGACAAACTGATTCCTCTAGAATGAAGCAACGTTGAAGAGCTACTGAAACTGCTAGAACACTGACTTCAGTGATCATCACAGCTATATTTCAGTGACAACAGGGGTTTCAGAGCATCTCATCTCCAGGATAATCAGACTCAATGTTCTGCTTTCGATTCAAGTTTCAGTTCCATCTGGCAGCCCATTTGACATGGAAGAACCAAAAGAAATAGATTTTCTCATGATTTCAAGACGGCCACTAGTCTTTTCCATCTAGCTACTCTCACTACTCTTATACCTTAGATGCAGAAGAATTGTTTGATTATAGTGTTGTTTGACCACTTCATACTACTCCCTATATTCTTGGGCAATATGAGCCTGAAAAAAATATTGCTTTTATCAATTCTATTTTCCTTGTAGAATACAACACCAAATGGAGTCAACTTCATTATGATGGAAAAGGTAAACCTAGATGAGAGACTGGCAATCTTATAAACAGCTGCATTTTCAGATGTGCTGCCTACTTCCAGATTCTAATTAATGAAACCCACTATGACTGTGCAGTGCTCCATTTGCTTCCTTCTCACCACTATCCACGGAGAGTGGATTACATTAAGAAGCTACTCCGTTCTCATTATCAGCAAGGCTTCTCTTTCCCTATCTCCAGAGACTTTATGTAGTTACGTAATCTCTCTTAGTATTTCCCAAGAAACATAAAAAGAAATTCAGCCAAATTTCAACCTTTCACTTTAAAAAATAAAAATAAAAATAACATTAATAGTTTCCTTCTGTAACAGAAATTGCATCTGCCTTGTATTTTGCAAAGAAAACAATATTAACTACCCATTACATATGTTCTGCAAAATGATACATAAGTTTAACAAATGCAACATGGAAAACAAAACTGCAAAACCCAACTAATGACACACATACTGCACCTGGTTTCACATGTTTTCTGTAATAGTAGTAACCTTTTAACAGAATTGGCAAGCAGCTGGATAGCTAAGTAGATTGGCAACAGTACACGGAGCCTTTCACCTGGAGTGTATCAGCTCAAGTTTAGCCCAGCTCACTCTAGGAACTGAAAACATGTGCTCCCTCACAGGCTGTCAGTGAAATAAAATGGTAATTGCTATCTGCTTCATACAAAATTGGAGATTACACTGCAGAAGAAGAGCCATCAGCATAAACAGCATTTCCTCTCAGAGTTAAGATATGAATAACCTTGAACCAAAAACTGACCAAGGGCCCCTTCATTTGTTAAAATGATATTGACCTAAGAGATGCTCATTTGGGGCCAACTGACAGAAAGGCAACATAATGAAGATTTTGAATCAAACTTATTTTCCAAGTCTTTTACGTTTTCATACATAGTAGCCTGCCAACAGTACCTCTGTTTATCCTCTGCCTGAAGACTGTGCAAGCCAGATGCCTGCACACAGAGGAGACATGAGGATGCCTGAATAGACCACCCCTTTACAGCCACAGAGTGCTTGTTCACGTCCAGGTGCCTGCCATCCTTATCTGCCAGCAGGGGACCATAAACATACACTTTTTTGGCGCATCTATAATCATACTACCCTGAGCTGTGATCTCATCAAACCTCACTGCTAAGCAAGGGTCACAACTCTATGGAAAATTCTCAATAAGTTAAGTGACTAAGTGGATCATTTACTCAGTAAATGCTCTTTCTTCTGAGTTGGTGCTGAAGTAATGCCAACATCCACCACAAGTCATCAGAAGAGATTAATCCATGGATCTTTGCCACCAAATTCTAAGCTTCTACCACTGCAGACTGTGAGGGAACCGTTTGTTTCACTTTTTAGCAACAGCAAGCTCTTATTCTATATGCACAGGAGACACCAAATTAGGGTATAACACAATTTCACAGAATGTCAGACCAGCAAAACACTAGGAAGCAATCTGCTACTTTCAGATGAAACAAACTTATTTGTCATCACTGAAAATCCTCTTGACTCTTCTTACAAGGGCACTAGTATCAGCACCTCTTCTAAGAGTGTTCTCTCACTCCAGCTATTGCATTCCACCTCCCTAAGTGCACCCCGTGCCTTTATCAGCTACTTCTATTTCATTTCTTTGTTTCCCTGTCAAAATGCTTGCTAACAGGTAGGAGTAAGTCTAGACTGAATAGTAAAAAAAAAAAAAAAAAAAAAAAAGGTTAAACTCTAACCATATTCTACCCCAGACACACCTGTTATGTCCTGAAACTTTTTTACACTGTGTATAGGGCACAAACTCCTTTAAAATCTACATAAAGCCAACCTGTCATACCAGAATAATTGTGTTATCCACTCTGGTCACAGAGGAACTGTTCTGTTGATGAGATCTGGAATACCAACACTCACATCCTAAACACTACCTTAAATGTACCTGTGGGGAAAAAAATAATAATAATAATAATAATAATAAAAAAAAAAATAATAACACCTTCCATTTTCATTCAACCTATTCTCAGGCCTCCATCACCAATGCTATTAACCAACCCCCAGAGACAAGGGGTCCAGCAAGGGCTGAACCTCGTTTACACATCAAAGGATTTATTTTTAAAGTTACCTGGGATGTACCAGGAGTGCATTGTTTACAGCCCAATGTTTTTTCTCATATTATGCTGCTCACAGGAAATTTAGAGGAAGCATAAACCTGGCGTCTATAACTTGGCTTTCTTGCACCAAAATGTATTTAAACCAAAAGCCAGTCTCACCAAACAGCTCTGCCACAGATCAGCTTCCACTTGAGTTTGGCACTCATGCAAAATTGCTGTTTTAATCGCCATCCAGCATGGAAGGGTTATCCCAAATTACCTGTTTTTACCTTATGATTACTAAAATAGACCTTGTTTAATCAGTTGTCTGCCAGGTACCCACAACACATGGCAGAGGGAAATCTACCTCCTCCCCTGCAATTTGCATGGCTTTTGGAAAATTTTCCCCTATGATACCAGACTGCACTAAGTTTTTTGATTGTTTTTTTTGTTTGTTTGTTTGTTTTGTTTTTTCCTGAATACATGCTTCAGAGTAAAATAAATTACAAGAAACCATTGTAATAGCATCATTCCAGGCAAGGGTTCTTCAAGAAAACACCCACTATACCATGAATGTGCATCTTGCCTGTGTGTTTTCATCCAGACTGAGTGAATGAGGGAGCTGTTTGTATCAGTGTACCCTGAGAAATATTATTCAGGCTTCTGTCGTCCTCTCACGGCCTCTTCCAGAAAACAAGTCACTGACAGTACTTATCTGGACTTGAACTGCACACAGACTAGCCAGATCACAGCAGACAACTGGTGGGAGACCATAATGGGTACAGAAGCAGGGAGGGACATGAAGGGATAATTAGCAAGTTCTACTGCTTCATCATTCATACCTGATGGCAGTGAGCTTCATTACGTGAAGAAGCAAAATGCTGCAGAAGCTGTCACCCCTGTGCCCCCTATACCACCCTGAGGTGCTCACTGTTTTCAAAAGGGAAAACAAACAAATGAAAAAAAAAAAAAAAAAAAAAAAAAAAAGAGTTGAGAGTTGTTTACTAGAAAATCTACTGTAGCTAATCCTTGCATATCCATCATCCCAGCATTAGATCAACCTGAGCCCATATGATGACCCTGCTCTGAGTCATGCTTTTTTAAAACCCTAAAACCCAACTGTCTTGGCACTGGAAATTGCTTTGCCAAGGTACGAACGCTCCAGCTTGAGAAAAATCAAGTCAAGGATGGCTGGCCCAGGATCTGACCTAGTTTCTCCTGTAACCTTCAGCTCAAACTAGAACAAATCACAGACACGAAAAAAGGGCTGTTAGATCTTGTACTCCTACACCTTTAAAATGCAGAATCTCTTCCTCCAGTACATTTTTAGTGACTTGCCTACAGAAAGGACTTGCCTAAAACTCTTATTTTAAACACCTGAAAGGGAGGGTCTCACTACACCTAGGATAGTATCGGCTCTAATACATTTTTCTGTCATTAAGCTTTTGCCCAGAATTCATCTTAAGCTTTTTCTTCCTTTATTTCATGATGAGCATGGCAAGCACTGGAACAGTTTGCCCAGAAAAGCTGTGGATCAGCCACCACTTGAAGTTTTCAAAGTTGGGATGTACGGGTCTTTCAGCAACCTGGTCTAATCGAAGATGCCCCTGACCATGGCAGCAGGATGGGAATAGATGACCAAACCATTCTATGATTCACTTCTTCCACATAATGCACCGAAAAAAAATAGATTCCTTCAACTGTAATACATTTCAGAAATCTCAATATAGTTTAATAATCTACTCACATTTGGTGCCAGGCTAAATATATATATATATTTCTGAATGTTTCCCCTCAAGCTAGTTCCTTCAGACATCTGAGCATTCTGTTGCTCTTCTTTGAGCTCTACTGAAATAGTCTTTAACATCCTGTTGATATGGTATTCAGTTTTCAGATGTATTTGTGTCAGATGTGTACAAAAAGGAATCATAGAATGGTTTGGGTTGGAAGGGACCTTAAAGATCATCTAATTCTAACCCCCCTTCCATGGGCAGGGACACCTCCCACTAGACCAGGTTACCCAAAGCCCCATCCAGCCTGGCCTTGAGCATCTCCAGGGATGGAGTATCCACAGCTTCTCTGGGCAACCTGTGCCAGTGCCTCACCACCCTCTGAGGGAAGAATTTCCTCCTAACCTCTAACCTTTAAGGTCCCTTCCAAACCTCTAATCTAAATCTCCCCTCTTGTAGTATTAAACCATTCCGTCTCATCCTATCATTCCACCCCCTGACAAAGAGTCTCTCCCCAGCTTTCCTGTAGGTACTAGAATGCTGCTGTAAGGTCTCTCCAGAGTCTTCTCTTCTCCAGGCCTAACAACCCCAACTCCCTCAGCCTGTCTTCATAGGAGAGGTGCTCCAGCCCCTTGACCATCTTCATGGTCCTCCTCTGGACCCACTCTAACAGCCCCACATCCTTGTGCTGAGGGCCCCAGAGCTGAACGCAGCACTCCAGGTCGGGTCTCATGACAGCAGAGTAGAGGGAGACAATCACCTCCCTCACTCTGCTGGGCACGCTTCTTTTGATGCAGCCCAGGATACGGGTGGTTTCTGGGCTGCAAGCACACATTTTCATGAGAAGCTCATGGTGAGCTTCTCGTGAGCCAACACCTCCAGGTCCTTCTCCTCAGGGCAGCTCTCAACGCATTTGAGGAATCCCACTTCTTTGTTCACTGGCAAAGCACCTTTTTGTTGTCAGCTCAACAACAACCTGTGCTGTTCTGTAATCAAGTCACACTGTGAACCTGTGTATTGCTTCCTGCTGGGTCTTAATTCTAGATTACTTCAAGCATTGCTGTTATCCATCAGTAAATTCCCAATTTGAGACCTCCTCTCCTATGAGCCTGCCTTTTCATGAACTTTGTTCCCTTTGCTCTACTATCCTGTAACAATTCTACTTAAGTTCAGTTTACTCCAAAGCAAAGATGTTGCTAGTTTCAAAGGTTACAGGTTTTGCTTGAGGCCCCTATTCAACAAAGCATTTAATTACATGCCTAACTTTAACCACATGCTTAAATCCAATTGATCTCAGCAAGCAGAGATGAGCTTAAGCATATGTTAAAAAAAAAAAAAAAAAATAGGCATGCAAGTCAATGCTTTGCTGAACCAAATCCTCAGTTTCTGTAATCACATGGATGATTTATTTTCCATATTTGGCAAGAATTGATAGCTCAATGCTTTCATGTTACAGGATTTAAAAATGAAGCTTCACGAGAGTCCAAAACTGACATCATGCTTTTGTTCCTTTCTTAAAATAAGAAAGGGAAATAAATACTTAAGCAAATATCCAACAGTACAACAATCATTAAGCCTCTAGGATTTAAACACTCAGTAACTCTATATTCTCATTACTGCAGTACCCTCTGAAAAAGATAAAATAAAATTAAAATGCCCTGTGAAAATGTTTAAAAAAGACTTGCCGCACGTGCATCTCAGTAAGATAAGCAGCATGTTCCCTGCTAGCTTGTTAGCCACTACCATCATTACGTAGTTAAATGGTGAGAACAAAGCTGTCAATTTCTTAATTCTTTTCTAACTAAACACATTTAAATAAAATGGATTTAACTCATTGTTCCAAGAAAGATTTAGGGGGGAGAAGTGGCAAGAAATTACTGGTCTTTGGTTTTGGTCATGGGTTGACTACTTCTACCAGTCTTCAACCTATGTGACAGCAGATGTAAGAGTTTACATCGATAAACAACAAATGCATTTGGCATAACAGGAATTTCATGGAGAGTGTTTAAAATCACTTCCAAATGTCTTCCATTGTTTACATGCAGACTACTTCATGACCTTTCTCTTAGTTTTTTTTGTTTTGTTTTGTTTTGTTTGTTTGTACTCTTTTTTTTTTTCTCTGCTTTCCCTCAATCTGCTGCCTGGTAACTACAGGTAGGGGCTACGTGGAATGGATTTAGGCAGCCATACCAAGTGTAATCTGCAGTCTACCCAACTGTAAGTCTCTGGGTTTGGGAACAGTGCCATCTGAGAAAGAAATGACAAAGGAAAAAAAATGGAAAATGATTACTTCCTCTCCGACCATAAAGCCTTCCAAAATTCAATTAACGTTTTCTAAACTAAACTGTCGACTATATGCTATGGCACTAGAATGTTTAATTTCAAATGTATATAAGAAAGTAGCTGTTCATTGATATTTATCAGAATTTTAATATCCCCTGACCATTGCATTTCAGCCATTGTTATTGAAGTGGCATTTGTTGTAACAATTTCGTCCCTCAGTAGTAACAACGAGCCCTGAAAATCCTATACACAATATATATAATCACACTTGTCGTATCTCTTAAATAGCACTACAAACCCCAAAAGCCACTCAGAGACGCAGTTCCCACACCTAGTACAAATGGCGTTGTTTACTAATGATCACTAAAGGATTACATTTGCTGTTTTCCCCACAGCAAATACATCTTGTGATTGTAATTTTTCTAAGATGGAAATGACACCTTCGCTTTCACAGATTCAGTGGTGTAACCAAAAGGAAAACCACTCCTATGTTCATTTACAGTACAACCTCTGCAAATGCTGCTGGATACCCAAGACCCGTAGGTAAAAATCTGAACAACTTTTTGCCACTTTCTACTACAATGGAAGGGCAGGAGGCGAAGAGGCAGAAGTGTAGAAATTCCTCTGCTCTGCTGTACGTACAACTACTCATCTGTGACTGCTCATCTCCTTTTGCCACTGCGGTTCTAAGCACTAACACCCGCTGGAAAGCTGAAACCCGATAGGCAGTAAGTACAGATACAGGGTTAGATCCACAGCCTGCACTAATGGATTTTTTCGGATAGATGGCAGTGTACAAAGTGCATCTGAGACTGGTCCAGGGTCGAGAATCCATTTCAATGCTCAGACACTAACTAAGGGAATTACCGCATTATCAAAAGCGCTTTTAGAAAGATCATGGCTTCAGACCCTGTCCTGCTGCACTGGGATATCTTTAGCTCTTTTGAAGGGGTGAACTGGGTGCCAAGAACATAAAAGTGGCAAAGCAGAGCTTTGGATTTTATTTTCCATTCCTGTGAGTGGCAAGGGGTTGTTTATTTTTTTTTTAATGCATTCTAACAATCGTGGTTTTAAAGCACAAAGCTAAAAGATGATTAGGAAGAAAAAGTATGAGATCTTGCATATCAGACACAGTAGATCTTAAAGCTGGTTCTCTGGGGTCAGTAACAGCATAGATTTAGAAATATTCCAGCAATAAAAAAGGGCATTTTAGATCACTCTTATTGACAACAAAACCTACAAATACTACTCACTTTATGCCCTCCTCATTCTAACATAGCTGAGAAAGCGGTGTGAAATTTTAACCATTTAGCTACATTTAGCCTAGCAAATCCCTTTCTCACAAAAGGAAAACCCTAACAAAGCAGCCGAAAGGCACAGGAGCGGATCTCACTACACGGCTGGCAGTTCTGTGCCCACTTCGGGGTTTCGACATGCAGCTCTCATGGTGTGGAAGCATCCACCACCGTTTTGTTTTCTGTTCACAGTAGGAGGTTGCTAGGAAACAAAATACTATTGTCTGATTTCATGATCTATTGCCTGGTTTGCCTAGCATGAGCGTCTTCTGAAGCTATCGCCAGATTATTTTACATTGCACGGAGATTAAGACTATCATTAAAACACATGCATGCAATGAAAGGAATGGTAAAAAAAATAAAATAAAAGCCTCAAAATTCAGGGAAAAGAAGACAAAGTATCCTGGAAAAAATGAACTCTGGTAGCCCGGTGCTTTTTATGTACATACACACTCACACGTGCATCACCGCTCTCTTACTGTACCTATAGTTTTGTGGACTTGTCAGAGACTCTCTCGCCTCTGAGGACACAAAACGTTCCCTTACTACTGGAGAGCTACTGTACGCTGCAAGTTCTGTAAATACCACATGCTGCAGAACGCCTGGTGCTGCCAAGCAAACACACTGGAGTCATTTTTTCCAAATTTCAGCTGAGGGTTGTTTTGGTGCCTTAATTTCTTTATGTAATCGGTTTTGCACCTTTGTACAGAGAGAAGAGCCTGAGACTATTATCCCTCCTTACTCACCCCCCTTTGGCTGTAATGCAAATAAGTAAATAAATGAAAGCATCAGGAAAAGAGATCTAGAATTGAAAGCCACAAACGCACATTTCACCTCTTTTTTACAGCAAGGCATCTTTGTGAAGCGAGAGATTAAAAACATTATTAGGCACCCACGTTTGTTTGGTTCTAGGAAGGCATACCCACAGCACACTCGGAGACCTCAACACCAAAAAAATACACAATCACAGTTAAAAAGCTGAGAGGGAGATGGAGAGGCTTCTGTACAATGCATTACAGAAAGAGGTTTCAAATAAAACCTGCAGAGTAGTTATTACTTTTCTATGCATATCCACGATTTCACACCACGCACAACACGAGCTGTTTCAAAGTCCTTTCAACTTATTTATTAATGTCGATGCATTTTATCATTCCGTTTTAAATTCCGGAAGAAAAAAAAAAAAAAAAAAAAAAAAAAAAAAAAAAAAAATGAATGAAGCACGTTGCAAAAGGCATCAAAGCTCTTGACACACTACAGCAGAACTTCCAGCGATAAAAAGAGAAAAGTAACAACAGGCAAGCCAGAAAATACACCAAGGCTTCTCACCTCCCCTTGCCCAGGGATGGATTCCCTCAGACCCCAGCCCTTTCCAAAACCACCCCGGGGATGAAATAGCAAGAGTAAAAGGCAAGGCAGCTTCTTTTGCAGCCCAGACAACAGCAAGATTAGATCAAAGCAACGGGAGATGGACACGACCCGCAGCCAATCCCGGGTAGGATACGGCTTTTCCCCAGCTGGGAAGCTCCTAGGGTAACCCCATCGCCACCCCGGGATGCTGGGGCGTGTAGCATCGCCCCGACACCTATTCCGAGGGCACCGGGGGGGGACTGAGGAGGAGAGCGACGGGACAGCCACCCCCGGAGCTGCCACCGCTCTGGGAGCTGCAGGGGGGGCTGCCTTGCCGCAGCTGGGGACGCCTGGCTCCCCGCAGCCACCAGCAGGGCTCTGCGAGAGGGGAAACGGGTTTTATAGGGTCCCCGGTGCCTGCTGGACAGGGCTGCGGGGCCCGGAGGGTGCTCCCTTGTAGGGGGGGGAGGGGGGGGGGG